>CM070559.1:56228610-56633190 GCA_036346405.1 Phyllostachys edulis | reverse complement strand
GCTTATAAAAGTTCGATCACACCTTGCGTCATTCTGAACAATCGGTCATAAATCGGATGGGAGTTTCCACAATGTAGATTGAACTTGATTGGGATAGATTGAACTTAATGGTACATGTGTGTAAATTAATGTACATTAATGGTTAATTTTAGTTAATTGATTTGTGAATTGGATGTACTTGTTTACGAAATGAATGTAATTTTGATGTGCTACGAAATGAATGCGAATGGATGTGCTTATTTCAGGAGGGCATGGCTAGCATTTCTGAGGCTAGCCAATAAGCGAAAATAGATTTAGCAATGTAAAAGAATATCACAGACGGTTTGTAGATGAAATCGTCTATAATATTTGACTACCACGAGGCAGTGCATAGATGAAACCGTGCGTGATAGTCAGTATCCTGAGCAGTTTCATCTACAAACCGCTCTGTGATTATCTACTATCACGAGGCGGTTTCATCTACAAACCGTCTCGTGATAATCGACTATCTAAGCGGTTTTGAGTTGATAACCGTGCGTGATATTATGTATTATGAGCGGTTGAAAACCGTCTGTGATGACCTCATGCATTCTTGACCCATAAACTTAGGCGGCTCACGAAATCATACGTGATGGCGTTTTGAACCGTCTGTGAAGGCCTTTTACGTAGTAGTGCATCAATGGCAGCGTATATGGGATAAGTTATTTCCCAGACCCTCCCGGCATGAGCTCCTCTAACAAACCCGGCTATGTCGTTGATTTCTAGATATCGCAGACACGCATACGGTTTTATGATCACTATATATGCGAAATATGAGCCAAGCTACACATTCTTGTATAAGTTGAAAAAGAAACAAACCTCACTCTTTGGCTTGTGAAGTTGGCAAAGCCCGATCAAATCGTTCATCCGGAACATATACGCGCCTCATTTGGGTCAATGGTGCAAAAGGAAGTTCTCGGTGGGATTGACAACTCTGTTAATTTGTTAAACAAAGTTGATTTGCCAACATTTGGCAACCCAACCTGCACAAAACATCAATCAATAAACTCCATAAGTCCTCATATTAGGTGACAATACTAGGTCACAAGATTGGGATAAATCAAATAGCCAAAGGCGGGTATTATTGGAAATCACTAATCATATATCGCCATGAAATTGGGAAAGCACTTGACCTGAGCACGGAGTAATAATCAAATCATTCACTAACCTAAAAACAAAAGAAACAATGATCAAATGCGCATAAGAGTATTGCATTGTGAATCCATGACGATATATGAAATAAAAGCAAATGCTCTTACACACCATCATCATAACTAGCAAAACATCACGATTTACATCAAGAATGAGCGAGATGTCTTGAGTAATAACACACTATCAGCGCCCAAACATTTAGCAATTGGGAAGAACTAGGACTGTAGAAATATTTTTCATGTGCTATTATCAGGGATGGCAATCGGGCGTGGTGGGCGCAGGTAGCGCTTGCTCATACCCATGCTCGCGATCATGATTTCCCCCACGGGTATACCTGCGAAGGACGATGGGCGAAGAACCCGCCTATACCCGTCGCGCAAGAACAAGCGAGATAAAGCACGACATCTTGTCGCGGTTTGTAACATCCGATTTTGAAAATAAAAATAGTAATTATTTTTGGCTTTAGTTTTTCGGTTGTATTTCAAAATTAGCAAATTAATTGCGCTTTCTTTCTTTCCGGTTTGTGTTTCAAATGTAATATTCTTAGCATTTGAAATTCAAATTCTGGGTTTGGAGTTTCCCCTCTCCTTTGACTTCTCGGGCCTCCTTTTCTTTCGGGCTCAGCCCATTTTCCCTCTGGGCCAAGCCCACCCTGCCTCCGGCCCACTCATTAAGTCCCTTGCAGACCCTTTTTCTTTTCCCCTCCCGGCCATTTACAGCCCAAGCCCCACCAGCCAGTATTGTTTCCCCCAGCTCCTTCCTCCTGCAGCCCGGCGCGGCGCCACCTCCTCCTTTCTCTCTGCGCGCCACGCTTCTGTCCCTCTTGCCAGCTCCTAGCCACATGCCTCGCCGCCTGGAGCTCCGGGTCCGCACTGCCAGTGACAAAATCTGTTCCCTCGCCTGTCTTGTCGCTTCTGCTGCGCGTTGTCACCATCCGCCACTCCGGCCCGTGCCACTCTTGCTGGCCTGTCTCTTGTAGCGCCAGCGGCCAATGCAATGAGACACCCGCGCCCCTCATCCTCGCGGCACCTCCCGCTCCCTCGCCTGTCTCCCCCTCGTGCAAGCGCGCGTGTCATCACCGCCTCGGGACGCGCGCAGCTCCATGGGTCTTCCTCCCGTTGCTCCCTGCTCCAGCGCTTGGCCGCCTATAAAACTCCCTGTGCCCTTGCTCACCTTGGGGCGCCCAGAGCTCCGTAGGAACCACCAAGCAGAGCATCGCCGCCGCGCTCCTTCTTGGCGCGCCGCCTCCTGCTCCCTCGCAGCTCGGTGAGCCTCCGCCCTCCGACAACGCGTCTGTGAGCCTCAAGGCCCAAGGAAGACCCCTCCTCCTCCTCGTCTTCCCGTCGCCAAGGCGTGCCGCCATAGCACCCTTCCTCCTCCGTCCATGGCTGCCGTTGCCGGGCTGCCACGGCCGCCCCCGAACCACCCTGGCTCCACCTCCGGGTTCCCCCACGCCATCACAAGGCCGTGCGGCGTGCCGCTGCCCTCCGTGCCACTCCCTTTGCACCGCCTAGCCCCCTTGTACCGTGGCGCCGCGCGCCGCCTCTAGCCGCCAGCGCCAAGCCCTCTCGGTATTGCCGCCTCCCTCCCAATCGCCATCCTTGGGGGAGCTCGTTTTGGGCACTCACCCGCCGCCTCACTCGCCGGCGCCGCCACTGCCCTAGTGCCGCCCGCTCGTCCTCTGCCTCTCCTCTCTGTGAACTAAAGATGAAATGAAATGGGGATTTGGTTTTTGTTTGAGTGGGCCCCACTGTCATTGGGTTAACCTCCCCTTTCTTGGCTGCCAAATGGGCCCAGCCCCAGCGCACCCGTGGGTGGGCTTGGTCCATTCGGTTCCCCTTGCACTGTGAGGTTGAGCCATGGGCCCCACGGCCAGCTTTCCCTCTCTCCCTCTTTTTCTTGTTTTTCCTTTAAGGTTTAATTCAAAGGAGAAACTTCAAAAATTCATTCCTCCCTCGTCGTAACTCCAAAAATTATGAAATAAATTTCTAAAATTTTATAAATTCAAGATCTTGCTAATGGCATAGGTCTTGTTCAATTCGAGTTCATTTATTATTATTTATTATTTATTTGCTCTCTTTGCTTGTTTGTGCCCTATTTCCAATCGACCGTCCTATTAGGATTGAAGGCGGAGGATCTCCACTTCGATCAAGCACAAGATTGTCAAGCTCCTCTTACCTATACCCAAAGCGAGTCAATACTTTGATCATATTGAGCCTACATTTTATGCAAATTATATTTATTTAAATTACCAAAATTTCATGCTTTAATTCTTTAATCAAATGTATGTTAAAGCTTAAGGTAGTTAAATACCCATTTGATGATTAATTAATTATAATGCCATCCTTGATAATTTGAATCCCTTAATCCTTGTCACCCTAGTAATCTATATGGTAATACTAGTTATAGGTTGTACTTAAGCGACATGCTAGTCTTACTTAAGTACCGAGGTATTAAATACCCCAATCATCATCTCTTCAAATATAAAAATGGTTTTGGGCAGTCATTGCGAGGAAATGATTGAGGCGAATATGATAATTTGGCTTCCCTTCTCAAAACCCTAATAACCTGCTTTTCCCATCTGGGTGGATGGTATGTTGGATGATGTGATGGTGGGCGCTAATGCAGCCCAAGGGATACTGGTATGTTGGTGGATGCTAATGTAGCCCAAGGGAATACCGGTATGTGGAATGAACCGTCCAGATAACCCTAAGGACTTAATCTTGTCATGACCTCCTGTGTAAAACAAGTGCAACCACAAGTCTGTAAAGTACAACCTGGTTAAATAATTTGTATCCATCAGTGCGAGTTGCACCAGGTAGATGTCCTGTGACACCGTAAGCCTTTGTGGCGAGGGTGTCGGGGCATACGTCGTAAGTCGTTAAGAGGGCACAAGAGGTGCAGGTAAGGGTTAGCGGATCTAAGCGGATGTAACCCTTGAAGAGCGAAACCTTAGCGGGTGTAACTAATACTGCTTGAGGCATTGTAAAGGCCTTGTGGTGATCTCCCCTTGATTCACATGTCTAAGGAAACATGTGTATATATCAAGACGATTATCTCTTGTGGGTAAAGTGTACAATCTCTGCGAGTATTAAACTTTTTAAACACCGTGCCTATGGTCAAAAGCGGACATGGGAACTTAACTTGAGTTAGTTCTATTTCAAAAACCTTGTGGGTGGTATGAAAATGTGGTGGGCTCACCTAGCCACATGTTGGATTTTACACGAGTCTTGAGCTCGTGATGGTAGTAATTGGAGGTAGCTCCAATCAAAATAAGCATCTTGATATAGGTTTAGCCAGATGGAACCTCTCTTGAAATAAATATTGCACAATTACTCTCTTTATTAAAATACAATTTGTTAAAATGCTAAGTGATAAAATTTGTATTTATGATATTTGAAAATATTGCTTTAGCAAATAAAAGAACCGAGCCCTCCTTGTTTAGCCTTGCATTTATATTATTGCATTGTGTGTTGGCTCATGAGCACGAAGTTGTGCTCATTCTCGCTTTCTCCTCCAAAACCCTCGAAACATGAAATCCGGAGGATTACGCTACTCTGAGGATCGAAATTGGAGACCTTGGAGATGAATGAAGCGTGGTCGGTCTTATTTGTTTTAGTCTCGCCCAGATCTAGTTGACCGTTGGTGCTTGCGTGCATCAATATTATCAAGTTCTTGGTTAATATCGGACGCCTACGAGTTTCTCAATCGCTTGCTGTGGAGAGGTGCTCTACCCCTTTTGCTTCCGTTGTCGCTTCCGTTTTGTAATGTAATCTTTGACCTTATTAGACCCTTTTGTAAAACCCGACCGACGCGGTCTATGTAAACTCAAGTGTTAATTAATGAATGGTATGGTTTAGTCTCGACTTGTATAATTTGAATCAATGATGTATCGTGAGTGCTATCTCTCGATTCGGAAATAGCGATATTTTCACGAGAGGATTTGGATTCTCGGAATCCGGGTCGACACGGTTCATCGAGCTGGGCGAGGCAGGCGGCGGCGGCGGCCGGGGGCGACAAAAGCCTCCGGGACGTGGACACGTGGTGCTCAACTTCGTGATCGCCGGGCGGGACACGACGGCCACGACGCTGTCGTGGTTCACCTACATGGCCATGACGCACCCGGCCGTGGCCGAAAGCTGCGACGCGAGCTGAGCGCGTTCGAGGCGGAGCGCGCGCGCGCGAGGAGGGCGTCGCGCTGGTCCCCTGCGGCGCCGGCGCCCACGACGACGAGTCGTTCGCCGCCCGCGTGGCGCAGTTCGCGAGCCTCCTGAGCTACGACAGCCTCGGGAAGCTGGTGTAGCTGCACGCGTGCGTGATCGAGACGCTCCGCCTCTACCCGGCCGTGCCCCAGGACCCCAGGGCATCCTGGAGGACGACGTGCTGCCGGACGGGACGAAGGTGAGGGCCGGTGGGATGGTGACGTACGTGCCCTACTCCATGGGGCGGATGGAGTACAACTGGGGGCCCGACGCGGCGAGCTTCCGGCCGGAGAGGTGGATCAACGGCGACAGCGCGCTCCGCAATGCGTCGCCGTTCAAGTTCAAGGCGTTCCAGGCGGGGCCGAGGATCTGCCTGGGAAGGACTCGGCGTACCTGCAGATGAAGATGGCGCTGGCGATCCTCTGCCGCTTCTACAGCTTCGAGCTGCTGGGGAACCACCCCGTCAAGTACCGCATGATGACCATACTCTCCATGGCGCACGGCATCAAGGTCCGCGTCTCCAAGCTCGTCTGATACTCTCATGTGATGTAAGGTATACGTGGTGTAACTCTCGACCGGGTCGTTTGATTAGCAAATAACAATAGACTCATATATTCTGTTGGCATGTGTCGCCTCTCAGTGGAGACGGCAGAACGCGGGACATGAAATTTGAACCGATGCTCATGGGATAAGGCAATGGCGGACGGAAGGTTCTACGTAGGTAGGGCAGCAGTCAATGAGTTTGAAAATAGCTTATGAAACATTTTTCCGATAATAAGTGGCACTAATCTATACTCGGCTATATCATCAATTCCTTCCATGGTAATGGATTTAAACCAAAGACGTTGTCAGTATATCCATCTCTCTAGCTAGCTGATACTCCTACATTCTTTTTTACTTGGCGTTGTTTACTTATTGCGGTTTCGAGATGACTTTGACCATTATTTTTATAAATTTACATTAATATGCACTAATAAAGTTATAATATGATGGAAATATTTTTAACAACAAATATAATGATATCATTTTCATATAACTAATCAAAATAGTTTTACCGTCAAATTCTACAAAGTTTGACGGCATCTTTGATAAGCGGCTGTCAAAAACTGGTCAATCATTGACAAAGCAAACTGCAATGCTTTGCAAAACTCCACAATTAAATGCACGCATTTAATACAAGCACTACTGCACTGTCCATCCGTATATCTAAGCTAGTGCATGCATTCATTTCAAACACGCTCGGATTAAATATACATGTTCGAGTGCAAGTTGGATTAAATATACACGGAGTAACTGCAGGAAGCTTGAAAGCCACATGGCCAATTCACAACTGCCACCGAACCTAAACCCTAATCTCTCCTCCCCCTCTCTCTTCCACGTAGGATTTTGTTGACGTAACATAACTAAGGGCATCTCTAATAGTGCCGTCTCTAATTTTGCTATATCAGCTCCACGTCACCGAAAAATAGATTTAGAGACAACACCTCCAATAAGCTATCTCTAGTAAGTTGTCTCTAACATTTATACCAAATTTATAATATTTCCACTCCTTCACCCCTCTCTCACATACACTGGTTGCTTTGTCTTGATTCGTGTGTAGAGATGATTGTTTGAGGAAGAGACGGTTTCCTTTATCTCTCATGCTTCTCTCTCTTCCGCCTAGAATTTTGTTGACATGGAAGGGCTAACCAACAAGCTGACATGGTACTATTGGAGATGCCTAAGAAAGCGACAATAAATACACTATTGGAGATGCAAGCGGTACTAACACTACTACAAAAGCAGACTATAGTAGGCGCCCCATCACAGACGGTTCCTTTGGAACCGTCGTATTAGGCTCTGTCGAACTGCGGTGGTCTTTGCCGGCCGCCTTGCCGCCGCTCTGAGGCCTATCACGAGCGGTTCTTATTTAGAACCGTCGTGATAGTCATTATCCTGAGCGGTTCATTAATAGAACCGTCTGTGAATTATCACGAGCAGTTCTATTCACAAACCGTCAGTGATAATCCGGCCAATCACGAGCGGTTCTCAATAAGAACCGTGCGTGATAGTACCGACGGTTCTCAATAAGAACCGCTGCTGTGATAATAAGTTATCACTGAGCGGTTCTCAATAAGAACCATCTCGTGATATCACCTTTCCCTCTGCCGCATCGCCGCTGCCTGCTGCCTGCCGCCGCTCTGGAGGCCTGTGTCACGAGCGGTTCTTTAATAGAACCGTGCATGAATGATCCTGACGGTTCTATTAAAAACCGCTCAGTGATAGGTGCTATCACTGAGCGGTTCTTAACAAGAACCGTCTCTGATTGTTGGGCGAAACGAAAATTTGAACATAATGGGCGGGCTGCAAAACTCGCTTTATATAACATCCATCTCCTCCTCTGCGGTCTCTCCTCCTCACAGCTCATACCTCCATCTCCTCCTCTGCGTTTCTCCTCCTCACACGGCCTCCTCCACCTCACCGACCTCGTCGTCTTGGCCTCCTCCACTTAATGCCCGGCCTCCTCCACCTCGCCCGCGACCTCGTCGTCTTGGCCTCCTCCACTTAAATCCCCGGCCTCCTCCACTTAAATCGCCCGGCCTCCCACGACCTCACTCTCTCTCCCCCCTTTGCTTTGTGATGTGGATTCTTGAGTTGATGCTCTTGTGATGTGGGTGATGCTCTTGTGATGTGTGTAGTTCATGTTGAGTTATTTGGTTTGGGCAAAAATATAGATGGTAGATTGCGCACCGTTCGGTAAAATCATCATAACTTTTGCATCTGAACTCCGATTGCGACGTTCTTTGGCTCGTTGGAAAGCTAACGAAAAGCTCAATCTGAAAATCCATAAGTCAAGGGCAAATTCTCTTGCGAGGTCTCGAAAAAGTGAAAACCCCAAAAAGGTCGTTTAGGGCCTCTAAACGGCCTCGAAGTTCTAGCGACCGTTTTTTTTTTTGCCGAAAAAGGCTATCACAGACGGTTTTAAACAAGAACCGTCGTGAAAACTCATCATAGACGGTTCGAACAAGAACCGCTCGTGATATTAACCTTCCTGAGCGGTTTTAATGAAAACCGTCGTGATATTCTCGGATCACGAGCGGTTTTGATGAAAACCGTGCGTGATAATAGCCTTCGCTGACGGTTTCAACAAAAACCATCTGTGATAGTGCGTATCACGAGACGGTTTTGAACCGTCTGTGATAACTGCCTGTTATCACAGACCAACAAATATAGACGGTTCGGAAACCGTCTGTGATGACGGTTCCGAACCATCTGTGATGAGACTTCCTGTAGTAGTGTAATCGCTCTATAAATACGCATCACGCGCGACTGGGGACAACAAACACAGATTCACAACGTACGGAGCTACCTTCAGCATGGCAGCAATAATATTGTCATCTAGGTTTGGATACCCATCATTCGAACCAATTACTCCTGCTAAGTACCAATCAGCAACAGCAGCAGGTATCCAAGTGACCAGCCGCTGGTACGTACGTTTACATCTTCCTCTAGCCTCATCTAGATGGCATGTTAGATCTACCAGCGTACAAGGCCGGCTTCAAGATATTTTGATGTTTGGTTAGCTGTTTTTTTATTTATAAATCCTATACCGCGCATATCGGGGAAAAAAAGACATATGGTTGCATTCTAAATAACACGAATTATCGGAGTAGTTACTGAGGAAAATGTCGACATGCATCAGACAAAATAAGCATTCTAAACAGGGTTCTACTTCTTCCGCTCCATTTGTGACCTTTTCTCGTACGTGGGACTAATAATCTTATTGGCTAGATTCTAGATCGTCTTTCATTTTGTTAGTGGGTAGTTTTATCGCAACTGCTTTTCCACATCAACTTTGGAAAATTAGCGGAGCACAATATTACTTAATGCCTTATTCTATATACATATGACGCCTTTGGCGAGAGTACGTAGGACAAAAATTGAACTAGTGCTCATGGGACAAGGCAATGGAGGACGGAAAATTTTGCATAAGGCAAGACAGCGGTGCCATCACCAGCACAATAGTTGAGTACTGTCTTGCCGACCCAGTGAATATGAAAATAGCTTATGAAACTCGACTATATCATCCATTCTACGTCAATTATTTCATCGCAAAAAAAAATCTACATCAATGCATCTATTATCTATATGTATATATATGTACGAACAACTGGTAGTATTTAGGTAAGGTGCCTCGTTCACTTTAGAGGATCAGAAAATCTCACAATAAACCTTAAACCAGAAAAAATCTTAAAAATTCTCTCATTAATCGAGAAAAAATATATCTAAACAACTTATTTTGGTAGGACGGATTATAACAAAGGCAGATTAATCATCTATAGATAAAAGTAAAGCATGCAAGGAAAAAAAAAGAACAAAGTCTAATTACACACCAAGCTTAGAGTCCTAATTATCTACTATTCACGTAGTATGTACATCTCAAGGTTACAATATATAATTAATCATATTCATCTACTATATACTCACATGGTACAGTAAGAGTTATACACCAGTTATGTTGGTGGGTCTAACTATATATAATGGTGCAAATTAAAGGCATGCATGTTTGAAACGTAGGAGACTCAAATGAATTCCCGAAAGAATTGGGAAAATGAGGCCTAACATAGTGGATTTGCTAAACAACATTCAATTGTTTTCTTTTGTCAAAATAGTCAAATTTTCATCTATCTGATATGCTTTGATATTTACACTTCTTCTTCTCTGATTAATTGGTTCTAATTTTATTATAATTTTTTTCTTCAGAACATAATGGGTTCATCACATTGCCGATTTTGTTGGTATATAATTTTTTTTTGTTTTTTTTTTTGCCCAATTTCTCAAAGTATATGTTAGATTTTGAATCATGTGATGGAAATACGAGTTACTAAGACTTTCGAGAATAATTACAGTGACCAAGAACAAAATACATAAATAATTTGCTGTAATTTATGTATAATGAAGTTGTAAATGAACTAAAATTTGACTGTTTTAGGCTGAGAAAACAGTCAAATCTTATATAGACAGACCCAATAACATATGTTTTAGATCAGAGGAAGCAATAAAGGCACTAAAACAATGTAAGAAAACAAAGTGACCAGTTGCGTTGCTTGCTTATTGATGTAATTGTGCATGCTGAGTTGATGAACGCAGGAGGTGCAGGAGTAGTACTAGTACAGAGATCATGGCTGGACAGCGAGAGAAGGAGGAGGCGGAGAAGGAATGGCGGAGGTACCTGGAGCCGGAGAGGCTGGAGTTGCTGACGCAACTGGAACCGTGGGTGGAGGAGAACGTGCTGCCAATGCTCAAGCCGGTGGAGGCGTCATGGCAGCCGTCGGACATACTGCCGGACGCGGCGGCACTGGGCGCCGATGGGTTCAATGCGACGTGCCTCGATCTCCGCGAGCAGGCGGTGAACGTGCCAGACATTCTTCTAGTGTGCCTGGTGGGCAACATGGCGACGGAGGAGGCGTTGCCGACGTACCAGAGCGTGCTGAACGGCTGGGAGACCGTGGGCGACGTCACCGGCACCGACGGCACCGCCTGGGCTCGGTGGATCCGCGGCTGGTCCGCCGAGGAGAACCGCCACGGCGACTTGCTCAACCGGTACATGTACCTCTCCGGCCGCTTCGACATGCCCGAGGTGGAGCGCACCGTCCAGCGGCTCATCCAGTCCGGCATGGTCATGCACGCGCCGGCCAGCCCGTACCATGGCTTCATCTACACTGCTTTCCAGGAGCGTGCCACGTTCATCGCCCACGGCAACACGGCGCGGCTGGTTGGTGCACACGGCGACGCTACCCTCGCGCGCATATGCGGCACCGTTGCCGCCGACGAGAAGCGGCACGAGGCCGCCTACACCCGCATCATGGGGAAGCTCTTCGAGGTTGATCCGGACGCCTCCGTGCGCGCCTTGGCGTACATGATGCGGCGCCGGATCGACATGCCAACTGCGCTCATCACCGACGGCCGCCACGCCGACCTCTTCATCGACTACTACGAAGTCATCGCGCGACAGGCTGGCACTTACACGATATCCGACTACCGCAGCGTCTTGGAGCACCTCATTCATCAGTGGCACGTCGAGGAGCTGGCGGCGGGGCTCTCCGGCGAGGGAGGCGCGCGCGGGACTTCGTGTGCGCGCTGCCGCAGAGGATCAGGAGGATGGAAGAGAGGGCCCACGGTAAAGCGACCCAGGCCCAAACGAAGCCCACGCCCATCCCGATTAGCTGGATCTTCGATAGGCCCGTCAGCATCGTGCTGCCCTAGTCCTATATCCTTATACTGCAAATTAAACAGCATCGTCAACTCATCTCCTTATATTATCAGATCATTTTAGTGAAGTAAACAACGATGTTTCCTGATGCATAAATAAAACTATTCAAGTCTGCAAGTCGTTGAGATAGCAGTGCAAATAAAGTATGAGCTCCACGATAGAACTGGATCAGAGACCAAGTCACACTAGCACACTAGCGCCTGGACGATGACAGGAAGACCTGTCGGTGTAGAGTATTTTTCTTTCGCCATTCTACATCGCAGACGTCACAAAGACTTCAGATGAGGGATTTTCGAGTTTTGCCGATCGAGCCGCTTAACCATAGATTTTGCTAGACTGCAACGGTGGTCGTCTGGCATGGTGAGGGGGATGTCACCGTGTGCAGCCTCGTGTCATTATCCCAGAGGATAATCACACTTAAATATATGAATTACTATTCGTTTGCTCAGCAGGACACCGCTTCGATGAATAGTAACCTTTACCAAAGTCTACAGCAGAACAATAAGATAGAAAATACACTTTATTACACAGTTAGCCGCGCAAAGGCTACGGTCTTTAATACAAGTTGTAATTTACAACTGATAAATGGGACTAAGTCCCTTCGTTTGCCTTCCTTGCCCCACCAGTTTTTTACTCATCTCACGCGTCGAATATGGCGCCAATCTCGCCCTGGTCCTCGTAGTCAGTGTCCTCGCCTCCCGCGGTCTCATCGGTACCTGCGTGTCCTTCGTCCCACTCGGGATAGTTCCCGGCCGGACTAGGATCTAACAAAGGAGAATAATAGTAAGGTTGAGTACTAGTGTACTCAGGAAGTATTAATAGCAAAAATGCCTGGATAGCTCATCTCGTCATTATCATATTTTCTAGTTCATCTGTTTTTCTAAAAATAAACAACTCGTTAAAACGTTAAGTGGCAACTTTTAATTATGAAAAGACTACTTATCACTCGGAGAGAATATATACCCCTCACGGTTCCTGTAGACTCCAGTCCAGGAGACAGATTTGAATTCATGATTTTTTATAGCACTGCGCATGCTTGTACCACTTTACCCATAGCTACTCTGAATTCTAAATGAGCTAGGTCCCCTGCATTTCCTTTGATGCAGGTTCGAATTTAGAATACATAATGTTTTCCAGGTTACGTGATTAAGTCTCCACCCATTACTTTCCGTCGGTGCTGACCTTGTCACGGTGCTGACCTAGTCATTCACCGAGTTATAGTAATATTGGTTGGGCCAGCTCTCCATCCAAACCCAACACTCCACCATGCGGTACTATAGCGCCTTAGGCTGGGCCGACTCTCCCTCCAGACCAACCCACTCCCACATATTACTTACCCGATGTGGAGAGGTTAGCCACGTAACAAGGTAGCATTTTTTGCCCGCCAAAACGGAAAAATGGTCGGCACTAGTTAATTTACAGCCCCTGATCCGGGTGAGAATTTTGTTGGTCCTTATATATTAACCGTATGTAAAGGGTCCCACCTCCTGCCTCATCTCTTTCTTGCCCCGGGCCCCCTTTACCGGCTATATTATTCATCACTTCTCATCTCTCATTTCTTTCATCATCATTTTCTTTCATTTACGATTTGGTTTTTGAGACATAGTTTTTATGCACATATGTATAATAATACAAAGAAAGTACGGTTTACATTTAATATAACTATGTTGGTGATCAAAAGATAAGCTTGCCTTGAATTGTAGATAAGATGGTCATCGACGGATATGAAATCGATAAGCTTTGCTGAATTGGTTATATACGCAATTATACAAACAAACACAAATAATACATAAATAAATACTTAGTGATTTTTAGGGTTAATATACATACATAAATTAGTCGATTCTATTTTGTTAGCCGATTTTAATTTAATAACATTTTATGGGTCCCCAGTTAAGTTAGCACTCTCCAACTACGGTTGTCTTACAGCCTTTTCGCTCTAGGGTCGAATTTGTCAAAACTTACGTTTCAACGCACGGAAAATAAAATACTACTCAAGCTCGCATTTTACTAAGTCTATTAAATTTTATTCAAGCATAAAAATGCCTAATTGATTTTATTTAGTTGCGCACACCTTTATTCAATTCTCTAAATAGGCTCTAGGTTGATTTAATTAATTATTTGAACTTGATTAAATTATTTTTAATGTATCGAGTTATCTATTTAATTTAGCGGTTCACCGATGATTTATTTACTTTAAAAGTCTCGATTAATATTTTACACATTTTTCCAATTTTTATTTTAGACCTGGTTTGTCTTGTTATTCACCATATGGCGTTTAAATTTCCATTTTTCTCGGCGATTCGCTTTGAAACTTCTGTAGCACATTAAATTATTTATCTAACACAAGGATGGCAATTTATTGGATTTATTTTACCTTATTTTCCCGCTTTTGATTTTTCTACTAGTCGATTCATTGTTAAACATTCTAACGTTGTTAAAAAATCCATACTTATGGTGATTAGCCTGAAACTTGCGGGTATGCTACGACGCATTCCCCTATTTATTTATATTTTTATAAGATTTTTATTTTTATTTCTATTTCTTTTCTTTTCTTTTTCTTTTTCTTTTTTTGTTTCTCTCTCCTCTATATCCTTTTTGGCTTGACCAACCATGGCCACACTCTGTTCCAAACCAAATTAAATATCGAGTGCTCCCATCCTTTCTTCTTCTTCCTCAACGCTTCCCCATTTCCCATCTTTCTCTCCCTTGCCTCTCTGGTTGCTCTTGGTTCCATTGGGGCCGCCTCCTTCTCCCCTATTTCAGCCGGCACCACCACCTCCTGCCTCCCTGGCCCGGCTCAACCACAGCGCCTTCCCTGCCCCGCCTAGCCTGCTCGGCCCAGCGTGGGTGCCCCAGTTCAGCCCGCCACCCTTTGTCTTCAGGCTGGCCACGGCTCGGCTGGTCAGTCCTTCCTTAGTGGATTTGGTTCCCCAACCCTTCCTGGTTATTTTGGTTTTTAAGAGTAGTCTTGATTTATTCATTTTGATTTGTGATGCGAGTAGTTCATGCATGGTGAAGGCTGAATGTGGGTTGCTTACTGTTATGCATGGTGAGGTGATGGGGTTTCTGCCGCGCAATAAGGTATACTCCCCTCTTTCTCTCTACCCCTTTCCCTTCCCCTTGCTTTGTGATGGCATGGATGAAAGATGGTGTGGCTGTGGTGTGGATGCTCCTTGTGCAGTGGGTAGTTCATCTTTGTGGGGGTCTGGTTGATGCTTGGTGATGTACACTGAGGGCTTGTGTTGAGATATGCTTCCTATGCGTTTCTTTGTTTATACTGTGGGTTTCACTTTTGGACAAAAATGAAAGTGGTGAACTGGTGGGTTACCTAGCTTGGCTCTATTTGAGAAATGGTGGGTCGGTTGGTCATGGTTCTGGAGTTTGGTCGATCCCTGGTTGCCGTGGTCGTCCACTGGTGGTCTTGGTCGTCCCTCGTCTCCCTTCGGCTTCTGGCTCTGTGCCTCCTGGTCCCCTTGTCCTCTCTTGTTGCTGTGGGTGTTTGGGCTTGTGCTAGCTGGTGGCAGTGAGGTCCCTAGGTTGTGTCGCCTTGGTAGAATGATGTTGGTGTTGGCTTTGCACTTAGTTGTGTTGCCTTGGGAAGGCAGTGAAAGATGGTGGTGCTTGGCTCTTGGCTTGCTTGTGGCTTTGAATGGTGGAATGACGTTTTGGCTTGTGAAGTGAAACGAGGCAATGCTTTTGTTGGGAGGGGGAGGGGAGGCTTCGGCGAATTTTTTTTTAAATAATCTATTTTTTATTAGAAATTACAAAAATATTCCTGCGTTCTTTTTTTTTTACAGAAATATGCGTCTGTCGCCGAATGATTGGGCGATGGATCCAGTCGCTTTACGATTAGGCGGCGAAGTTTTGTCGCCCAACTTGTTGGCGCATCAAGTGCTATCAGCATAACCGTTAGCGCGAGCACTTGATCACCCGACGCTTTAGGCGACAGTTCTATCGCCCGACGGTTGGGCGGCAGTTCTCTGCCCAACCGTAAAACGACGAGAGCCCCCACTGTTTTCTATTATTTAATTATTGTTTAATTGCGTTGTAATGAATATTACATTTTGTGGGTTAATTACATTTAGCAAATCTGATTGTATGATGTTATTTATTTTGAAAATAATAGTGTTGTGACGATGTTGGTTGGTATGTTTGTTATTTTAAGAGAATATGAAGGGTACGAAATTTGTCGGACTCGCAATAACATTTTGTGATCATCGTATATTGTCGGACTTCATAATAACATTTTGTGATTTTAAGTAGAATATAGGCTTGCTTTGATGGCTTAGCGGAACCACGTAACCAAAACTACATTAGAGTCCGCGACGAAGCCGCGTTACACATAGTCACATGGCATGATGGTTCGGCTAATTGCTTTAGTCATGCTCACTACTACTAGGGTACATCTGCGACACAAGCATCCGGACCATGTAAGTCTACATGCCTTTAGGGGATATAGTAAACAACATGGGGGGTAGGACGGGGGACTACTACGTAATGACCTGACCTACTGCATGGACCGGGGCCATTTTCCCTTCCTTGCTAGCTCGGCGTTGAACTCCTTGTTGGCCTTCCCCTTCCCCTTGTCACGGGACTGTCCACGTCGGGCTGGTATGTCGAAGTCGTCCATATCCTGCGATTCCATGATGTAAGTGCATCGTATAGTGAGAATCGTAAGAAGAATGTAAATTCTTCATAACTCACGTCGTGGATACGGATTACGCCCGAGCGACCGGATACGCTGTGGCGGCCGGGCTCAGCCGCATGAGCCTTTCCCTTGCCCTTGTCGCGGGACTGTCCACGTCGGGCTGGTATGTCGAAGTCGTCCATGTCCTGCGATTTCATGATGTAAGGGCACCGTATAGTGAAAATCGTAAGAAGGATGTAAATTCTTGATAACTCACGTCGTCCATACGGATTACGCCCGGGCGACCGGATACGCTGTGGCGGCCGGGCTCAACCGCATGAGCCTTTCCCTTGCCTTTGTCGCGGGACTGTCCACGTCGGGCTGGTATGTCGAAGTCGTCCATATCCTGCGATTGTATGATGTAAGTACACCGTACAGAGAAACCTTACGTAATAAGGATGTAAATTATTCATAACTGACGTCGTCGATATGGATTACGCCCGGGCGAGTACTGGGCTCCTGCGGTGCCTCCTCAACAGGGTCCGGTACGTAAGGTTTTCACCACACGAAGTTCTCGGCCCACACCGAGTAGTTCAGCATGTACTTCTGTTGGATGAATGCCCTATCGTACATCTCGGGGCCGTCGATCCACTGGAAGAAGTGGCAGCGCATCTCGGGCTGCCATTACGTGGGGATGAAGTTAAAAATTTGAAGAATTCAACGTTGGGAGAGGAAAATCGATACGCGCGAAAGAAACGCTTACGAGATAGTGCCCGCATGTGTAGTATGCCCGGGCCGCGGTGTCTGGGTGTGTGGACTGAATGATCTATACTGGGTTCGCCACACACACATTTCTGCGGGATCGAAAACGTGGTGGTCTTGGAGCATCTTTCATTGATTTATCTAGGTATTGTAGCTCGTTTCCTCTTCTTCTTAAGCGGTTTTGCTACGCAACATCCTCGCGTAGAAGTTTGTCGAAGAGTCCATAGTCGGGTATCTATTGTGTAGTGTTGTGTAGTGTTGGGTTTGGTTCAACCCCTTTTATAAGCCCCATGGTTGGCATGGTGTGGTTAATTTCAAGCAGTATAGAGTCTGTCATTTAATTACGAAAAGCTAAGGAGGTAGAGTGTTGTCATGTCGATCTGGAAAGCTGGCAAGGCATAGTGTTGTCACGTCTTACTTTGCAGTGAGAAGTCATGTCTTGTTTTGCAGAGTGCTGTCTTATCGGTCTGAAAAGCTAGCGAGGCAGAGTGTTGTCACGTCTTTCTTTGCGGAGTCTTGTCTTTTCGGTCTTAAAAGCTGGCGAGGCGGTCAAGGTTGTCAAGCCGATCTGAAAAGCCTAACCCCAAACTCTAAACTGCGCAAAGCTGTCTCCTTTGGTCTTATCACTGTGCAAAGCTGCCCCGTGTGGTCTTGTCACTGCGCAAAGCTGCCAGCCCCGTCTGGTCTTGTCACTCATAAAGGCGCCTGTGTGGTCTTGTCCTTTGCAAGAAAGTACGCCACCCCGTCTGGTCTTGTCAATACGCAAGGCTGCCCCCATTTTGTCTTGTCCTTTGCATAAACTCCGCCCGTTTGGTCTTGTCTATAAAATGCTTTGTTAGCCTCCCCGCGGGACTATAAAATGCACTGCATGCGCTCAAAATTAGGACCACTCGACCCTTGAAACCGTAGGAAGAAGAACCTTCTCCGTCTTATCGTAACATACGATGGCGACGCCGAGGACCCGATCCCAACCGGGTCGCGAAGCGGACCCGTGTCGAAAGGAGGAGGACTTGGCCCTAACTACGGTTGATACCGAAGCGTGCTCAACGGTATGGCGAAATCACGAACACGGGAGAACGCTATCGTGCAGGTCATAAACGGCCCTTTCGATGGTGGACGGCGTTTCTTCCGATGCCCATCTTGTGGGGTAAATAGTTTTGTTCATATTCTTTGCTAATACATCCTCCGTACTAACCATCCCTTATAGCGAGATGGCGAAATGCAACTTCACCATTGGATCGATCCTCCCCATGAAGGACATATTGTGAGGTATGTGGATGTATTGTGGAACCGAATCTTTGATTTGGAGGCAAATTAGCGATCTCAAGGAGCAAAATGATGACCTCCGCCAACAGATCAGGCGTGAGAGGGCAATGAGGAGGTCGTGAACATAGGAAGTTCCTATGATCCCACATCTTCTTTGTGCCAACCCTAGTTGCATATGTGCGTGCCACTACAATGACGACCCACGTCCGAGGCGTCAAGCGGAGAACACTCTATGTGGGTAGCGAGAGGCACCTTCTACAATTAGGCATGGGCGGAGAAGCTTGTACGTCGGTAGTCTCCCTTATATGCGCACTTATGTTCAATCTCCTAAAGCATGTAACTAAATGGTGGGCCAGCGTTATTGCGGTTGCCTTTTATCGAGTTGACATGTTGCATCGATGTGTCGTGTGCTTTAAGTGATATGCATCGAACAAACTCATTCATGGGTAGGTAATATTCTTGGTTTATTCTTATTTATAATGATTGCGATGCATAAGTAAAGAGTGGACATTACATCTCATTACAAGCGAACTTCTACTTGGCAACAACAAGAAATAATAGAAGAAAGACCACAAAACTAACTAGCTTAACTAATTTCTCAAGCATGTTCTCAAGTCTTTCCATCCTTTCATCCATCTTTTAAGTCTATTATCTTAGATTCTGCGTTGGTGGCTCGGAGGGTCGAGCCATTGGGCGAAATCAAGAATACCACAAGAGTCATCTTGCAAGACGACAATTTGCATTGCAATATCTTGAACCATCGGGACAGCTTTTCGACCTTTGCCAAAACCGACATGTTGTGCTCACGAAAAAAATTGCGACTTCAAGTGAAATAAAAACAACATGCTGTTTCGAATGAAATTCATTGGGGGTGATTAGGCGCAAGTTACCGTAAGATTTGAACACCTCATGAACACTCGAGATGGATTCGTTGGCGTATGTGAGGTAAACACATTCACCGGATCAACTGCGGCGTGGGCAAACCATTTCTTTGCCGCGATGATTGTAATTGTCTGCTCACTCGAAAGTTAGATGATCTTTGAAGACATCCTATCTAAGGCGGAAGAAAGGAGAAGAGGAAATGAAGAGTGAGGTGAATGGCAGCCAAAGCATCCATATATAGCATGCAGCTGAATTGCAATTGGGTTGAAGGAAATTCGCGTCCGCGAGCTATCGGGCCCGAGGAGGAATCGTGTGGCATCGTTGAAGGAAATTCGTGTCCGCGAGCTACTGGGCCCGAGGAGGAATCGTGTGGTAGCGTTGAAGGAAATTCGCGTCCATGAGTAGTCTCCCATACATGCGCAATTATGTTCAATCTCGTGGCGCATGTAAGTAAATGGTGGGCGCGTCATTGCGGTTGTCATTTATCGAGTTGATGTTGCATCGAGGTGTCATGTGCATTAAGCTATAGGCGTCGATATGCATTGAACAAGCATTCATTATATGAGCAGTACACACAAGAACATAAAAGTATTACGGGCATCAAATATTAAGTGCAAAATGTATAGCAGTCAATCGATACCCCTACTAGCCCCCCAACCGCACCCCCAAAGATCCCCTCCCGCTTCCCCGCCCTCCACCTCCGTGTCCTCCCCTCACGGCTCGCTTGGCGCCCTCCTCCTTGGCTGGTGTCGGGGCCTCGGCCCGAGAGGAAAAACGGTCGAGAGCCCCGATCCGACGAGGACCGAGAGGCGAAGGGTGGGCAACCTTGGTCTTGTGTGTATCTTAGCGCACCGAGGCTGTGACGAGACGACGAACCTCGGCCGAGTGTGGGGTGAGGTGTGGGGTGAGGTGCCGGTCGTCGTCCAAAGAAGAACTCCTGCGCGTCCACGTCACTGAGTAGGCCCCTCGGTCATAAGGCAATGTACCCTGCACAAAGAAAATATTGTTAGTTAATAAAAGGCGCGATGCGTCTTGATAAACGAGACGTGGCGTACCCTCGGCTAAGCGCCATGGCGCGTCTTGAAGAGTCCACAAATGGTGTGGCACGTCGTCTGGCGCCTGCGTGTCTTCCGGTGTCGGATTGTGCCCAGGCGGACCCTCCGGCCTCCTCAGGCCTCGGGAGTGTCGGACGTGGCCTGGTCGAGCATCCGGCCTCGTCAGGGCGCGTCGGTGTCGGACGTGGTCTGGTTGACCCTCCCGCCTGCTGGGCTGCTGTCGGACGGGCCGGCGTCGACGGACGTACGTACTGTGGACCAGGCTCGACCGTCCCAACCTCCGGGAGCCTGGTGCACGACAACAGGCCGAAAATATGTGTGGCTTGCTGTGCCACACGACGGATAACCTGGACGGTGTCCTCGCGTGTGCCCTCCACACCATCCGTGAACCTCTGAAGCCAGGAGTGGCAGTCCGTCGCAATCTCAGCAGCCGTGCTCGCCTACATCGAAAACAAACACGGTGAAAACTGTAATGGCGGATGCCAGAAGCGAAGTTTTCGAAGTCGGATGTAACGTACCGCGTGGTGCACGTCCTGCGCTAAATGCACAGGGTACGTGTCGGTCGGTGTCGGGAGACGTGGTGCGGGCTCGTCTGCAGCAAGCACGAGCCTGGTACGTGTCTAAGGAGCGTACCAGCGAATGTACTCGTCGTAGGTCCTATGGTCGTAAGGGGTGTCCTCCTGCACATGATCACAGTGCGCCCTCTCCCATCGCCCTACCCACGAGTCCATCCTACTCGCCCAGTTCGTGCCGCGACGGACTCCCTTCCTACTGAAGCTGCAAGACATAACATGTAGTTAGAAGTCATGCGTAAGAGACAACATTACAAACAACGCATGTATACCGATTACTCACGCGTGCACGCCGCCTGTTGTCGAACGCGGGCGCCTAACGGTATTGGAACCTCTTGCGTAGTCGGGCGCATCACACGATCGCCCGTGTCCTCGATGAAGATGTCGAAGACAAGCGCCTGCGGTCGACCGATAGTCCCGGTCTCGCGAGCCGGCGAGGACAGCCCGTGGGGAGCGCGGGCAAGTACCTCCTAAGGCGAGTATGGCTCCCAACGAACGTCATTCACCGTGAGCCGGTCGAACTGCTCCACGAATGGCTCGTACGCCTGTGTCACCTACACGTGCGCGAACTGTACCTGTAAGGAACACAACATATTAGATAGAACGATCAGTAATATGAAGAAATTAGTCGCGGGAAAGAGTACGTACCCGTCGCCGACACCAAAGAGAGCCCATCATCAGTCGGTCCACCTCGTCTGCGTTGTACATCTCCAGCCCGGACGGAGCGCTGTCGTCCAACAGGGGCCGTCCGAGGCTAAAGCGCTCGAACGACCACAACTGCAGTAGTAGAGGACACCCCGTGACGACGGATTTTGACCTCGACCTGAAGCACGCGTCGCACAAGCCGCGATAGGTGGCAGCAAGTATGGCAGAACCCTAGCTGATCTGGGGGGCCTCCCCGTCTGCGATGGCCCTAGCGTACGCGATGAGCCTCGCGTCGACGGTGTCGCCGTGGCTGCTGGTGAACAGCACCCAACCAAAATGCCACAACAAGTACGCCTCGAGGTGGCGTGACACCTGCTGGTCGTCGCGGCGAGGTCCATCCGCTCGACACATGCACAAGGAAAAAGCAAGTAAGACCGTATCACGGAAGGAGAGCGCCGCACTTCAATGCGAACGGCGTCGAACACGCGTGCCGAATCGCGACAACCACCGCAAGGCGGGCCGTGCCTCTGTGCCTCCGGAAGGCGTAGTACCGGCGCGACCGTAAGCGAAAGGACTCCACGAAACCTCGGCGAAGGTCCTCGCGCCCGGTCGTCCGGAGACTCTGCGGGAAGGCGGCACCTCCGCGATAGGGAGGCCAAGAAGCGAGGCGTCTGCGGGGTAGGGGCCATCTCCCGAATGGGAGCCGGAAAGTGTGAGTCTCCGTGCGCCACCGGTCCACAAGTCTTTGTCGGCGAGGAGCGGTCGAGCAGAAACATCGTGGCCGCCGGCCCGGCATGGACGTCTCCGTCGTCGCCGCCGACCGGTCTTGCCGGCTCGTCCTCATCGTGGCTTGCACCATCCGGCGATAGGTAGTAGACCGGCAACACCGAGCCTCTGAAGCAACAAAAGGTTAATCTGAAAGCGTCGTATGGCGAGAAGATAGTGTCGACATATACTAACCTCACTGTCCGGCGTGGGTCCAAATTTCTAGGCCACCCGAGGTGTCGCGTCGGATCACCCCAAAGACGATCGTGTCGGCGCCGCCGCAGATCACGGACACGACGCGACAGCGATGTAGCCGTCGATCGCTCCTCCGGAGGCGAAACTCGGTCGGATCCGTGAGCCATACACGCAACACAACTTGAAGTTAGCAAATACGCGGAAATAAAAAATCGAATGTAAAGAATAGTACATTTAACTTGCAAACAAACAAATCAAAATGTACTAGCTAGCAAGACAGTTTTTCAAAAGTAATGAAAAAGGGATAGTACTACAGCACTTACATAAACATTACGTGCAACATACGATACATGTGTTCACGGCATTACGTACATGAAATAAAAATTGGGTAGTACGTAAGCAGTTACATGAAAAATACAAAATACAGATGACAATCTCTGTTGATTTGCTACTTCGTGCTTTGCAAGAAGTGCTAACGCATAAACCATGGTAGTGCCTACTCCTCGGTGGTGCCTTACATCTTACGGGTCAGTGGCCCTCCCGGTCACAATGCCCGGCGTCTACCCAACGCCTCGCTTGTGCCGTCCATATCATTAGTATCTGACGACTCTGCCGCGACCCTTGCCACCCTTGACATGTCAATATCCGGAATCCAGATCCTATTTGCAATATCCAAGGTGGCGAAGTTACTCACAACCCTAAAGCCCCTAAGCTCGCCATCCATGCTCGCACCAACCTCTCCTTCAAGAAGTACTTCGGACACAAAGTTCAAAGGGTCCATCGCCTGATCCGCATCATGGCGAGCACATGAGCATGGCTTGTGTAAGAGCTTCGGTTTGTTGCACGTACAGCTAGGTTCGTTCGCATGATCTCCAAGGCATACCTCGTGGGTGATAAGAGAACGAGCCGTCCCAAATCCGGCTCTATCCCAGAGGAGCACGTCGAAACGATGCTCCATATTGCCCATCGCGTACACTGTGTGTGACTATCCCTTCTCTGTCTTCACCTGCATGTATGCCGTAATCTTCGAGCAGTACGGTGTTTGAGGGTTGGTGGCATGAAGTGCAGCATTTGCATGCCTCTCCCTGAAATACCCGATTGTGCTGTGCAGAACACCTTCTACGATGGCGACGAGGGGCTAAGAACAAAGGCCCCTAAGAACCCAGTTGTACACCTTCACAAGGTTAGTGGTCATTATGCCGTACCTTGCTCCGTCCGTGTCGTGCAACATAGACCACTTGTCCAATGGCTCGGCCTCGATCCAGTGGGAGTAGCACTCGATGTTCCTCGAGGTCCTCCTCCTCAGACCAACAGTTTCAGACTCTGCTCCCTGGTACCTCGCGTCCACATGTTTCCTGCTGTGTTCATCCAGTAGCGCCCATAAGGCGTCAAATTTGCGTTGCTGGTTCTACATAGCCAGCCTCTTGAATAGCTTCACCAAGGGTTGCTTCGGGAACTTCTTGAAGAAGTTGGCCCCCAAGTGGCGAATACACCATCTACTCCTCATATCCGGCCAAGGAAACGGCTCCTCCGGGTCTTCCTGAAGTGTTCTTATGGCCTTCAGCATCCCAGCGTGGCGATCATGGATCACGCACACACCAGGACGAGCTCGAACAACTCCCACCCTCAGATGTCGAAGGAACCACAACCAGTTGTCGAAATTCTCACCTTCGACAAATGCGATGGCCAATGGTAGAATTTGATTATTCCCGTCAACGCCTATGGCGGTAAGGATCTGCCCCTTGTATTTCTCGGTCAAAAAGGTCCCGTCCACTGAGATCACGGGCAGCATATGCCTAAAAGCCTCGATGCAGGGACCGAAGGCTACTAAGGCCCTATGCAATATCGAAAAACCTCGCGGATTTTTAGATGGCATATCCTTTACAGCAGTGTACGTGCCCGGGTTTCTCTCCTGCAGCACATCAAGCATACGAGGAAGGTTGTCGTATGCCGTCTCAAAAGATCCAAACCGTCTTTCCAAAGCCTTCTGCTTCGCACGCCACGCCTTCGCGTAGCTGATCTTGTACTTGAATTTCTTCTCAATAGCCACCATAATGTGTTTGGCCTCCACATCCTTCTTCTCCACTATCTCTCCATACATCAAATTGGCTATGAAGGTCGGCGTTATGTTACGATGTTCGCACAAAACAACTTCTTGAGCATGCAGAGTCGCGGCTCCACTTCGAGACAATCGATTGAGTCTCATACTTGGTCTATGTCGTGCACTCGCCAAGGACAACCGGCTGCTTGCATTTCTACTTGTCTTGCTCTTGGCTAGATTGTGACCGAAATGTCATTTGCATAGACATAGCCCATAGCTTAATGGCATCCTGCAAGGATGTCTTATCAGCAAACATTGAGTGCAACAGAACCTCCGTAGCATGGTACTCCCACGGCGATTCATGCTCGTCATGCGTAGATAGACCCTCAGCGTCCAATCTATTCCATTCCCGGGGGATGGGAGCTCCATCCTCATCGGAACTGTCCTCGTCGTCTTCTTGTAAAGCTTCCTCTTCAGCCAAGACCATCTGGTCATCGCTTTCCATTTGATGCAATATGTAATCCCTATGCTCTCCTTCATCAGCCTGTCCTGTAGGCTCACCATACGGTGACCGATCTTCCTCTCCTGTATCTACCGCGTCGAGCTCATCACAAGCAACATTCTCTAAACTCTTTGTAACACAGCCCTCCGGGTCCTCTTCTTCACCAACATCTTTGGGCACCGGCCCTTTCGCACCACGGATGATATCCGACGGGGGGGCCCTGCACAGCTTCTTTTGGGCATAGTTGCACAAGTATCACACACTCATATCCACGGCGTCAACATCCTTCTATAAAGCCCTTCGACACTGCCGTGCGCGTCAGTCTTCTCAACTCCCATCTGATGTTCGTGGGAGACCGCCAAAGCCCTTGTATGTCGACGCTGCACACCTCAGGGTTCAAAGAGAAGCTGCAGGTGAGCCAATGCTTCACATCTTGATTCGTGCATTCTTGCCGTCCGTGTACCACGGTGGCTTGTCAAAACTGCTCAAGTCAACACCGCGCGGACCTTCACGAGCAGCGCCAACACCGTAATGCACTTTCAATGTAGTGGGTACAGGCATGACTTATTGTATGGCTGCAAATATTTCCAACATTGCAACTAGTCAGATCGCAACGCACGACATGCAAGTACTTGTACATTGTGATTTACATTTCTAAGGCCCTTCGCCTATCATCGGCAACTACACAACAGCATGATCAAGACGTCATTCATTACCTACGGCAGAGGCCACAATGAACGTGCAGTACGATATTTAGATTCAACATCAAAACCGAGCTATTCCATAGCAGGCATTATTCGATTCGGACGCTAACTTGCAATCCGAAATGCCATAGGTGGCGCTCTAGTCTTCTACAGAGCTATACCTATTACCTAAGTCAATTAGTTCATACTAATTAACTTCTACTAATTAGTTTATACAAATAATTCATCCTCCTTATGCGCTCGGTCACACATTATTCACCCAATAATAGTCGGCCACGCATGCAACCACATAACTACAATACTTCTCACAAACATCACTAATACTCCCTCACAGACTATTTTTTCTCTAACTAAAGTTTCTTATCGCGGCTACTTACATACAGATCAACAACATTTCGATTTTTTACTTTTTTTTTCTCTAACTAAAATTTCGTACGAGTACTACTTATACTACAATTTGTACTAAATAAACTATTTACCTACTACAAAAAATACACTACAGAATAAAAAAAACTTACCTCGCAGATTCTGTTTTCCTCTCCTCTCCCTCTATTTTTCCTCTCCTCTCCCTCTATTTTTCCCTCTCCCCACGCGCGACTGCTGCTAAATGCTTTCTCTCTCTTTCTCAGTCGGCCGGGGGGGACCGCGTGGGTCTTTATATAGGCATCCAGTTGCCGAACCGTTGGACGACTAGAAGATGTTGTCGCTCTCTGTTCGGCTATCGCAATAATAACATAGCGGTTCGGCGATCGTAGTATAAATCTTTGAGCGGTTGGGCGATATGACTCGATCGCCTAATCGTGAAGCGGCTGGATCGATCATAATCATTCGGCAACAGACGGATATTTCTGTAAAAAAAAAGAACGCAGGAATATTTTTGTAATTTCTAATAAAAAATAGATTATTTTAAAAAAATTCGGCTTCGGCTGGCTTGTTGGCTTTGTGAGGCAGCTTGTGAGGGGAAGGGACTTAAGGTTTGTTTGGTTGGTGCCCTGGATTCTATGCCTGGGAAAAAGTGGTGTCTGGAGATAACCTAGAAAGTAGATGATTTTTGCCTGCCCAGGTAAACTTGAAGATGAGTTGTTTGGTTGGAAGCATGTGTCTGAATTTGTTGAATGAAAAATACAGCGATGGATCGAAGAACGAACGGTGGATGAAATCGCTGCCTGCCAAGCGCTGCTGTAACATCCTGATTTTCCAAGTCCTTTTAAAATTGTAAAATAAAATAAAACTATTTTGTTTTGATGAGAATTCATAGTTGGTTCGTTGGAGAGGTTTAAGTTTCATGTTGTCACCTCTTCTGTGTGTTGGCCAGTTCTCCCCTCAGTCTTTCTTTTGTGTTAGGTTCGGTTTAGACCTTCTCTGTGGCCTGGACCTCCCCCAGCGGTTCTTGAAGTTAGACCTTCCCTGGGGGCTCAGACCTTTCTCCCTTGGACGTATCAACATGTCCAGACCCCTTCTCTTTGATTTTGATCTCTTTGGATCTCTTTATTGGCTTGAATCTCTGGGTTCTAGACCTCCTCGGTGATGAATGCGGTTTGGACCTCTTGTGTGGCCCAGACCTCCTCTTGGTTAAGGCGTGCCTATATGGTTAGGCCTCCCTTCGACTTCAAGTCCTTTGGACCTCCCCATCCATTGGACCTCCTTACTCGCTTAACTTAGGAACTCCTGGCCTCCAAAGATCTCCTCCCGAACCTCTAAGACCTCCTGTATTGAGATCCTCACCGCCAGGACCTCCCATTGTGGAGATCCTAGCGATTAGGACCTCCCCTGGTCGACTTAGTTCTTTAGACCTCCTCTCAAGACCTCCTTGAGCCCGTGGAACCACCCTTCGTGAGGGCCTAACTGATAGGACCTCCCCGTTGGTGAGATCCTACCAGTCAGGACCTCCTCTTTGTAAGGATTCCCTCAGCCAGGACCTCCCTTGATGGGATCTTGGTTGTCAGAACCTCTAAGTCACGTGGACCTCCTCCATGTGTCTTTGGACCTGCCCATGTGCGGATCTCCTCTGTGTATCGGGACCTCTTAGCCTCCAGACCTCCTCTTTGTGAATCTGGACCGTTAAGACCTCCCCCTGGAGATCTTAACCGTCCAGACCTCCTTTCTTTGACAGATCAGAGCGTTAGGACCTCCCATTGGAGATCCTAACCGTTCAGACCTCCTGTCTGAATTTGATCCTACAGCTCTAGACCTCCCTAGCGGGTGAGGTTCCCCTCTTACCACACGGACCTCCCCGTTAGCACTCAATCTTGGCCGTTGGACCTCCTTTTTGGAGATCCAACTGTCAGGACCTCCCCCTTTGACCCAACTATCTCTAGATTTGACTGGTCGCACCTGCCAGGCTTACCTACTCTATGTTTCCCGCCACACTAGTACCATGAGCATTTAATGCATGTATTGTCAATTAAATGCAGCCAAGCAAGCGGTTGCTTTATTGTATGGGGTCATTACAGGCACTATTGGTGTCCTTTCTAGTCTCCTCCGTAATAAAGATACACAATGTCCTCTAATATTTTCTTTTGCCATCCCGCACCTTTTGCCTATTTTTCATACTCACCAAATCATATGCGCATTGAGTGGTCTTTTCACTCTCTTTGACTATAACTAGTCCCGGAGCCCTCCATTGCCACCTTTTCACACACTCAACATTGTTGCTCACACTCGCTGGCTTCTGGAGAGCTTTGTTGCCAAGAACATCGCCATGTGACTTCTCTTCATCATATTATCACCATTGGAGGCTCGGCGGAGCTTGGGCGTTGACCTCAACCGCCTGTGATTTCCTTCGACCTCCCTTCAAACTCGTCACCTCTTCCTGTTCTTTGGTAAGCCTCCTTGCGCACTGATCTGTTCTTGTTCTTTCGCCACAATAAGAGGTTATGTCCCTTTCAGGACCTCTTCTCTTGGGTTTCTCGGTGGAACTCTGTGGCTACCTCTGAAGATCACCTCTCTGGACTCTGCGCAAGTGTCATCATCTTGGTCTTTTGCTAGAACCGCCCCTTTGGTCTTCCGTGAGAACCTTCCTCATTGGACCTCTTTCCAGTAAGTTGGAACCTCTCCCAAAGAACCTATTTTGAGTCTGTAAATGGCTTCTGTTGGTTGAGTTTTGGATTTTCTTTTGAAGTTCTTTTGGCTCTTTATTTGGAATTTGGTTTGAGTTGTCTTCTTTTCTCTCGTATAGAGCGTGAAGGCACTGAGGAGCGTGAGAGCACTGAAGAAGAAGACTCTCAAGACAGTGAGCAAGGCAAGTCATGCTCTTGATCATATTGCACCCAATATTTCAATTTACTTATGTTCTGTTTCAAAGTATAATGCATGCTTATTTCTACCAAGATATTTTAATGCCTGTCTTTAAACACATAGCTATGCCTAATTCCTTCATATGGCCAACTTGACATTGAACCCAATCTGTTGCCTCCTTAGACAAAAACCTGGTTGATGCATTAGTGTGAACCAGGAGCAATTGAAAAACCAAATGCTTAGTATTACTTAGACCAAAAGTACTTATTTTGGGAAATCTTTACCTTCATGACCAAATACTGTTTAAAATGTTTTGACCATGGCATTGGGATGTCATGGGAGTGTGAAAATATTGCTGGGGAAGCAAAGAAAATGAAAATTGATTTAGGCTTGGGCGAATTGGTTCGCTTGGTTGGTGCAAGGTTTATGCACGGACTCTATCCTGGCTAAGGTGGAGGTCCATGGGTTTGTATTTGTCGCCCAAGTCAGTTGAGGACCGGTCTTTGAGCCGCCAATGCTAGGCCTATGATGGGCTATGCCAAAACCGTGCAACCACATGTCTCCAGTATGGGGTGTGGGACCTAGCTAAGTAATTTGCGTAACTTCCACATGATTGATCCAGTGGAGGAGTGGGAGGTCTTCTATGGCCGGTGGTCTTTTATGACCTATGTTCCCACTGGTGCAAGAGGGGGGCCCAGATCCTGCGGAGCTGAATCCAAAGGAGGCGAAACCTTAGCAAGGAGAGGCTATGGTGGGACAATGCATTTTAAAGGCTTTGTCATGAACTCTAGACCTCTTACCTTTGGTAGTGAGTGGTGGCATCGACAGATGCCGGATAAACTAGAGGAATTCATGTCGTGTGGGTAAAGTGCACATCCTCGATCAAGTGTAAATCTATTCGAATAGCCATGTCCACGGTCATGGACATGCTGGCAGCGACCACTCAGAGTTAGATGTTGAATTTGGGTTTCTAAAAGTGTTTAACAACTGTTTTGGGATTTCTATCCCATGGGTTTTGGGTAGGGAGCCTTGTGACAGGAGGGTATCCTTCACCAACTTATTGATGAATGCTATCCGACTGAAAATCAAGTTTTGTAAATGAATTTTATCTATTAAAAACCTGCCTTGGAACTTAGTAATTGTAATTGAAAGAAACTTGGCTTTATGTAAAGCAACCATATTATGCCTTCTGTTGTATATCCATGTATGCATGTCATTTTGTTACCCCACGGGTGTGACTTGCGAGCACAGTGGTAGTGCTCACTCTTGCTCAATGCAAAATCTTATCAGGAGAAGACAACAGCGGAGAAGAGGAGGACCAGGACGAGTAGGTTGTGCCCTCCAGCCATTTTGCCTGTGGTATAGTGGATGGACGTCTGTCTTTGTTCTTTTGTAAGCTTGCTTTTGGCCCAAGGCCACCTTTTGTAAACAACTCCTTTGCTATGTTGTAAATAAAGTCTATGTCGTGGATGTTACCATTCTTGCTTCTTTGTGAAGAGCTAGCTTAAGATCCTTGGGACTAGCTCGAGTTCACTGCCTGGGAATCACAGAGTGATCCCCCAAGCCTCACGACCTCCTCAGGTCAGGTCCTGCGACCTCTCCTGTGTTGGCCGTGGCAGTAGGGGATCTCCCCGTGACTCCCACTTCCCTCAGTGGTAATCCAGAGAGGTCCTGACAGGGTCTCGATGGGTACTACCAGGGGCAGGTCCTACCCGAGCCTCGGGAGGTGCCACAGGACCTCCTGGGAGGTCCTAAGGGACGTCCTAGGAGATCCTGGGAGGTCCTCTCGGGTGCCCTAGGGTTGGGCCGCCACAAGAGTGGCATCAGAGCCATTTGACTGCAGGTCGCAACCTAATAGAATTGCCATAGAACTTCAAAGCTTATTTTGTATAAACAAGAAGAATAAAATGTTCTTTCTTATCTGGGTCATCTCTCTACTCTTACCTCCTTTGTGGTACTCATCCGTACCTTAAACCAAATCTTACCTGGTCTCTTTCTATACATTGATTTGCAATATTGAAATGGACCTCCTTACCTTGCAAAATTCTATTAGAGGTCTGTCGAGTTAGGCTTGGTGCTTAAGACCTCCTTCAAAGTGGTAAGAAAACGAGTAGAACGATGCTTTATTATTATAGTTTTTGAAAAAGTTCTTTCTGCTGTTTTCTTTGCATTGGGTCTCTTTGTTAGTGGGTTGTTTTGGTTAGTCTTACTTAGCCTTTTGCTTTTCTTTCCTCAGACTCTGGAGTCTAGCAAAATGGTGACCACCAGAAATGGTAGTGGAAGTTCAAGCAATCAAAATAGGCAAGCTGCAGGAGAACCTGAGAACCCAGCCTTGTGGAGTAACCAAAATAGGGGGGTTGATGGCGTGCAACAGGACCCAACCTCACAGCCGCCACCTCCTCCAGTTGATGGTCTTAGTTGGGCCCAAGTAATGGCAAATCAAGCTCAGCTTATAAGCTTGTTGTCTCAATCTATTGCCAACACCCAGTCTTTGCAAGCTACAGTAGCAGCCCAACCTCAAGCTCCAATTCCACCTCCTCCAAGGTCCAACATTGCCGAATTCATGAGGCTGCGCCCTCCAACATTTTCAAGCAGCACTGAGCCAATAGAAGCTGATGATTGGCTCAGGATAGTGGGCAGGAAATTGGACATCGTGCAATGCACAGACCATGAGAGAGTTCTTTTTGCTTCTCACCAGCTTAGTGGACCAGCATCTGAGTGGTGGGATAATTTTAGTCAATCTCATGCTGATGCCCGTGCCATCACATGGGATGAGTTTATCTTGAGCTTTTAAATCGTGCCCATATTCCATCTGGTGTGATGTCTTTAAAAAGGACAGAATTCTGCACCTTAAAGCAAGGCAATCGTGTTGTGAATGAGTATTTGCATAAGTTTAATAAGTTGGCAAGATATGCTCCAGGAGATGTTGCCACGGATGAAAGTAAGCAAGAGCACTTTTTGGAAGGGCTTAATGATGAAATTTCAGTCCACCTTGTTTCTCAAGAGCATTCTGATTTTCATCAACTTGTAAGCAAGGCCATTCGGCAGGAAAGTAAGCTCCAACAGATGGAAGGCCGAAAAAGAAAGAAGTCGGCACAGAGGTTTGGCTCTGGGGGTTTTCCTAAGTCTAAGACCTCCCAGCCTCAGTCCTCCCATCATAAGGTCTCACGGACCTCTTCTGCAAAGACCTCTAGCACAGTGCAACACTCAAGCAAATTAAGCCACCATAAGACCTCCTTTGGAAGGCAGTCTCACAAGAAGCCATCTACAACCTTTACTGCTGGAGTGACTTGTTTCTTTTGTAATGAGGTGGGGCACTATGCTAGTAGGTGCCCAAAGAAGCAGCAAGCACCTGCCCCAGCCCGATCTGGTCAAGGTGTCTCAGTCTAGGGGTAGCGCCTCAAGTGTGAAGCCAAAGACGCATCTCACAAAGGGCCGGGTCACTCATGTCACGGCTGAAGAAGCTCAAGCAGCACCCGATGTAGTACTGGGTATGTTCCTTGTCAACTCTATACCAGCATTGGTTTTATTTGATTCGGGAGCTTCCCATTCCTTTATTTCAAGCAAGTTTGTGGGGAAGTATGGGATATCTATAGTCCCTCTAGTTAACCCTATGATAATTCATGCTCCGGGCCTGGATATGAGGACTACTACCCTCTGCCCAAACCTTACCTTAGAGATTTCTGGAGTACCTTTCCATGCAGATTTAATAGTTTTGCAATCTCAAGGTTTGGACGTGATTCTTGGAATGGATTGGTTAGCCAAGAATAAAGTGCAGATAGATTGTGCTACCCAGTCCATATCACTTGTTAATGACCAGGGAGTACAAGTGGAATATAAGTCCAAGACCTCCCCTAGTACAAAACCCATTCTGACCAGTGTGAAAGAAGTGAAGATAGAAGATCTCCCAGTGGTTAGTGAGTATTTAGATGTGTTCCCTGAAGAGCTACCTGGTATGCCACCAGACAGGGATATATCATTCTTAATTGACTTAGTCCCTGGGACTGCACCCATATCAAAAAGGCCATACAGGATGCCTGTAAATGAATTGGTAGAGTTAAAGAAGCAGATCAAGGAACTGAAAAACAAAGGATTTATTAGACCAAGTTCTTTACCATGGGGAGCACCTGTGCTATTTGTCAAAAAGAAAGACAGTAGCTTGAGAATGTGTGTAGACTACAAATCACTCAATGAGGTCACCATTAAAAACAAATATCCCCTACCAAGGATAGATGACCTCTTTGACCAACTAAAAGGAGCAAGTGTGTTCTCTAAAATTGATCTAAGGTCTGGGTATCATCAATTGAAGATTAGGGCAGAAGACATTCCCAAAACTGCCTTTACCACAAGGTATGGACTATATGAGTTCACTGTAATGTCTTTTGGATTGACAAATGCACCAGCCTATTTCATGAGTATGATGAACAAAGTGTTCATGGACCTCCTAGACAAGTTTGTAGTAGTGTTTATTGATGACATCCTCATCTACTCCAAGAATGAAAAAGAACATGAAGACCATCTCAGAACTATTTTGGGAAGACTTAGAGAGCAGCAGCTCTATGCTAAGTTTAGTAAGTGTGAATTTTGGTTAAAGCGAGTAGCCTTTCTTGGTCACATCATTTCGGCCAAGGGAGTGGCTGTAGATTCTTCAAAGGTTGAAGCTATCCTAGAATGGAGACCTCCCAAGACAGTGAATGAAGTAAGAAGTTTTCTTGGACTAGCGGGCTATTATAGAAGGTTTATTGAAGGTTTTTCCAAGATAATTGCTAAACCTCTCACCCAGCTCTTGAAAAAGGAGCAGAAATTTGAATGGACTAAAGTCTGTGAGCAAAGCTTTCAAGAGTTGAAGAAAAGGCTTGACACAGCCCCAGTTCTAGTCCTGCCAGACATCCATAGAGACTTTGAGGTATTTTGTGATGCATCTCATCAAGGTTTTGGGTGTGTGCTTATGCAAGATGGAAGGGTAGTAGCATATGCATCTCGACAGCTGAGACCTCATGAAGAGAACTACCCAACACATGATCTAGAATTGGTAGCTATTGTACATGCTTTGAAAATCTGGCGACACTACCTTATTGGTAATCGCTGTGAGATATACACGGACCACAAAAGTTTGAAATACATATTTACACAATCAGAGCTTAATTTGAGGCAAAGGAGATGGTTGGAATTAATTAAAGATTATGACCTTGGGATTCATTATCACCTAGGCAAAGCCAATGTAGTGGCAGATGCCTTGAGCCGAAAAGGTTATTGCAATACCTTGTTGGTTCAAGAACAACAACCAAAGCTGTATGAAGAGTTAAAGTACCTCAACTTGGAAATTGTAAAGCAAGGATGTGTAAACACCTTAGAGGTGCATCCAACCATTCTGGGCCAAATTAAGGAACATCAAGGAGAAGATGTACATATCCAGGAAATTAAGAAGAACATGAGGAGAGGTAAAGCCCCAGGTTTCTCTGTAGATGAACAAGGGATAGTATGGTTTGGCAGCAGAATTTGTGTGCCCAATCATCAAGATATCAAGCAGCTTATCTTGGTGGAAGCCCACGGGTCACCTTATTCTATCCACCCGGGCAGCACCAAGATGTATCAAGACCTTAAAGAAAGGTATTGGTGGGTCGGTCTGAAGCAAGATATTGCCAAGTATGTCTCTCAATGTGATGTATGTCAGAGGGTTAAAGCCGAGCACCAACGACCAGCAGGGTTGTTGCAGCCATTGCCGATCCCTGAATGGAAATGGGAACAAGTAGGCATGGACTTCATTACTGGATTGCCGAGCACCCAAACGGGCTTTGATTCCATTTGGGTGGTAGTTGATCGACTGACCAAGGTAGCCCATTTTATACCGGTCAAGACCACCTATAGGAGTGATAAGCTAGCAGAATTGTATATGGCAAGAATTGTCTGTCTACATGGAATACCCAAAAGAATAGTTTCAGACAGAGGGTCGCAATTCACTTCAAGGTTCTGGAAAAGCTTACATGAAGCTCTGGGTACTAAGCTCAATTTTAGTACCGCCTATCACCCTCAAACCGATGGGCAAACCGATAGAGTGAACCAAATTCTTGAAGACATGCTCAGGGCTTGTGCTCTGGATTTTAGGAAGAGTTGGGACAAGAACTTGCCTTATGCTGAATTTTCTTACAACAATAGTTATCAAACTAGTCTCTGATGTCCCTTCAAGCTCAGTATGGTAGACCTTGTAGAACACCCCTCCTATGGGATGAAGTTGGAGAACATCAAATCTCTGCACGGATCCGGTTAAAGAAGTCAAGACAAGGTGAAGGCGATAAAGGAGCGATTGAGAGTGGCTCAATCTCGACAAAAGAGCTATGCTGATACCCGTCGAAGAGATTTGTCCTTTGAGGTTGGAGACTTTGTATACCTTAGAGTGACACCACTTAGGGGAGTTAGAAGATTCCGGACTAAAGGAAAGCTAGCACCAAGGTTTATCGGTCCATACAAGATTATGGACAAAATTGGTGAGGTCGCTTATCAACTCGAGCTCCCAGAATCCTTGTCGGCTGTGCACAATGTCTTCCATGTATCCCAATTAAGGAAATATCTTCAGGTGCCAAAAGACCACACATCACTAGAGAATTTCGATCTTCAAGAAGACCTTACCTATGTGGAGCAGCCAATTAAAATTCTGGATGTTGCAGAAAGGGTTACCAGGAGTCGGATAATCAGATCCTACAAGGTGCAATGGAGTCACCATCCAGAAAGTGAAGCTACATGGGAGAAGGAAGAAGACCTCAAGGCTAATTATCCCTACCTCTTTACTGATCCTGTTTGAATCTCGGGTCGAGATTCTTTTAAGGGGGGTAGGTTTGTAATATCCTGATTTTCCAAGTCCTTTTAAAATTGTAAAATAAAATAAAACTATTTTGTTTTGATGAGAATTCATAGTTGGTTCGTTGGAGAGGTTTAAGTTTCATGTTGTCACCTCTTCTGTATGTTGGCCAGTTCTCCCCTCAGTCTTTCTTTTGTGTTAGGTTCGGTTTAGACCTTCTCTGTGGCCTGGACCTCCCCCAGCGGTTCTTGAAGTTAGACCTCCCCTGGGGGCTCAGACCTTTCTCCCTTGGATGTATCAACATGTCCAGACCCCTTCTCTTTGAATTTGATCTCTTTGGATCTCTTTATTGGCTTGAATCTCTGGGTTCTAGACCTCCTCGGTGATGAATGCGGTTTGGACCTCTTGTGTGGCCCAGACCTCCTCTTGGTTAAGGCACCAAATCATGTACGCATTGAGTGGTCTTTTCACTCTCTTTGACTATAACTAGTCCCGGGAGCCCTCCATTGCCACCTTTTTCACACACTCAACATTGTTGCTCACACTCAGTGGCTTCCTGGAGAGCTTTGTTGCCAAGAACATCGCCAACAGCTTCTCTTCCTCATATTATCACCATTGGAGGCTCGGCAGGAGCTTGGGCGTTGACCTCAACCGCCCAGATTTCCTTCGACCTCCCCTTCAAACTCGTCACCTCTTCCCTGTTGCTGGTAAGCCTCCTTGTGCACTGATCTGTTCTTGTTCTTTTCGCCACAATAAGAGGTTATGTCCCTTTCAGGACCTCTTCTCTTGGGTTTCTCGGTGGAACTCTGTGGCTACCTCTGAAGATCACCTCTCTGGACTCTGCGCAAGTGTCATCATCTTGGTCTTTTGCTAGAACTGCCCCTTTGGTCTTCCGTGAGAACCTTCCTCATTGGACCTCTTTCCAGTAAGTTGGAACCTCTCCCAAAGAACCTATTTTGAGTCTGTAAATGGCTTCTGTTGGTTGAGTTTTGGATTTTCTTTTGAAGTTCTTTTGGCTCTTTATTTGGAATTTGGTTTGAGTTGTCTTCTTTTCTCTCGTATAGAGCGTGAAGGCACTGAGGAGCGTGAGAGCACTGAAGAAGAAGACTCTCAAGACAGTGAGCAAGGCAAGTCATGCTCTTGATCATATTGCACCCAATATTTCAATTTACTTATGTTCTGTTTCAAAGTATAATGCATGCTTATTTCTACCAAGATATTTTAATGCCTGTCTTTAAACACATAGCTATGCCTAATTCCTTCATATGGCCAACTTGACATTGAACCCAATCTGTTGCCTCCTTAGACAAAAACACGGTTGATGCATTAGTGTGAACCAGAGCAATTGAAAACCAAATGCTTAGTATTGCTTAGACCAAAAGTACTTATTTTGGGAAATCTTTACCTTCATGACCAAATCTTGTTTAAAATGTTTTGACCATGGCATTGGGATGTCATGGGAGTGTGAAAATATTCTTTGGGGAAGCAAAGAAAATGAAAATTGATTTAGGCTTGGGCGAATTGGTTCGCTTGGTTGGTGCAAGGTTTATGCACGGACTCTATCTGGCTAAGGTGGAGGTCCATGGGTTTGTATTTGTCGCCCAAGTCAGTTGAGGACCGGTCTTTGAGCCGCCAATGCTAGGCCTATGATGGGCTATGCCAAAACCGTGCAACCACATGTCTCCAAGTATGGGGTGTGGGACCTAGCTAAGTAATTTGCGAACTTCCACCGTGATTGATCCAGCCGGAGGAGTGGAGGTCTTCTATGGCCGGTGGTCTTTTATGACCTATGTTCCCACTGGTGCAAGAGGGGGGCCCAGATCCTACGGAGCTGAATCCAAAGGAGGCGAAACCTTAGCAAGGAGAGGCTATGATGGGACTGTGGATATCATGGGGATATGCCTGAGATCTTAGGATGATGTTACAATTGGCAATGTCGTTCTCGGTTTGTCGAAACAGCGTTTTCAGCAAATGTCAGGACAATCGGTCGTACCGGCGTGTAAGTCGCAGACGACCGCGATCTTGATAGAACCGGCGTGTAGAGCGGTTGTACCGCATCACGGTTGAACCGTTTGAGAAGCGGTATGGTTTTTCCGAGAAGATGTTTTTGGGAAGTTTTGGATTTCCTTGAGGAGCGATGCGACCGCGGTATATAGGGCGATGACGACTAGCGATCTTGATGTCTGAGTTAACTTGGCGGTTGTACGGTTTTGGTTCTAAGTTTCGGTTAACTTGGAGTTTTGTTGTTGGGTTAGGTCAAGTTCATGGGTTTCATGGCATATGTGTTGCATGATGCATGTTTTGACTAACGTGGGTCAAGTTGTGAAGAACTTGTTCCCGGATTCGATTTCTTTGTCTATTGATGTGCAGGTTGCTTGGAGGTCAATGACGGTCAACGGCGAGATGATCGGGACTAAGCTTGGAGAGCCGAGGTCGAAACGATCGAGGATGCCGGGTGAGGTCAATGGAGTCAAGCATGGCGCAAGACGGACAAAGGTGACCGAAGGCGATTCGGTGCGACGGAGTTCGATCAAGCGGCGGGGGTGGTGCAAGTGCCATGGTGGTTTCGGTGGGGCCGGATGGGAGAGACTTGCCGACATGAAGAGAGCACTGGATCAATCTACACGTGGCGAAGCATGGAGGTGCTTCACGAAGATGGGACTCGGTCTTTGCAAAAGATCGAGAAGGGTATTTTGGTAATTTCACCAAATACGCCTTGGTGACCTAATGCCAACCAGCGCGCAAAGATGGCGCAAGGTGAAGTGGATTAGGTCAAGAAAAGTGAAGACGGCGCTTTGAGATGCGTGCGTGTGTGACCCGTTTGTTTTGGGCCTTAACGGGAGCCCATTAGGGTTACTCTTCTAGAAGGTCTAAGCCTCCACTATAAATAGGGGTGTCTTTGGACACCACCTCAACCCTTTCATTGTGTTTGAAACCCTAGTTTGCTTAGGGAGAGGATTAGTGGAGGTTAGGGTTCTAGAGAGTTGGATTTGATTTCGTGCTCATGTATTGAGTCTTTGTCCTCCTTGATGGAGTGGCTGTAAACCAATACCATATCAAATCAATCCAAAGAAAGTTCTCTCAAAGATGAGTTCATTTGCTTTCTTTCTCTCTATTTGGTGATTTGAGGTCTTTCTTTGATCCGTGAGTTTTTGCTTGGTTTTTCTTCTTGATCTTGCTTGCTGGGATATGTGGGAACCCATCTAAGGTCATCTTGATCATCATCCACCCACGAGCAAGTTTTGGATCAAGTTTTACGTTTTTGCTCGGTTTTGAACCCTCCTTGATAAATTGCAAAAGATCAAAACTTTGGCGTGGATCTTCTCGATCGTTGCTTGGAATAGGTTCCTGACATCATTAGGAAGATGTGTTTCAAATTTGGTGGAGTTTGGCCAAGCGGATCAAAAGTTACGTCGATTTTTGTTTTCGTTTTCAGGCATTTCTTGTTCATTCGCTTTGATTTTCTCGTTCATGCGAACGACCGACATTTTTCATCCGGTTCGACCGGACTGCGGTACAACCGCCATTTGTTCATCCGGTTCGACCGTTCTTGTTCATCAACACTGCTCATAAGGCTGATTTTTGTGTTTTTGGTCGTTTCTTTTGGGGATTTGAAGGGGATTAAGTACAAGTCTTCCGCTATGCTTATATATATTGATCTTCATAGTTCTCATAGCTATTGGAGTCAATATCATGTTTGAATCGGATCAAAGCGAAAAATTGATAGTGCTCCTATTCACCCCCCCCTCTAGTCGCCTTTTCGGTCCAACAAGTGGTATCAGAGCAGGGTTAGTTCAATCTTGATCTTAACCGGTCACTGAACTTGGCGATGGATAAGTACTCGACCAAGCCGCATGTCTTTGATGGGCTCGACTATGCCTATTGGAAGAATCGCATGCGAGTTTTTCTTGAGAGCGAAGGACAAGCTATATGGGAGGTTGTTCGAGCCCCGCTCGTTTTGCCCGAAGTTGCTACGCCGGCTTCAGCGGCCCTTTTGGCTAACAACAACAAGGCAAAGAACCTTCTATATCTTTGGGCTTGGTAGGCAAGAGTGCGATAGGATTTGCAATCTTGCGACCGCACATGAGATTTGGCACACCTCGAAACTTACCATGAGGATCGTCCCGGATCAAGCAAGTGCGTCGAGAATGTCTACAAGCGAGAGTACAACAAATTCGAGATGCGTCTGGTGAGAGCATCGATGGCGTCTTTACTCGTTTTAACAAGGTGATTAATCGGATGAAAGTTTGTTGACATTGAGTACTCTCAATCTGAGAATGCCACCCACCTCTTGGGTGCAATCAACACCAAGGAGTGGGAGATGAAGGCAACTGCCATAGAGGAGAACGTCGATCTCTCTAATCTCACTTTGGAGCTGCTTTATAGCAAGCTAAAACTCATGAGATCAAGAGAGCGGTAATCCTAAGAAGGATAACATGGCTTTGGTGGCTGATCCTCTCAAAGGGACTCCTGATGGTTTTTCTGAGTCTTCTTCTGGTTTTTCTCTTGCGTGTTTATCTGCTATTCAAGAAGAAGAGTTTGAGAGTCTTCCTGAGGCTGATTTAGCTCTTTTAGCCAAGAAAGTCACACGGGCATATAACAATGTCGAAAGCGAAGAGAGGTGGCCCTGTGACATGCTATGAGTGTGGAGAGCTATATCACATCCGAGCCAACTGCCCCAAGCTGAAAGGTAAGGGAAATCATGAGAAGGTTGCCAGGAAGAAGCCTCAAGGGGGCAAGCCCAAGTATGATGCTGCCAAGCTCATGAAGGCTGCTCACCGAGTTCTTGCCGCTTTTGGAGATCAATCCATGAGCGATGTGGACTCTGGGAGCGAGGAGGACAAGGAGGAGGAGTTTCCTCAAGACAAGAAGGGGAAGGCCAAGGATTTCACCGGCATGTGCTTTATGGCCGACTCCGTCGACGCCGATAACGATGATGAGGTACCTCTCTCCTATGATGTTCTTTCTGCTAGATGCGATAACATGTATGAGCAATTGCTTAGTCAAGATAAAGCTTTAAAGTTCACCATGGCTAGGAACAAGGATTTAGAGTCACAAGTCGAGAGTTTGAAATTAGAGCTTGTGAATGCTAAAAGTCTAGATGTTGATGAATGTTCATCCTGCCATGCTTTGCACTCCGAATTGTCTAAACTGCAATCTGCTCATGATATTGCTTTGCATCAACTTGAAAATGCTAGAACTGAGCTAATTGATGTTAAATCTGCTCCATGTGAAAAATGCTTAGATTCTAGCAAGTTGGATGCTTCTGGTAATGTGAAATCTAGCTTTTGCTCTTTACTCTTAGAGCGAACATGAAGTTAAGGATATTCTAGAAGCGATTAGAGCTAAGTTTGCCAAGCTTAAGATTCAATTGATTCTACATCTTGTGCCTCTTGTGCCGCCTATAAGCTTGAAGTTGCTCATCTTAAGGAGAAACATGCTAGAGCCATTAAGGGCAAGACTTGTGAATCATGTGCTAATATTGAAAAAGAGAATGCATATCTCAAGGATACTTTAGAAAGATTCTCTAATGGTGAAAAACAGTTAAACATGATTCTAGATAAATCTAAAACTCCTTTTAAGAAGCAAGGTTTAGGATACAACTCTGCCGGACATGTCCAAGCCTAATGTCATTGAGTCTTGGAAAATGGCTTAGTTGAATTCAAAACCCAACCTCGCAAAAACTGCTTTTAAATCTGCGGGTTTGTCCAACCTTCTTTTAAGCCAAAAGGTGCTTCTCCCAAGGTACAAAATACCATTGCACCTATTGCAAGAAGAGTGGACATTTGGTTGAGATACACGTGGGTTGAAGAATGCTAAGAAAAATATTGCTAGAATGTCATCTAATCAACCTAGAGCTTTTATGAGACATGGTCACGTACAAAAGAAGAACCCCACCTAGGATTTGTTGCACATGCTCATCACCATGTTCCTAGGCAGGATGCATCTCATGTTCGGTTACCATTGCTCAAAATAGAACGCTAATAAAGTCAAGGATAGCACATCGCTTTGCATACTACTTTCATGAGACGAGTGTCTCGATCTTGGGTTCCCAAGTCGCTTTTAACTAACCCCAGATGTTGAGACACATCGCTCTTTGTTCCTTGATTTTCGAGGATTGGCGCGAAGGGGAAGAACACATGGTTAAATCGACTCAGGGTGTTCACGCCACATGACCGGAGACTCAAGATGGTTCACCTCCTTCACGCGATCAACGGTGATGCCTTCATCACCTTTGGAGATGATACACAAGGCGCATTGAAGGAACTGGAATGATTAGGGTGAGCGACAAGTTCATTCTCAAGGACGTCGCTTTGTGTCTAAGCTAAGGTACAATCTCCTTTCGTCTCCTGACTTCTCGATGATGGCTATGAGACTCGTTTTAAGAAGAATGCCCGTCGTGTGCTTGATTCTTTTGGTGAGCTCGTTTTTGGGATTTCTAGAGTTGGTAGAATTTTTGGGTGACTTTTACAATCGCTTGGGATCTCTTAAGTGTTTGATTGCATCTTCTTCGATATCCGGCTCGCACCGACGTTTGGGGCACATTGGTTTTGATCATCGACACGAGTTAGCGGCCTTGATCTCATGAGAGGTTTGCCTAAACTCAAAATCATCAAGGATCTTTGTATGTCGCCACAGTAGGCATGGCAAGCAAGTTGCCGCCTCACACCCATCATTGACTATGGTCATGGTGACGGACCGACGGTTACTTCATATGGATCTTGTTGGTCTGCTAGGGTTCGATCGATCGGTGGCAATTGGTACATTCTTGTCATAGTCGATGATTTTTGAGATACTCTTGGGTGTTCTTTCTTGCTTGAAGGATGAGGCTTTTGATCATTTTCATGACCTTGTTCTTCGTTTGGCTTCGAACTTCCCGGTGCCTTGAGAGCGATCCGCATGATGACAATGGCACGGAGTTCAAGAATGCTTCTTTGCCTCTTTTGTCTTTGGCGCGGTATTGAGCATCAGTTCTCTTCTCCACACGTCCCTCAAAGAAAATGGCGTTGTGGAAAGGAAGAACAGGACTCTAGTTGAGATGGCTAGAACGATCTTTGGATGAGTATAGCACACCGAGGAGGTTTTGGGCGAAGCTATTGCTCTGACTTGCCATATTTCAAACCGTGTCTTTTTGAGACCGTCTTTGGGCAAGACTTCATATGAGCTTCGTTTTGGCGAAAAACCCTCTGTCTCTCACTTTCGAGTCTTTGGATCGAAGTGTTTTATTCTCAAGGCAGGAACCTAGATAAATTTGAATCAAGGACTTGTGATGGTTTATTTACGGGTTATCTGCTCATTCGAGGTTTTCGGGTTTTAATGTTGAAACTAACATTGTTCAGGAGACATGCAATGTCACTTTTGATGAGACTAGCCCTGGAGCTAGATCCGATGTTTCAGGTGACTTACAGGTGACAGAGAGCATTTTTGTTGAAGAAGATGAGGATGAACTTGATTTTGCTCCTTCACCTGTTGCTGATGTTCCTGTGCAAGCTGCTCAAGCTCCAGAACCTGCTACGACTGCTTCACCTCCAATTGAGGCTCCTGCTGCGACTTCTTCATCGGCGATACTGCGGAGGTTGAGGAGATGCTATCTCCCACAGGCGCTCCTTTGCACATTCAGAAGCAACACCCTCCGGATCAGATGATTGGTAATCTCCATGAGCGAGTCACTCGCTCCAGGTATCATGATCCGAGTCTTTTCTCTCACTCTGCATTTGTAGCTTCTTTTGAACCCAAAGATATATCACATGCTTTATCTGATGCTAGTTGGGTCAATGCCATGCATGAGGAGTTAGAGAATTTTGAAAGAAATAAAGTTTGGAACCTTGTAGATCCTCCTAGTGGTCATAATGTTATAGGAACCCGTTGGGTGTTCAAAAATAAACAAAATGAGGATGGTTACGTGGTTAGAAACAAGGCTAGATTGGTAGCTCGGGGTTTTAGCGAGTTGAGGGTTAGATTTTGATGAGACCTTCGCTCTGTTGCTAGATTAGAAGCCATTAGCATCTTGCTTGCATTTGTTGCATCTAAAGGTTTTAGGTTGCATCAAATGGATGTTAAGAGTGCCTTCTGAATGGTTTTATAGAGGAGGAAGTGTATGTTAGGCAACCCCACGGCTTTGAGGATCCCAAGCACCACGATCGTGTTTACAAGTTATCCAAAGCCTTGTATGGTCTTAAGCAAGCCCCTAGAGCACAGGTATGATAGACTTAAGACCTTCTTGCTTAAGAATGATTTTGAAATGGGAAAGGTTGATAAGACTCTTTTCATTCTTAGGCATGGCAATGACTTCTGCTTGTTGATTTATGTAGATGATATTATCTTTGGTGGTTCCTCTCATGCTCTTGTTTCGGTTTTTACGAGACCATGTCGAGGAATTGAGATGAGTATGATGGGAGAGCTCAACTACTTTACGGGGCTACAAATCAAGCGATGCAAGGAAGGATCTTCATCCATCAAGCGAAGTACACCAAGGATTTGCTCAAGCGTTTTGAGATGGGTGATTGCAAGTCGATCGCCACTCCCATGGCGACATCGATGCTTTTGGATCGAGATGAGGAAGGAGAAGCCGTGGATCAACGCGAGTACCGCAACATGATTGGCTCCTTCATGCACTGACGGCCTCAAGACCGGACATTCACTTGATGCGCCTCTGCTGAGAGTTTGAGCGTCCACCGAGGACTTCACATCGCCAAGCCGTTAAGCGCATTTTCGGTATTTACACTCTACCCTTGATTATGGTATTTGGTATTCTTGTTCTTCTTATTTGTCCATTCGGGGTTTTGATTTGATTTTATGGTCAGTAGGCTAGATAGGAAGAACACATCGGCACATGTCATTTCTTAGGCACTTCTCTTGTCTCTTGGTCTTCTAGGAAGCGGTCTTACATTGCACAATCCTTCTTTGAAATTTGAATATGTAGTCTTCTTTGCTAGTTCTTTGTAGTCGATTTTGTGGATGGTCTCCACTCTTAAGGATTTTGGGTTAACTTTTGCTAGTGTTCCTCTCTTCTGTGACAACACTTCTGCTATTAACATTGCTAAAAACCCAGTGCAACACTCTAGGACCAAGCACATAGACATTCGCTATCACTTCCTTAGAGATCACGTTGAGAAAGGTGATATTGTGCTGCATTTTGTGGAGTCAGAGGCTCGACTTAGCGATATCCTCACCAAGCCTTTAGACCCAACAAGGTTTGCCACCTTGAGGAGTGAGTTAGGGGTAATTTATCCCTATGGGTTGGTTTGAGGGGGAGTTGGATCTTTTCTGATCTTTCCTTTTTCATTTGATCTTTTAGGTTCTTGAGTTTTTCTTGCATCTCATTGTATCATATTGCATTCATATGAAAAATCCAAAAGATGCATTGTAATATAAGCTTTTACGCTTATCTTTTAAAATTAATGAAGCTTTGCTTATTACCCTTTGGAGCTTTAGTGTTTCAAATTCTTGCTCAATGCCATGTCTAGTTCTTTGACTTGCTAGAATTATCATGCTTTCACATGTGTAGCTAAGTCTTTCTTTGTATGAGCTAGAACTTGAAAAACAACTTGAACTAAGAAATTAGCAATTTGTGAATTGTTCACCCGATTCTTAATTAGTGCTCCTTTTATGACATTGGCCTGTCAAAATTGCTTTGTTAGCTCTTGAATCTAGCTTTGATCATTACTTGAGCTTTTGTGTTCTTGAGAATCTAAAAGCGCTCTTGTGCAAAATAAAAATGATCTCTTTTGTGCGAAAGAACCGATCTCACCAATTCTTTCTCATGAGGCCCTTGCCATGGTACTAGGCATGAACTCGGGGGAGTTTTGGATGACCTAGACCACTCTCTTAAGCTTTTGTTGCTTGAGATGGTCGTAGTGAGGCTTGAGATCTAGCACAATGCTAAAATACAAATTGTCAACTTCGGTGAAGCTTAGGATGAGTTTGTGGATGGCTCCTAGTCCAGGATCTTGTCACTAAGTTAGACCATTAGTCAACTTCAACATTCATTGCAAATGAAAACAGTTGAAAAATGGGCTTTTGAGAAATTTGAGCAAAATGATTCAATTCAGGGACCTATTTGTCTCTTAATGTGGTCATTGTTAGCTTTTGGATCTCACGTTGACATTTTGACATGGCGATATCATTTTAGGATCCTGTTGATGAACTTGCTAGATTTGAAGCTTTGCTTAAAATGCTAAAATTCATTGCTTTATATTGAGCCTTCTTGCTTAGCTTTGTTATATATGTCTTATCATGATCTTGCTAGCACCTTTAGGCTTGATATGTTGTTTGTGCAACTTTAGAAATGCTAGCTTGTTCTTTTGGGTAATCTCCAAAGCTTCTTGTATTTAAAAAAAATATATATAAAAAAAAAAAATTGAAGCCACTCCATTGCATTTCATGCATGCTCCTTCTTATGCTTTTTCCTCATTCTACATTTGTCATCTCTGGACGAGAGGAAGGCGTGATTCCTTGATGACTCCATTGTCAAAGGGGGAGAAGAAATGTTAAATTTTGTGTTAAAGGGGAGAAGTTGTTTGAAAAAGGGGGAGTTACTTGGAGAAAATTTGAAATTCTGAGGATCATAGTGAGGGGGAGTTTCTTATTTGCATTCTTATGGTTTTATTGCTACTTCTGAACTCGAATTGCAATTCTTGATCCTCACAATGATCAAAGGTCATATCGAACAATTGTTCTTTCATATGGACCTTAAGTGAGATTTTGACCCGTTTCTGGAAAATGAAGCTTTCTCGCTTTCTTTTGCCGTATCTCACTTGCTGATTCTTTTCTGGAGCCAACTTGGTCATTTCCTTTGCTTTTTCTTGCATTTGGATCAAGTTGTGCCTTTGAGCGAAAACGCTGAGTTTTTACTTTTCAAACCTCAAAATTTGCATTTGCCAATGTGTTCATCAAGGGGGAGATTGTGGATATCATGGGGATATGCCTGAGATCTTAGGATGATGTTACAATTGGCAATGTCGTTCTCGGTTTGTCGAAACAGCGTTTTCAGCAAATGTCAGGACAATCGGTCGTACCGGCGTGTAAGTCGCGGTACGACCGCAGTGCGGTAGAACCGGCGTGTAGAGAGCGGTTGTACCGCATCACGGTTGAACCGTTTGAGAAGCGGTATGGTTTTTCCAGAGAAGATGTTTTTGGGAAGTTTTGGATTTCCTTGAGGAGCGGTACGACCGCAGGTATATGGGCGGTACGACCGCAGTGCGGTTGTACCGGAGTTAACTTGGCGGTTGTACCGGTTTTGGTTCTAAGTTTCGGTTAACTTGGAGTTTTGTTGTTGGGTTAGGTCAAGTTCATGGGTTTCATGGCATATGTGTTGCATGATGCATGTTTTGACTAACGTGGGTCAAGTTGTGAAGAACTTGTTCCCGGATTCGATTTCTTTGTCTATTGATGTGCAGGTTGCTTGGAGGTCAATGACGGTCAGCGGCGAGATGATCGGGACTAAGCTTGGAGAGCCGAGGTCGAAACGATCGAGGATGCGGGTGAGGTCAATGGAGTCAAGCATGGCGCAAAACGGACAAAGGTGACCGAACAGGCGATTCGGTGCGACGGAGTTCGATCAAGCGGCGCGGGGTCGGTGCAAGTGCCATGGTGGTTTCGGTGGGGCCGGATGGGAGAACTTGCCGACATGAAGAGAGCATTGGATCAATCTACACGTGGCGAAGCATGGAGGTTCTTCACGAAGATGGGACTCGGTCTTTGCAAAAGATCGAGAAGGGTATTTTGGTAATTTCACCAAATACGCCTTGGTGACCTAATGCCAACCCACAAGCAAAGATGGCGCAAGGTGAAGTGGATTAGGTCAAGAAAAGTGAAGACGGCGCTTTGAGATGCGTGCGTGTGTGACCCGTTTGTTTTGGGCCTTAACGGGAGCCCATTAGGGTTACTCTTCTAGAAGGTCTAAGCCTCCACTATAAATAGGGGGTGTGCTGGACAGCCACCTCAACCCTTTCATTGTGTTTGAAACCCTAGTTTGCTTAGGGAGAGGATTAGTGGAGGTTAGGGTTCTAGAGAGTTGGATTTGATTTCGTGCTCATGTATTGAGTCTTTGTCCTCCTTGATGGAGTGGCTGTAAACCAATACCATATCAAATCAATCCAAAGAAAGTTCTCTCAAAGATGAGTTCATTTGCTTTCTTTCTCTCTATTTGGTGATTTGAGGTCTTTCTTTGATCCGTGAGTTTTTGCTTGGTTTTTCTTCTTGATCTTGCTTGCTGGGATATGTGGGAACCCATCTAAGGTCATCTTGATCATCATCCACCCACGAGCAAGTTTTGGATCAAGTTTTACGTTTTTGCTTTCGGTTTTGAACCCTCCTTGATAAATTGCAAAAGATCAAAACTTTGGCGTGGATCTTCTCGATCGTTGCTTGGAATAGGTTCCCGACATCATTAGGAAGATGTGTTTCAAATTTGGTGGAGTTTGGCCAAGCGGATCAAAAGTTACGTCGATTTTTGTTTTCGTTTTCAGGCATTTCTTGTTCATTCGCTTTGATTTTCTGTTCATGCGAACGACCGACATCTTTGTTCATCCGGTTCGACCGGACTGCGGTACAACCGCCACTGTTCATCCGGTTCGACCGTTACTGTTCATCAACACTGTTCATAAGGCTGATTTTTGTGTTTTTGGTCGTTTCTTTTGGGGATTTGAAGGGGATTAAGTACAAGTCTTCCGCTATGCTTATATATATTGATCTTCATAGTTCTCATAGCTATTGGAGTCAATATCATGTTTGAATCGGATCAAAGCGAAAAATTGATAGTGCTCCTATTCACCCCCCCCCCCTCTAGTCGCCTTTTCGGTCCAACAGGGACAATGCATTTTAAAGGCTTTGTCATGAACTCTAGACCTCTTACATTTGGTAGTGAGAGGTGACATCGATGGATGCCGGATAAACTAGAGGAATTCATGTCGTGTGGGTAAAGTGCACATCCTCGATCGAGTGTAAATCTATTCGAATAGCCGTGTCCACGGTCATGGACATGCTGGCAGCGGCCACTCAGAGTTAGATGTTGAATTTGGGTTTCTAAAAGTGTTTAACAACTGTTTTGGGATTTCTATCCCATGGGTTTTGGGCAGGGAGCCTTGTGACAGGAGGGTATCCTTCACCAACTTATTGATGAATGCTATCCGACTGAAAATCAAGTTTTGTAAATGAATTTTATCTATTAAAAACCTGCCTTGGAACTTAGTAATTGTAATTGAAAGAAACTTGGCTTTATGCAAAGCAACCATATTATGCCTTCATTGTATATCCATGTATGCATGTCATTTTGTTACCCCAGGTGTGACTTGCGAGCACGATGGTAGTGCTCACTCTTGCTCAATGCAAAATCTTATCGAGAGAAGACAACAATGGAGAAGAGGAGGACCAGACGCCAGTAGGTTGTGCCCTCCAGCCATTTTGCCTGTGGTATAGTGGATGGACGTCTGTCTTTGTTCTTTTGTAAGCTTGCTTTTGGCCCAAGGCCACCTTTTGTAAACAACTCCTTTGCTATGTTGTAAATAAAGTCTATGTCGTGGATGTTACCATTCTTGCTTGCTGTGAAGAGCTAGCTTAAGATCCTTGGGACTAGCTCAGTTCACGCTGGGAATCACAGAGTGATCCCCCAAGCCTCACGACCTCCTCAGGTCAGGTCCTATGACCTCTCCTGTGTTGGCCGTGGCAGTAGGGGATCTCCCCGTGACTCCCACTTCCCTCAGTGGTAATCCAGAGAGGTCCTGACAGGGTCTTGATGGGTACTACCGGGGGCAGGTCCTACCCGAGCCTCGGGAGGTGCCACCGGACCTCCTGGGAGGTCCTAAGGGACGTCCTAGAAGATCCTGGGAGGTCCTCTCAGGTGCCCTAGGGTTGGGCCGCCATAGCTGCTCCCAGACGCTCGTTTTGCCCGCCTGGTCCTGGCAGCCCGCTGGCCTGGCAACTAATGCAGGGACAACACCAAACATCGAACCGGCAGTGTCCAGGGAGAAGCCCGGCCAGGCAACATAGCGCCAGGTTCGGAACCAAGCAGCCCCTTAAGGCCGAGGGGATCTTTCGGTTGTGCATTTCCCTATCCTGAGCATGACTTATTTGCCTTTCCCCTCTCACAAGGTACTATATGGCTATTGCCTAATGGGTGATAAATCACTATGTGAGTGATTTTCAGCGGTTGAGTTTAGTCGACACGATGTAGGTGTCGGATATTAATAAACGTCGGGTGATGAAATCGACGGAAGTGAACGCAGCCGATTGACCTAGGTTAACTTGGGTATTTTGATGATCAAGGTGCCGGCTGACTTAGGTTGGTCTGGGAATCCGGCTATATTTTGTGAAATCTGACGGCAACCTTCTATACGCTAACTTTTATTTATTGCTCTCGATTTGGCTTGTTAATCATTTTCTGCGTTTCTTGACGAGCGATGAAAATGGGGATCGAGAGATGGTTCGATGGGTTGGCGATACATCGACAAGGAAACAAGGAGGGGTTTAGAGATGTGCATGCAAGAATTTAGATTGTAATTTAATTAAGACTATGATTCTTTATTATAAGTAGTAATTTACAATTATAAAATAAGACTAAGTCTCTGCCAAATTCACAACTGCCACCAAACCTGTACATGTACGACTATACAATCTGATCACGCACGGCATGACTGGGGGCAACAAACACAAATTGACAACGTACGGAGCTAGCTTAATCAACATGGCAGCAACAATATTGTCATCTAGGTTTGGATACCCATCATGCAAACCAAATACTCCTGCTAAGTACTACAGGCAATCAGCAACAGCAGCAGGTATCCAAGTGATCAGCCGCTGGTACGTACGTTTACATCTTCCTCTAGCCTTATCTAGATGGCATGTTAGATCTACCAGCGTGCAACAAGGCTGGCTTCCAGATATTTTGATGTTTGGTTAGCTGTTTTTTTTATAAATCTTATAAAGACATTGTTGCATGCATGAGAGAAAATAAGCAAGGATCAGCCATCGGATGGCATACCTTGTCGAACTTTGCCTTCCTAAACAGGGTTCTACTTCTTCCGCTCCATTTGTGACCTTTTCTCGTACGTGGGACTCTCTATTTATCTTATTGGCTAGATTCTAGATCGTCTTTCATTTTCATAGTGGGTAGTTTTATTGCAACTGCTTTTCCACAGCAGCACAATATTACTTAATGCTTTATTCTATATACATATGTCGCCTTTGGCGACAGGAGGACAAAAAATTGAACTGGTGCTCATGGGACAAGGCAATGGAGGACGGAAAATTTTTGCATAAGGCAAGACAGCGGTGCCATCACCAGCACAATATGCCATCACCAGCACAATTATCTATATCTATATATTTACAAGCAACTGGTAATATTTAAAGTACCTTGTTCAATTTAGAGGATCAGAAAATCTCACAATAAACCTTAAATCAGAAAAAAAATTCCTAAAAATTCTCTCACTAATAGAGAGAAAAAAGAATATATAAATAACTTATTTTGATAGGGCCAGATTATAACAGTACAGAATTATATAAATAATTTACTGTAATTTATGTATAATGAAGTTATAAATGAACTATAATTTGACTATTTTAGGCTGAGAAAACAGTCGAATCTTGTATAGACAAAACCAATAACATATGTTTTAGATCAGAGGAAGTAATAAAGGCACTAAATTAACAATGTAAGAAAACAAAGTGACCAGTTGCGTCGCTTGCTTATTGATGTAATTGTGCATGCTGAGTTGATGAACGCAGGAGGTGCAGGAGTAGTACTAGTACAGAGATCATGGCTGGACAGCGAGAGAAGGAGGAGGCGGAGAAGGAATGGCGGAGGTACCTGGAGCCGGAGAGGCTGGAGTTGCTGACGCAACTGGAACCGAGGGTGGAGGAGAACGTGCTGCCGTTGCCCAAGCCGGTGGAGGCGTCATGGCAGCCGTCGGACATACTGCCGGACGCGGCGGCGCTGGGCGCTGGGCGCCGATGGGTTCAACGCGACATGCCTCGAGCTCCGCGAGCAGGCGGTGAACGTGCCAGACATTCTTCTGGTGTGCCTGGTGGGCAACATGGCGACGGAGGAGGCGTTGCCGACGTACCAGAGCGTGCTGAACCGCTGGCAGGCCGTGGGCGACGCCACCGGCACCGACGGCACCGCCTGGGCGCGGTGGATCCGTGGCTGGTCCGCCGAGGAGAACCGCCACGGCGACTTGCTCAACCGGTACATGTACCTCTCCGGCCGCTTCGACATGCCCGAGGTGGAGCGCACCATCCAGCGGCTCATCCAGTCCGGCATGGCAAATAAAGTCTGCAAGTCGTTGAGATGTTTCCTGATGCATAAATAAAACTATTCAAGTCTGCAAGTCGTTGAGATAGCAGTGCAAATAAAGTATGATCAGCTTCACAATAGAACGGGATCAGAGACCAAGTCACCAAGGTGATAGTTCACTGCAGCGGGAGCAACTAGCGCTTGGATGACGATTGGAAGACCTGTCGTTTTTGTGGAGTATTTTTCTTTCGCCATTCTACATGCTATTGCTGCCATGCCACTCTATATTTAGCTAGACATCACAAAGACTTCAGAAGAGAAGAGGGAACCGACTTAACTTGCATTGCAGATTTCACCAGAGCCCTAAAAAATTAGTCCTTCCTCCTTAAGCATGCCGCATGCGTCGATTAGATTTTCGAGTTTTGCCGATCGAGCCGCTTAACCATAGATTTTGCTAGACTGCAACGGTGGCCGCGCCCCGGTAACCACGGAATGCTTGCGGAGGCCGATGGTAGAGGCATGTTGGTTGTGGGTCACTGTCATAATGGGTCGTGGGAGAGAAAGCAAAAGAGCGAAAGAGGATGCAGATGGATCGAGGACTCGGACATGGGAGGAATGAGTGGCTGTCGAGTTAGGTGATTTTGTCTCTCCCTTCGGACGTCTGGATACAAGCATTTCCCTAAATAAAACTATTCAAGTCTGTAAGTTGTTGAGATAGCAGTGGAAATAAAGTATGTGTTCCACAACAGAACTGGATCACAAACCAAGTCACCAAGGTGATAGTTCACTGCAGCGTTCTATTCGAGGTTTATCGTCTTAATTTTCTGACCACTCTACTAACGATATGAGAAAGCTTCTCATAAGATAACAGGACGACACACGGCTATTCTTTTGTGCAACATCCTAAAATTCTAATCTTGAGATTAATTAATATAAATGCATTAAAAAAAGTTCCATTGAACATTTGCATTTAAACTTTGCCTTTTTGAAAATCTTGTGTTGGTTTTAAAAATAAAACTTGAACAACATTAGGTGCTAAAAAGGAAATAGATAAAACAAAGTAAAATTTTCTAAGTGAAACAATGGTTTCGGGCTATTTATCTCAGGAACTATTCAACAAAATTTCAATATAAAATTTTGTTTAGAAAAATAATTACAACCTCTTAGGAACAGCACCTTGTTTGAATTTTGTAGAAATTCAGGCAAGGTATTAACCTCTGAAAATTTTACTGTAGGAACTAGTCGAGCCCAGTAGTCTACACAAAAATTTCATAAATTTTGGACTTCGTTTGGTTAGTTAATTAAATCGACAAAGAATTCAGCTGTTAATTCAAAAACCAAAAGCCCGCACTGTTCCTCGGGCTCGAGTCCAATCAGTTCGGTCGAGCTAGACCATCTCCATAAGTGGGTCGGACCTAGCGATTCCGAGCTGTTGGATGGGAAATCGACCGTCCAGATCAATCGGGCTGTTCGGACCATCCGGTGAAAGCAATCCACCTGAGCCGTTGATTTTGAAATCGACGGTCCAGATAGATTGAAACTTTCGGACCATCTGAACAGCTCATTTCATCTGAGCCATTCGTTTTTTATTGGACCGCTGAGATTTCACCAAAACTTACCATTTCGCTGTCCCGCTGACTGGTGGGCCCCGTGCGCAGGACTCATCGTCCACCTCGCGCTCGACCGCGCTAGCGCACGCCCGCGCGTGTGAGCTCCGCCACGCCCCCGGTTTTACCTCGATGCCCGCGGTTTTGCTGTAGCTCAACCACCCGCGTCACATCGCCGTTCCATGCCACGCCCATACCTGCCCGCGCCAACCCTCCTCTGCTCGTACAACGCCGAGAACTCCGCCCCTGTTGACCGCCATTGCCCGAGCTCTACCTCGCTCCACTCCGTTGCATCGTCTATAAAAAGCCACCCCCAAGCTTCGTCTCCGCTTTTCCAAACTCGTGCGCTCACTCACTTCTCTTCCTATCCCCTCAATCCAACTCTAGAGCTTCGAGAGTGAAAACCTTAAAACTGCCGCGCACCATCATCTTCGTCTCCGGCGCCGTGAAGGGTTTGATGTCGAGTTCTTCGCGTCATATCGCGTTCCATAACACCTTGAGTCTTTCCCCTCACCCAATTTAGCCTTTGATCCACAGGTGCTCCCGATTGGGCCTTTCTTCTTCATCTCCGATCAGAACGTCGCCTCAAGCCTCGCCGGCTATTCATTGCACCTCGGGTCGATTCGCCATACCCGAAGCATCGCCAGGACTCACTGAAGCTTCTCCAACCATTGGATTTCGCCCTCCTTCACCTGGGTTTCTTCTCCACGTGCGACCGACATCACCGCCGCAGCTCACCGTCGACAGCCCAGCTCCGACCACCTCAGTCCCTCTGCGTCCTTCTGGTATACTCCTAATAGCCCCTAGATGCTTATGCGCACGCTCATTTGCCAAGGGATATGCCCACTTGTGTTGTCATCATTTGTCGTACCTGCTCCTCCACTTTCGCGGCGGTGCCACCGTTGAGCCACCCTGAACCACGCCGTTGGTGCCGGCAGGTGCGCATTAGAGTGTAGATCCCGTTTTGAGCACCCACTTGCCTCGCCGAGACCCACATCGCCGGCGAGTAGCACGGGCGTGAGCGCCACCGCGCGGCACTGCAGTGACGAGCACTATAGCTCGTCATCAGCGTGCCTAATGACACCGTTAGGGCTAATTAACTTTTTAACTATTTAGTTAATCCTAATTAGTCGCTGACGTGTGGGACCAAACCGTTAAGTTAACTCAAAATGTTAACTTCTTTTAAGTCTATGACATGCGGGCCCCATGGTTTAAGTGCACAGTGAAAACCCCGTAGACCGTCTCACTGACGGTGGGCCCCACCTATCGGTTTTAACCGAAAATCCAATGGAAAATAGAAAATACGCTTTCATTAGTGAAGGCGTAAACTCCGATATAACAGATGCGAGAATACGCTTTCTCCGTTAGAAAACGTATTTTCCATTTATTCTGGATTTTTTCAAAACCGATTGTAGTAAAACCTTAATAACTTTTGCTACACAACTCCAAATTTAGTGAAATTGGTCTCTAAATTCGTATAAAATCTTGAATGGTTCAATCCACACTATGTATGAATTGATTCAGTGACGTATCCTATGAGCGCTATCTACTGATCCAGGGAGTAGCGCAGTGTTTTCATAGAGGATTCTGGATTATGAAATCCGGGTTCGACACATCTGAAGTGGCACTATTAAAAATGCCCTTATATATCACCGAGGGGGTGCCGTACTAATTCATTGGATCATAACTCACAAAATAAGTTATTCATCAACCATTTTAATGCCCTGAAAAGGTTGAAACTCAAGTTTCCGAAAAGGCAAAATAAGTCAATATAAAGCAAGACAATTCTTTATGGGCCTAGAGGATGACAAGTGTATATTTTAATGTGTGAAGCCCTGCTGGATATACAACCATTTGGTGGACGTAAAAATGTTCAGATGTAACCAATGTTAGTTCTTAAAAAAGTGTTTACAAAATTTAGATACTCCTTATAATTCTCCATTCAACAGTACCATTATCTCAACGTCATGAATATCTCTTTAATATGAGAAAGCTCATAAAATTACTTTCTTTGCCCAAAAACTACAAACTAGTGTAGCGTCCGTTTTCGGACGGCGCATAGTATCTTCCGTTTTGGTTTTCGTTCTTCGCCGTAATTCAAATTACCAAGCTAATTTCAAAAACTTCCTTTCTTTTCTCTCCAGTGTGTGTTTCAAATGTAATGTCCGTAACATTTGAAATTCAAATACCAGGTTGGAGTTTCCCCTCTCCTTTGATTTCCCAGGCCATCCCAAGTTGGGCCTCCTTATTCTTTCGGGCTCAGCCCATTCTCCCTCTTGGGCTAAGCCCATTTCCACTAGGCCCATTCTTCCCCTTTGGCCCAGCCCCTTGCCGGCCCTTTTCTTTCCCTCCCTCTTTCTTTTGGCCCAGCCCAAGCCAACCCAGTCCCCTCCTTTTTCCGGCCCGAGTCGTGCGCCTGGGGCCATCTTCTTCTCCCCTCCCCCCCCCGGTCAAAGCGGTAGCGCCACCCTCTCCCTCCTATGGGCGACGCCGCCGTCTTTGCACACGCTGCTGCCTGCGCCAGTCCGCCTGCTCCCTCTGCGACACCACCGGCTCCCTCATACGTGCCTGCCGTCACCAACTCCTTCGCCTACAACGACTTGAGCCTCCCCTCGCCTGTCTTCTCGGCCACCGCCTGACAACAGACGCCGCCACCGTCCTCGCCACTCTGGAGCTCCTGGATCAAGCGTCGTGCTCTCATCAGCAACCCCGAAGTCTTGTCTCCCCTCGCCTTGTCTTGTCGCCCGCACGCCTTGGCCCTGGCCGCCTTCGCCTTGTCATTTCGGAGCTCCCGCACCGCGCACGTCCTCGCTGTCCTCGCTCCTGGATCGAGCCCCGCGCTGCGCAGCGCACGTGCGCAGCTGCGTTAGCGTGGACACCCGAGTCGCCGCTCGTCCTCGCTGCACCTCACCTGCTCCCTCACCCTGTCCCCTCCGCGTGCACGCCGCCCATGCCGACGCCGCCTCGAGACTGCGCGACTCCAACAACTCCAAGGACCTCCCTCCCGTTGGCCTCCCTTGCTCTCGCAGCCTATAAAGCGCCTCCTGTACCCCCCTTGACCTCCTCACGTCGCCCCAAGCTTCGGTAAGTCCCCCAAGCAAAAGCCGCCCTTTTTCGTTTTCGGCCACCGCCACCTCCACCGCCGTCTCGTCACTCCGGCCATCTCCCAGCGCCGCCGACCCCATCACCGTGAGCCCCCGGCCACCAGGAGCCTTTCCCCTTAAACCCCTTCGAAGATTAGCCACTATCGCCGCTGTATTTGACCTATTTCCCCGCCTCCGACCGCCGCCTTCATCACCATGCGTCATCGCCTGTAGACCTCCTCTAGCCTCCCCGTCCAGCCCGTTGGTTTCACCTCGCCAAGGGCTACACTGTGCTCACCTTCCCCGGCACGAGCCGCCACCGACCACCTTCTCCCCCATCACCGAGCCGCCGTCGCCGCTTAGTACCCCTTGCCGCTGGCGACGTCCACCCTTCTGGCACTGCCACCCCGTCACCAGCTCCGCCACCTCACTAGCTTCCCATTCCTGTGCTCAAGTCGCCCCGCTTGTGCCCAAGCCAGCCGCACGCCACCGCTCATGCATGCCAGCAAGACCCACGAGCGCTGGCGTGGCTGTTCGGACCAAGCATAGTGCCCCCACCATTAGCCTTAATGGCGGTGATTAAATCCCTAATCACTACTTAGCCAGTTTAATTGTGTCTTAAACCCCCTGCTCTCACCGCCTCAGGCCCTCGCTGCGATAACCGCCGGCCTTCATTGCACATCGGCGGTGGGCCCTCCAGCCATCAGTCTTTGGGACGGTGCCTCAGACGCGTGGACCTGCCCATGACATTTGTCTTTGCATCGAATTTCCGCTCTCTCTCTCTCTTTCAATTCATTTAATCTTTGTTAATTCCGTTCTCCTCCGTTATAACTCCAAAAATTATGAAATAAATTTCTAAAAATTTGTTAAATCAAGATCTTGCTAATGTCATAGGACTTGATTAATTTGAAGTTCATCTGTGTATTCATGTGTATTTATTTGCTCTCTTTGCCGTTGTCCATTTTTCCGGTATTTTTGCCCGTTTAGGATTTGAAGACGCCGGAGATGCTCAAGTTGATCAAGACCAAGAGTATCAAGATCCCCTTGCCTTTAACCAAGGTGAGTCAATACTTTGACCATATTGAACCTACATTTTCTGCAAATTATATTCGTTTAAATTAACAAAAATTAGATACTTTAATTCTTTAATCAAATGTATGTTAAAGCTTAAGGTAGTTAAACACCCACTTGTTGATTAATTAATTAATATGCCATCATTGATAATTTTAATCCATTAATCCTTGTCACCCTAGTAACTATATGGTAATACTAGTTATTGGTTGTACTTAAGCGACATGCTAGTCTTGCTTAAGTACCGGGGTATTAAAATACCCCAATCATCATTCTTCAAACATAAAATGTTTTGGGTAGTCATTGGTGGTCCTTTGACTAAAAGGTTTGGAATAATTTGGTTTACTCATCAAAAACCCTAATTGCTAGTTCTATCTAGGCGGATGGTGAGGCGGTGGGTGCTCGGGGAGCACGAGGATAGTTGGTTTGTGGAATGAACCGCCCAGATAACCCTAAAGACTTAATCTTGTCACGACCACCCGTGTTAAACAAGTACAACCACAAGTCTGCAAAGTGCAACTTGGCTTAGTAAAATTATCAAACCTTGAATGTGTCTCACACGGTGGAGAAAAGGAAAAAATGCGCAAGCATGCGGTACATCCAGCTTGAATGGGTGAGGTTGCCAACGTTGTGGGTAGTCTAAATCTACACCCAACGCTGAGTGTACAACGATCCTGCGCAACGTATGGGCGCAACCCCATATGGGTGAGATGACGGAAGGGGCAAGATAATTTGAAAGATTACTGTGACAGTCGCTCAACTACATAACTACGGAATTGTGTAGAGTAACGGGTATGACTATCTCTTGTGGGTAAAGTGTACAACCTCTGCAGAGTCTAAATTGTTTAAACAGCCGTGCCTATAGTCAAAGGCGGACATGGGAATCATAACTTGAGTTAGTTCTATTTCAAAACCTTGTAGGTGGTATGAAAATGGTGGAAGGGCTCACCTAGCCCTATGTTGGATTTTCCCTGGGTCTTCGAGCTCGGTAGGTGTGGTATTTGGAGGCAGCTCCAATTAAAAATATGCATGGTGTAGAGTTTCCGATGGATGGAACCTCTACTGTTATTAATTATTGCACATTACTCTCTTTATTAAACTGCAATTTGTTAAAATGCTAAGTGATAGGACTTTGTAAGTATGATATTTGAAAAGCTTGCTTTCGCAAATAAAAGAACCGAGACATCCTTGTTTGACCTTGCATGTATACTATTGCATTGTGTGTTGGCTCGCGAGCACGGTAGTAGTGCTCATTCTCGCTCCTCTCCCCAAACCCTTCAGATAATGAAGACAAAGGAACTGTGCTTTCTAGGAAGGCCCAGAAGATGATGGACAAGGAAATGACGAGGAGTAGTATAGATATGTAGTTTAGGTCTCGCCCAGTCTAAGTAGACTTGTTGGTACTCGCGTACAACCGATATTATCCAACTCCTAGTTAATATCTGTCGTACACGGGTCACCCCAGTCACTTGCCTGTGTGAGATGAGCCCTACCTCCCCTTTTGCTTCCGCTGTAGATAATGTTAACTTCATGTAATGTAATCAAGTTGGCCTTGTGCGGCCCCTTTGTAAAACTCGACCCATTGAGGTCTATGTTACTCTGTGTTGTAATATTTGTGTTAGTTCATGACTTGTATGATGGATTCAGCAATGTGTCTATGAGTGCTATCTACTGATCCAGGAAATAGCACAGTGTTTTCACATAGGATTTGGATTCTCGGAGTGTGGGAGATATCAACAATGCAGCAATCTTACAGGAGGCCATTCAAGTAACAATGTATGGGTGCACCACATGACCATAACTCACAATACTAATAACTGACCAACCAATTGATACTTTCGGGTCGTAAAGTACAGTTGCTATTAAGCAAGTCTGGAGCTAGCTAGACTGCTATGTCATTGATCATGGGTTTGGAGGGCATGGGCGGATTCAAGTCTTGAGCTGGGTGGGCTATAGCCCGAAGCCTGAAAATTTTATTAGTATTAAAGCATCGAAAAATCTCTAGAAAAATCACCAAACTTTCGAGTTCAACTCAATAACAATTGGCCAGTCTAAGGATTGGATCGTGGCTGGCTCTGCCCCCATTGGAGAGAATGTACAACAAAATTTACCGTGTGAAAGTATGATAGAATGACTTTTTGCTAAGACTGGCTCAATCTCCAAGACTTATCAATATAGATCTTAGCGTTTCAAAAGTACAAACTAAAAACATATCCCTACCTGCTAGACCTGCAGTTCGATTTCTGAATTCGAAGGCATCAACACCAACAAACTGCATCCCCCAATAGTAGCTGTAGCGTCCCGTTTTCGGACGGTGCATAGTAATTACTGTTCTAATTTTTGTTCTTCGTCGTAATTCAAATTACCAAACTAATTTCAAAACTTCCTTTCTTTTTCGGTGTGTGTTTCAAATGTAATGTCCGTAACATTTGAAATTCAATTTCGCAATGTGGAGTTTCTCATCTCTTTCGAATCCCCATGCCATTTTGAGTAGGGCCTCCCCTCTCTTTTGGGCTCAGCCCATTTCTCCTCTTGGGCCAATCCCATTTTAGCCTGGCCTTTTTTTTTCTCTCCTCTGGCCCATCCCATGCTCGGCTCTTTTCTTCCCCGGTTTCCCCCTTTTCTTTTGGCCGCGCCGCCCGGGTCGTCATCTTCTCCCCGGGTCAGCCGCCGCGCCGCTCGCTCTTCCCTCCCGTGGACGACGCTTGCCCGCTGGCCGGTGGTCTTGCCTCCCTCCCTCCAGTGGACGCCGCCACCGCACCGAGCCGCTTTCCCCCTCGCCTGTCAAGTCGCCACTCCGCGCATGTCTTCGCCATCCTCGCCCTGTGCGTGCCGTCTTGCCTGCGCTGGCCTGCCTTGTGCTATCCCATGATCAAGAAGGACACCCGAGTCGCCCTCGTCCTCACTGCGCCTCCTCCGCTCCCTCGCCCTGTCTCCCCCTCGTGCAAGCCGCGCACGTCGTCGCCTCGGGACCGCGCCGCTCCAAGGAACCCCTCCCGTTGCCCCCCTGCTCCCACGCCTTGACCCCCCTATAAAGGTCCCCCTCCACCCCCTTGAGCTCCCCACGCCGCCCCCTCCTCGTTTTGGTAAGCCCACAGCAAAGCCTCCCCGATTCCGTTTTCGGCCGCCGCCACCTCCACCCCCGTCTCGCCGCTCTGGTCATCTTTCGGCGTCGCCAACCCCGTCACCGTGATCCCCCGGCCCCTAGGATCATTTCCCCTCAACCTCCCCCGAGGATTAGCCACTGTCACCGCCGTATTTGCCATTCTTCCCCGCCTCCGGCCACCGCCTTCACCAGCACCCGCCGCCGCCTACAAGCCCCCTCTGGCCTCCCCGCCAAGCCCATTGGCTTCGCCTCATCAAGGGCTACGCCGTGCTCACCTCCCCTGGCTCAACCCGCCGCTGGAAGCCCCACCTCGCCATGGCCGAGCCACCGCCGCCGCCTAGCTCCACCTGGCCACGGCCACGCCTCCTCCGCGCCGCCAACCCGTCACCGGCACCACCTCCCGCTAGCTCCCCATTCTGCTCTCGCCTTGCGTCGCCGTGCCCTAGCCTGGCGGCGACGGCGCCACGCCACGCTGCCGCCCGAGCGCCTGCGTGTTCTGTGCTCTCAACCCACTGTTCCCGTCATTAAGCCTTAATGGCTGTGGTTAATCCTTAAGCTAGTCATTAACTGGTTTAAATCTGTCTTAACTCCCCCGCTCTCACTGCCTGGTGGGCCCCTCGGTGCACTGTGTCGTGAGCCGGCCTTCCCCTGCGCGCATGAGCCCGGTCCACACTGTGCTGTGCACCGGAGTTTCTCTCTCTCTCTTTTTCAATTCAGTTTAATCTTTGTAAATTCATTTCTCCTCCGTTATAACTCCCAAAATTATCGAATAAATTTCTAAAAATTTGTTAAATCAAGATCTTGCTAATGGCATAGGACTTGATTAATTTGGAGTTCATTTGTGTATTCTTGTGTATTTATTTGCTCTCTTTGCCGTTGTGCCTTTTTCCGGTATTGTCGCCCGATTAGGATTTGAAGACGCTGGAGATCCTCAAGTTGATCAAGACCAAAAGTATCAAGATCCCCTTGCCTTTAACCAAGGCGAGTCAATACTTTGATCATGTTGAGCCTACATTTTATGCAAATTATATTCATTTAAATTAGCAAAAATTGCATGCTTTAATTCTTTATCAAATGTATGTTAAAGCTTAAGGTAGTTAACCACCCACTTGTTGATTAATTAATTAATATGCCATCCTTGATAATTTGAATCCCTTAATCCTTGTCACCCTAGTAACTATATGGTAATACTAGCTATAGGTTGTACTTAAGCGACATGCTAGTCTTGCTTAAGTACCGGGGTATTAAAATACCCCAATCATCATTCCTCAAACATAAAATGTTTTGGGTAGTCATTGGTGGTCCATTGACTAAAAGGTGTGAAAATAATTTGGTTTACTCCTCAAAACCCTAATTGCTAGTTCTATCTGGGCGGATGGTGAGGCGGTGGGTGCTCGGGGAGCACGAGGATGGTTGGTTTGTGGAATGAACCGCCCAAATAACCCTAAGGACTTAATCTTGTCACGACCTCTCGTGTTAAACAAGTACAACCACAAGTCTACAAAGTGCAACTTGGCTTAGTAAAATTATTGAACCATGAATGTATCTCACACGGTGGAGAAATGGAACACACAAGCTTGGGTACATCCAGCTTGAATGGGTGAGGTTGCCAGTGATTGTGGGTAGTCCAAAACTACACCCAACACTTGGGTTACAACGATCCCGTGCAATGTATGGGCGCAACCCCATATGGGTGAGATGACGGAAAGGGCAAGGTAGTTTGAAAGGTTCTTGTGGCGTCGTCCAACTACATGACTACTAATCATGTGGGGTAACTGTATGACTATCTCTTGTGGGTAAAGTGTGCAACCTCTGCAGAGTTTAAAACTGTTTAAACAGCCGTGCCTACGGTCAAAGGCGGACATGGGAATCATAACTTGAGTTAGTTCTATTTCAAAACCTTGTGAGTGGTATGAAAATGGTGGAATGGCTCACCTAGCCCTGTGTTGTATTTTCCCTGAGTTTTCGAGCTCAGTGGGTGTGGTCATTGAGGGCAGCTCCAATTGAAAAAGATGCATGTGTAGAGTTCCGACGGATGGAACCTCTACTGTTATTAATTATTGCACTTTACTCTCTTTATTAAACTGCAATTTGTTAAAATGCTAAGTGATAGGACTTTGTAAGTATGATATTTGAAAAGCCTGCTTTCGCAAATAAAAGAATCTGGGCCATCCTTGTTAAGCCTTGTATGTATATTATTGCATTGTGTGTTGGCTCGCGAGCACGGTAGTAGTGCTCATTCTCACTCCTCTCCTCAAACCTTTCACATAATGAAGACGAAGGAGACTACGTTTTTCTACGGAAATCCAGAAGCTGGAGGCCAGAAGATGGTGTAGCGTAGCCTAGTCTTTAGTTGTCCTAGTCTCACCCCCAGTCTAGTGGACTCCATTGGTGCTTGCGTGCATCCAATATTAGCTAAGCTCTTGGTTAATATCGGGCGCACACAAGGTTCCCTAGTCACTTGCTTGTGAAAGATGTGCTCTCACTCATTTTGCTTCCGCTGCCGCTTCCGCAGCTTTTGTAATGTAATCTTTGGCCTGATCGGCCCTTATTGCAAAAAAAAAAAAAAGACCCGATGCGGTCTATGTAAAATCTGTTGTGTTAAATTAATGAATGGTATGGTTTCATTTACACCATGTATGAATTGATTCAAGAATGTGTCTATGAGCGCTAGCTACTGATCCAGGGAATAACACAGTGTTTTCACAGAAGATTTGAATTCACAGAATCCGGGTCCGACAGTAGCACATCAAGAACATTATTATGATTTATGCCTTCTCTTAATTACCATGTTCTGAAATGTAGACAATTTTGTGCACTGTCTTGCTTTCTACCCGGTCACCCAAAGTTACGCTGCGACATAAAGTTAAAACTGGCGTTCGCAATGCCTCCCTTTTCTATTGACCTTACCATCCAATTGTCCAAATAGACTATCTCACTTGCAAGCATGCTCCATTTTACAAATAAGTTTGGATTTTTTTAGATAATGGAAGAGAAAAAACTTTCCTGGTCTCTGCATCAAAGATGCACACAGCCCAAGACAAGTTTGGATGTTTACTTGTTTGTCCAACCCAACAATATGAAAGCGAAGATGGTTTCTATTTATCACTGATGAAGTGATGTACAGGTAAGTGGACATCATACATAAGAGATTCACCAACCATATGAAAGATTTATATCTTAGAGTAAAGTCAAATCCATATATAAATTAAAACACTTCTCCCTTGGCTAAAAAAACAGTATGAAAAAACACTTCTCAAGCTACAAATTCTGACATTATTCCATAAATTTGAAAAGGAAATAAAAATCCCTATGTGTTCTCTCGTCAATCAAAAGAGAGAAAAAAACTTACAATAGTGAGAATCATTCACCAATCAAAATCCAGTTAAAATAACTTGAGTTGAATCATAGCATAAAAATCTTCCCGATCAAATTTAAAATACCACGTGGGCTTTATATGATTTGTCTTCCTGATTAAATATAAAGATATATGATTTATTACCACATCCTTTTAGTCTAGTTTTATAAACTTCAAGTACACAATAGGTACTTTTTTGCAAGGGACAAACACGATTTGTGTTGTCGACAAGACTCATGAACTTAAGATAGATACTAATGGACCTCTTTTTAGATCGGATGGCAAACAGTTCAAGATTATTTCCAGGCTCTCAAGTCTCAACGAATTTTTTTTATTATTTAATCCTTTTTTAATTATATTTTAAAATTAATCCGTCGCGAAGTTTATTTCTAAATCTGACCCCTTTGGTCACGCCACTTCCCGTGGCGTGACCAAATTGAACTCCACGCCACGGTGTGGCGTGGCCAAAGGTGCGAGTAAGCCCTCGATTGCCGCGCCAAACAGTGGAGGGTTTATAGAGCATCTGTCACACCTTCTTTCTTGGCGTGACAGAGAGCGATTGTCACGCCGTAGTTCTTGGCGTGACATATTTATCTGTCACGCCGTGATAAATGGCGTGACAGGGCTGTATTGCATAATTTGTTTGTATTCTATTTGTATGAAAAATAGTTGAAGATACGGTGGTACATAACATGTCTCTATTCGCAACTTGAAAATAGAATATATAGACTGTACATAGGCAAATATAACACCATCCTTTTTAGCTCAGAGTAAATAGAATATATAGACATGTAATCTTTTTGTGGTTTGAAAACCTTAGACACTTTACAATATTTTTAGGGCGTGTCCTAGAAGTGATATATAATGCAACCTGAAAAAAATGAGTTTACATCCTAGTGTAAAGATCGTGAGCAAGTATGCTAGACAAGATGCTGCTGATGAAAGATGCGTAGACATCCTAGTGGAATGATAGGTGGTGCGCAGATATTCTACTGGAATCATAGGTTTGTGGTCATAGACCAAACCGTAAACTTTCGGAACTTGTTTTTATCATGTTGTTCGATGCCTTACTACGCGAAGAATTGAAAGCGAAAAGATGACGAGATTGAAAGTTGCGAATTAAAATAGACTTCATAACAAAGTTTGGAATAACATGGCGCATGTGGTTTGGTTACATACATAAGAAACAACATCATGCGATGCAATAAACCAAGTTCTCCTACGATACATATCGCCTTTTTGAATGGAAATAAATTAGACCTTCCGGGAACTAAATGCGGAAAGGTGCCTCGTACAACCCACATGGAGTGTTCTCGGTGGCGCCTAGGGCGTGGCTGGCCGTCGTTGTAGTGGCACGCACATATGCAGCTAGGGTTGGCGCAGCAGCATGTGGGATCATAGGAACTTCCTATGTTCACGACCTCCTCGTTGCCCCTCTCGCGCTGCATCTGTTGGCGAAGGTCATCATTTTGCTCCTTGAGATCTTCAATTTGCGCCTCCAAATCGAAGATTCGATTCCACAATACATCCACGTACCTCACAACATAGTAAGCGTGGGGAGGATCGATCCAGCGGGTAAAGTTACATTTCGCCATCTGCTGTAAGGGACGGTTAGTATGGAGGATCTATTAGCAGTAAGTAACCTGAACAAAACTATTTACCCCAAAGTATGGGCATCGGAAGAAACGTCGTCCACCATCGAAAGGGCCGTCTATGACCTGCACGACAGCGTCCTCCCCGTGTCCGCATTTCGGCCACTTAGGTTGGGCACGCTTGTTCGTCACCAACCGTAGAATTAGGGCGAAGTCCTCCCTCCTTTCGGTGAAGCTCACGGCCAGCGACCGGTTGGACTGGTCCCTGGGTGTCTGCCATGGTATGTTAGTGTATGACGGAGAAGGTTCTTCTTTCTACGGTTTGAAGGATCGAGTGGTCCTTGCAGAGCATGGGGTGCACAATTTATAGCCCGCGGGGGGAGGCCAAGACTTGATGGGGTAATGTGTTAGGTTGTAGATGACAAGACTTAACGGGGCTGTCTGCTTTGGGCAGAGATAAGACCAAACAGGGCATCTTTGTGCGATAACAATACCAAAAGAAACTGACCTTAGCGCAATGACAAGATCGACAGGCGGCTTTTTGCGCGATGACAAGATCGGGCGGGGCGCTTTTATGCGATAACAAGACTACACTGCAGACATTGCAAAGGATAAGGCCAAAGGACCTGACCTTAGAGAGTGACAAGATAAGACGGGACAACTTTGCACAGTGATAACTCTATCGCCTCACCAGCTTTTAAGAACGAAAAGATATTACTCTGCAAGGAAAGACATAGAGTGTTATCACGTCGACCAGAGAAAGGATGATTGTCAGTGCGCAAAGTTGTCTCCTTTGGTCTTATCTCGCCAAAAGCTGCCCGTGTGGGCTTGTCACCGCACAAAGTCGACTCATTTGATCTTATCATCTGCGCATGGTGTGGTTAATTTCATGCGAGTCTGTCTTGCTTTGCGAGTGATGTCTTATCGATGCGAAAAGTGTAACCCTAAACCTAAACCTAAACTTAGACCTAAACCTAAGACTTTGACCGTAACCTAACCTGAACCAATCTAAAACCTAAGACTTTAACCCTAACCCTAACCCTAACCCTCAATCTGAAACCCTAACCCTGACCCTTGACCTATAAACCTAAAACCCTAACCCTAACCCTGAACCTAAAAACCACCCTGACCGTAATCCTAAAAAGCTAAAGCCCTAACCTGACCCTTGACCTAACCCTGACCCTCAATCAAAACCCTAACCCTAAATCTGAACCTAAACACCTAAAACCCTAACCTAAAACCTAAAACCCTAACCCTAAACCTAACCCTAACCCTGAATGAAACGTAAGACTTTAACCCTAACCCTAAACCTAACCCTAACCACAATGAAACGTAAGACTTTAACTCTAACCCCAACCGTAATCCTCAATCAAACCCTAACCTTGACCTAACCGACCCTTGACCTAACCCCGACCTTCAATGTAAAACCCTAACCCTGAATCTCAACATAAACACCTAGAACCCTAACTAAAAAAACCTAGAACCCTATTCCTAGGCAAAAACGTGCTGCAACGCCAGTATGCTTCATGTGCCAGAGGGCTTGCACCCTAGCCTTGTCGTTCTTTGAGGCCAAGTCTCATCACGCCCGATTTAAGTGGCGTGACAATATCTTATTGTCACGCCACCATTAACGGCGTGGCACAAACGTGCTGCCACGCCAGTATGCTTCATGTGCCAGAGGGCTTGCACCCTAGCCTTGTCGCTGCCGGGGCCAAGTCCTGTCACGCTAGTTTAAGTGGCGTAACAATACTGTATTGTCATGCCACCATTAACGGCGTGGCACAAACGTGCTGCCACGCCAGTATGCTTCATGTGCCAGAGGGCTTGCACCCTAGCCTTGTCGCTGCCGGGGCCAAGTCCTGTCACGCCAGTTTAAGTGGCGTGACAATACTTTATTGTCACGCCACCATTAACGGCGTGGCACAAACGTGCTGCCACGCCAGTATGCTTCATGTGCCAGAGGGCTTGCACCCAAGCCTTGTCGCTGCCGGGGCTAAGTCCTGTCACGCCAGTTTAAGTGGCGTGGCAGAAGAGACTTGTCACGCCGTTATTAGTGGCGTGACAAGAGCACTCACCGCATTGAATAAAGCAAACATCGATTTCATTCAAACAAAGAATCAACCAAACAAAGGATTTCATCCATATCAGCAGTAATGTTATTTTGTCATCCAAACGGGCCACATCCGAAGTTCATTACAATAATTTCATTCAAACAGCAATAACATGCTTTCTGCTTTGCCCTCCATGCTTTCCCGTACTTCACACGGTACTTAATGAACCCGTAGATAACCTCGATAAGGGTGGCGACGGACACATCAGGATCGACACCCACAACTACCATAATACGCCTAGCAATGAAATTTGCGGTCGCCTGGAGGTGCTCCCCGGACACTTGTGCGGTCCCACAAGTGTGAGGCTGCTTCACATTTGCTATTTTCCATTGGTTGTCCCTTGTTTTGCGACCCCATACCTTCCATCCACACCCCCTTTCACACCTCACAGTGTACCTCTTGTTCACATCGGAGTGTTGCACTATGAACGGACGATGGTGCCGCACTGAGTATTCTTGCAGCCAAACCTTCATGTCCTCCATGGTTGGAAACAACAAGTTCTTCCGTATTATGTCATTCTCCGGGTCCGCTATGCCATCCCTACTCCTCAACCCATTAGCACAAACCACCTTATGAACCATACTGACATCATCGAACGCATGCACCGATGGGACCTCACCCATAACACTGCGAAGAACCCTGGATTCCTCTGCGGAGAAAAGAGGTGCCGAGCCTCGCGTCTTGGCCGAGCTCCATCCTTCGTCGACTCCTCTTCACGGGTTGTTCCATCGCGAAACAACTCCTCCTCAAGCTCGTTGTTCATTACAAAGACCGCTGAAATCATCCACGTGGTCAACAACACGTTGCGGGGAAGATATAAGCAGATCCACCGACAAGGGGTCATGGTTGGTACGACTCACGCTAACAAACTCTTCTGAAGGACGCTCTTCCATTGGGGGGTCTTGTTCCTCCGTGTTGCCATTCACCACATCCAAATTGTCCGCAAATCCTCAACAACGATTGTCCTTTCCATCGCCACCTCCAAATACGGACCGAGATGTTTGCACAATTTCCTTGTCGTGTGCCAATCATCGGCGGACAGATTGGCACCAAAAATGCGTGCATCTTTGAACCCTGCCCTGCGTCATATCGTCCTTGCATTCCGACAACGACCCCGGACTCATTCCATCCAAATGTCGACTTAATCCTACTCACAAGAGTTTTAAAGTCCGGTGATTCAGGAAATAGAAGGACGGTCGCTTCCATGCCGCTGAAATCGACAGAACTTCCAGTTTGGCAAATGGACCCACCAGTAAATATACGTACAACTCTGTCCATCTACATCCAACAAAATTTTGCAACGTCAGTACTGCATGCCATATGAACGAAATACCACAAGTAAGAAATATCACAATAAAGATTGGACATAACAAAAGCTCAGTTTCCTGAGACGTGCTGGCAGTTTAACGGCACAAACATATGCATAATTGACGGGTAGTTTCACAACAACTTCAGGTGTGTTAGGCCATACACAGTGGACGAATAACACCAAGAAACAAGGAGATGCAAAAAGATCCAAAACCTACACTACCTGAGTCTCTCGTGCTCAGTCACGCTCGAGATCCCGTTCTCGAGACCGCCCAAACCACGTGTTTGGGACCGCTCGAGCTTGCCTCGAGTCGACTCTACACTACCCTGGATCCACGTGCCCAGGTACACTCGAGATCCTGTTCTCGAGACCGCCCAAACCACGTGTTTGGGACCGCTTAGGGCTCATTCCTGAGTACGCCCAGGACTTCGCTCCTGGGTACGCCAGAGCTACACGCTCGGAGTGCCACGAACCACTCGTTCGGGAAATCTTATATGCAGAAAGGAGATAAGTTTACATGCTTTACAGATGGTTTGGCGCACTAAACCTAGTCTACCTCCAAATGAGATGCCTATCACAGCACACAAATTGTTACAATTCAATCTAGTCCTTCCATCATTTAAAAAGTTGTCACACATCCATTTGCTAATACATGAATGTGTTACTACTTTTGCATGCATGAAAAAGCTTCTCACAATAACACCGATGCATAGGGTCTTGTGAGGGGTGCAAACAGGGGACAAGAACAAGAGGTCCAAAGCGAACTGCAACTTGGAAATGCATCGTGCCTACTGCTAGTACTTCCAATATTTAAAGGCCTGATAACTATCAATGCACATACTTTGTGATCTGATTATGATTTAGTAATTAATCTGCATGAAACCTTTGTGATCTAATTATGATTTAGCAATGACAGAAATTCTTATAACATAGACAATTGTCACTCGTGCAGCCATACTCAACATAGAAAACCAGACATGCGAGGCCACCCCCGAGTGGTTCTACTAAAGGAAAAGACTACGACTAGAAGGAGGCCACCCCGAGTGGAGAATGCTCCTCTTGGGGCAAAGGCATGGAGGACGAGCGGAGGTTAGGAGAGAACCTAATGCTCTAATACCATGTTAGATGGAGAGAGAGAGTGCAAATATGAATGGTTGGTTGTATTGCAATAGCCCAAGGGGCAATATATAGTACAAGGACACACACAAGAGTAAACCCTATACTAGAGTGGAATACCACAAATACCCTTAACAAAACTGAAATCAAAACAACAAAAAAAGTAGTACAATTCCAACAAGTGCAACAGCCTTCATCCTTAAGTGCTCAGAACTTCCTCACCGGGTGTATAATGAAAAGTTTTCTGCACCAATATTGCTACTTGTATTTACCCACTATAAGTCTAGGCTCACAGTGCTAAAACTCTGGTGATAAACACATCAGGACAATTATGGTACTATGCCTTGCTAACCTCAAACCATGTACTACCAAATTGGAATGCATGTTATAATTTTCACTTTTCTTACTGTTAGGATGTTTGTATCTTCCTAGTGGAACTTGCAAATTAATCTCAATAATTCTTTGGCACATTTTATATGGATGATTTGCAACTTGAATGTGTAGAAATCCAAAAGTCAATTAACTAATAAACACATTCTCATACACACATTAATGAAGCAACCTAAGCAAGGCAGAAAACTGTGAAACAAGTTGGTAGTATAACAACGGTACCTTCCAATTTCTGATTGTAAAGAAAAGACAGGAAAAGGCTATTCCCAGACTTCCGTATCTTAATATGTCCCGACGAGAACCCAAAAGCCTGCAGAATTTCTTTTCTGGATGTCAATCAATTCTATGTTACATACAGTCCGAACTACATAGTAACTCATGTATTAGAAAAACACCATTGTGTTTCTTTGGACATGAGAAACACCATTATATACAGGAAAGAGGATAACTCTTATGGAAATTCTTTAACGAGATAGTTTTCGAGTAAAATGCATGTTCTTAGAAGCAGATTTCAAATTAAGCTTCTTCGCAGAAACAGACCTTACCCTTCATGGTCATTTGAACTTGAAGAATTTTTGCTCTCGATAGATTCAGCATTAATTGCTCCGTTCAGAATCTCAGGTGAAGCATTTCCTAAGGAACTAATATTCTCATTATTTTACATCTGCTCATCTCGCACAACTTTCTTTTAATCAAGACTAAGTACTCGATACAACCAATAGCAAATGTCTCTAGCTCCAGTTTCAATCAAACAACAATTTAATATATGATTATATGATATAGTTTACGCACGCACCAATTTAGCTACTCGAAAAACCCAAAAATTCCATCAAAGTTCAAGAAAACGGATAGGAGTCTTATTCAAGCCGATAAACCAAAAAAAATGTTAATTAGTTTTGCGCAAGATCTGCGGGTTTTATTTCCAGTTTCTCATAGAAAACCAGACATGCGAGGGGAATCAGACAATGTAGTACAGTTCCTATGCCAGGAAATAATAAATGCATGTCACTTTGCATCCAACGGTGTTCAAAATAATCACTTCAGGCACACAGCTTATGGGTCTCCTAACATTAGCAGTGACACATGTGGCAGATCACAGATGCACTTCCTCATCCACAATTTCACTTCGATGAAGCCTTAAGCATATACGGCAATTTTCTCGTTCTAACTTGTAATGTAGGTGAATTTGTCCTTTAAGGCATATACGGCAATTTTACAGATGTTTCCCCGGAGCAAACAAATCCATCTTCCACCAGGATTGGGTGGATCAACCCCATCCAGACAAGCCTTATATGATACCCTATGAACTCCTATCGACATTACTGTAACAATACCACGTGAACCTACGATCAATGTAAAGGATCGAATGATTATTATACCATGGTAATTGCAATCATCTTTCTCAATTATCAATGAATCAACAAGTAGATAAACAACAATGCGGTAAGAATAGGGGGGAATGAAGTTTCTTAATAATGAACAATAGCTATAACTACTCAATCACAGATCAAGCATTGTCTCACAAAACTATATTATACCTCGATCTAAGAGAAGCCGTGGGAAGGACAAAGGGCGCGGAGGGAGGAGAGCCAAGGCGGCGGCAGGGGCGGTGCGGGGAGCAGAGCAGCCGGGCGGCATGGGAGCGGTCTTGAGCAGAGCGAGGCGGGCCCAGCAGGAGCAGAGACCAATGGAGGAGCCAGGGGAGGAAGAGGCGGCCTCCGGCCATGACGAGCGGCGGCGGCGAGAGAGAGTAGAAGGTAGAAGATAAGAAAAATGAGGAACGGGATGGGCTGCCCGAGCATAAATCCCCACTGTCACGCCAAGTCTCATGGCGTGACAATATACCTAGTCCCGGCGTGACCAAAGCTGCCACGCAAGCTCCAAGCTGGCACGGCGCGCGGGCGAGGGCTTGCGTGGCAGCTTGGGTCATGCCACCACTAGTGGCGTGACAGTGTTGTTTGGTCACGCCACGGGAGGTAGCGTGACTAAAGGGGTTATGGGGTTATTTTTAAAAATAAAGTGCGCTGGAGATTAATTTTAAAATAAAAGTTAAAAAATGATTATTTAATAAAAAAAATTCAGTCTCAACACGTCTAATGAGCCTCCTTACAGCCAGAAGTAGTACAATGGCTGCCGGTATTGTGCGTTTCAAAAAAAAAAAAAAAAAAAAAAAAAAGAGGTGCCCAAAACTATCGAGCCTAGAGCACAAACTTTCATCTCAGGAAGTGAAAGTGGTGCAAAACCCCTCGATGGACTTCTCGCTTTCGAAGGGCAAATTCACTCAAATATTGATCCAGAAGACTCGAATTTGAACTCCCAATGCCTCCCTTTCCCATTTCGTATTGAACCTGACCATCCAAATATACCATGACGTGTATATGCTTCTCATCCTCCAATATGGATGTGGAGATGCGAGCTAGCTTGCTATTTATCACCAAGGCGGTCATGTACTTGTGCATTGGACCCTGGTTCATATATCATAAGTGATTAATCCAACAGCCATCTGAAAGGCTTGGCAACCATGTCGGACTGTGAATAGTTGCCTATTCCAACTTGTGTACATAGTACTTGCATTATTTACATGTAAGACAACACCACCACTTGTACATGCATGTATGACCATATTATATATCAGTTTTGCTAGTTTTAAGTTGACTGAAATTTTCTTAAGTTTAAGTCACTTGTTGTGACCATTGAATTTGTATAGAGATTTGTGTGTCATATGATTGGATATTGATCCAATCGATGTCATATGATTGGATATTGATCCAATAATGAAAAAGGTGGCTTATACTTAACAAATTTCCAGGCAACTTATAAATAGACAGTCCCATTATATATATGACCCCATCAATGCAAACACACAAGCCATCGTGGTTGCAGCTTTACTTTAAGAAAAGACAGCCCGAGAGTAGGTTTCGTATGAAGTAGCTCTTCTTTGAATTTATTTCTGTTGGAATTAGTTGGGTTTTGGTCCACTCATTTATCGATAATTTCTAGAAAATCCTAAAAGCCCACTCATGCATGGTGGTATGTGGGATACTTTAGTCTCATATTGCTAGCCAAGGTGGAGAGACATCACCTTATAAGGTAGAACATATCTAGTCTTGGTAAAGCAAGAGAAAGGAGGACTACAAGCGTGCGCTCGCTCGCCTCGCCACGCCACGCCAGGGCGGCTTTAACTGCCCCGTCAGGATGGAAAGAAACACTCTGATTACACAGCTTTAACTGCGAATTAATTGTGATTAATGAGCGCGATTTCTGATAGCCGTTTCCTAATCAGAGGGCGGTTTCCTTCTGCGGTCTTTTTAACCGAGAATCTCTGCCTAACTTCTCTCTGCATTACGAAACACATCCGCGCGAGAGAGGACTGTTCTTGAGTGCTGCGCTGCTACAAGCTACTCCATCCCTGCGCCAGCGTGCACGAGTTGTGGGGAGAGCAGGTCTCCGAAACCATCGTCCTTGCAATCTCATGCGGAGAGGGCGAATTAGGTTTTTGAAAGACTTACTTCGCGATCGCCGCCATTCCCTACATCGTCTACATCGCCCGTTCCCTGCATCGTCTACATCGGTGGCATCCTCTTCTTCGTCGCTATGACACTCTTCGCTTCGCTTTGCATCGGTAACATTTAGTACTCTGCACTTACTTCTAATTATCAGTACGAACATATGCGTTCTATTGTTTGTATTGCTTATCGTCCTAGTTCATCTTCTAGACATGTTTAGTACTCATGCTATTTCTATAGTCATAATTTATTTGCGGAATTATGTAATCACCAAAGTGCTAAATATTCTAACAATCCAAAAACCTAATGATAAATTTGATAGACACTCAATGATGAAAATGGCTGGTTTTGCCGAGGCAATGAAACCAGAGAAGGTGGAGTGAACTTCAAAAGTGCTAGACAAGAGTCACTTTGTGGCTCACAGCTCTGAACGTATTTTGGGTTGTCTCCGGGAGACCTGAGGGAGAATTCACTCCCAAACAGGAAAAGGAGTTTAAAGCAACAACCATAATTTTTGTGGGATGCGTTCTTAGCGTTCTTTCCGATCGTCTATGCGACGTGTATATGCACATGATAGACGCAAAGGGGTTGTGGGAGGCTCTCGAACATAAGTTCGCTGCCTCGAATGCTAGCAGGGAGTTGTATACCATTGAGCAATATTATAACTACAAGATGGTTGAGAACCGTTCTGTAGTTGAACAGGCTCATGAAATACAATTCATTGCGAGGGAACTCGACCACCTCAAATGCACATTACCCGATAAGTTTGTGGCTGGTGGCATCATTACCAAACTACCCTCTTCATGGAGGAACTTTGCCACATCTCTGAAACACAAGAGATAAAATATTTTCGTTGAGGATTTGATTGTGTCCCTTGATGTTGAAGAGAAAGCTCAGGCGAAGGATGTGCATCCTAAGGTGACTGAAGGACATTCCAGCGCCAATGTTGTACAGCATCATGGTAACGAAAAGTTCAAGGGAAAGGCCAAGGTCATACAGACCACCAACTTTAAGAAGAATAAGAAGCCAAACAAGGAAAAAAGATGCCTGCTATGTTTGCGGAAAGAACGGCCACTGGGCCAACAAATGTCCTAACCGTAAAGGCAAAAAGAATGAGCATAGCCAGACCAAGTCTGTGAATGTGACTATTGGCGATACCGGAGCAAGGACATTTGGGTATGGTAATCTACCTACTGTTCTTTCGGTATGTCATTCCACCTGGTGGATTGACATAGGGGCCAATATTCACGTATGTGCTGATGTGTCCTTGTTTTCTTCTTATCAGGTCGCTCAGGCTTCCTCCGTGTTGATGGGAAATGGTTCGCATGCCTCTGTTCTTAGCGTTGGCATGGTAGATCTGAAGTTTACTTCGAGAAAGATGTGCAGCTGAAGAACGTGCAGCATGTCCCCTCAATAAATAATAATCTCGTCAGCGGCTCCCTTCTGTGTAGAGATGGGTATAAGTTGGTTTTTGAGTCAAATAAAGTAGTCATTTCTAAATTTGGACTCTTTATTGGAAGGGAAAATTGACTACATTGCACTCAAATTTTGCGTCAATGGCTATTGGACATCTAAAAAACATGGTTTCGCAAAAAGACACTAACATTTTGTGGCTATTTGCTGTAGGACACTGACCCCATTAAAATATTATTTTTGGACTGAAGAGGAGAGAGAAAGGCAGTGAAAAGTCTGTTTTACCCTCATCTTCTTCATATGTTCCATTCTTTCTTTTGTTCTTGCTCCTTGCGCTCCCTCCGATCGCATCCTCCCCTGGGCATCACCTCCCCCATGGCTATAAGAGGAGCTCCCCCACACCTCCCTTCTCCCCCTCCCCATCATTCTTCTTCACCGACCAAATGCAAGAGCCGGAGCTCCCATTTCCGCCCAGTGCACGGCCGACACCAAGCCGCCCCTCCGGTGAGCTTTTCCCCTCGGCCAACCGCGTCAACCCGCGTCTCCCTTGGCCCTCAACCTCTTCCCTCTCTCCATTCATCTGTATGCGCACCGAGAAGCACCGTCGCCGTGGCCTTCTCTTCTCCACCGCCGGTCACCGATGCCCCGCCACCACGACCGCCCTCAAGCCGCCCCGACCACACCACCGACTTCGCCATCCTCGGGCGCAACCCGTGCGCCCACCATTTCCCTCCCCGCGCCACCCTACCGTCGTCGCCGCATGTGCCCATGGCGCCACCGCCACGCCCCAACACCGACTCGTCACTCCGGCGAGCTCCTTCCCCGGCTGCCACCGTCACCATGTGCCCTAAGAACCAAGGAAGCTTTTCCCCCTAGCCGAAATGTCTTCAGTCCACCGACACCGCCGTATTTGGTCTTCCCCTTTGCCTCTGACCAGCACTTCCCCCGCCGCTGTTCATTGCCCTCCAACCACCCCTGGCCCTTCCTCTTGTCCCATTGAGCTCCCCACCCATGTTCTAGCCCATCCCCCCCCTCCCTTTTCCTCTCCATGGCTCACTTGCCCCCATCGCCGCTTGCCGCCCATGGCGCCACCACCGCCACTAGCTCCGCCGCCGCCGCACCAGGTCTCCTCCTCCGCCACCGTTGCCTCCCCTAGGGCTGCCACCCTCTAGGAGACCCATTCCAGCCCTTGCCCAATGCAGCCGAGCTTCCCTTCACCGGCGGCGAGCCCTAGGCCGCAAGCCACCGTGGCCTCCTCTGCTTGTCTGAGCTTCAGACCAAGCGCTGTGCAAGCACCATTAATTAACAGAATCTTGGTCTTAAGGATTAATGATGTTTGAATTGCTTATTTAATATTGCCTTGACCCAATGCCATGTGGGACCCGAGGTGAAGTAATGCAATGAATTAATTCCTGTTTTTCTCTGTGTATCAATGACTAGTGGGCCCGAGTGCTAAATACACAGTCCAAGCCCCCATGGACCCGTGAACCAGTACCTGTGGGCTCGGTCCACGCATTGTAGTCGTGAGCCAAGTCCCTATGCATTGAGGATATTGAGGACATTTTACAAAGTTTGTCTCTCCAAATCACTCAAACATATTATTTTAATGAGGTCAGTGTCCTACAGCAAATAACCACAAAATGTTAGTGTCTTTTGGCGAAATCACGTTTTTTGGATGTCCAATAGCCAAATACGCAAAATTTAAGTGCCATGTAGCCAATTTTTCCCTTATTGGAAAAGGCTATGATTGTGGAGGCTTGTTCCGTTTTTCCCTTTCAGATTTCTGTAATAAGGTTGTGAATCATATTTGTGATCCAAATAATGGGGATGAGGCCAACGTTTGGCACTCGCATTTGTGTCACATAAATTTTGGTTGTATATCTCGGCTATCCAGTCTGAATTTAATTCCGAAACTCTCTATAGTCAAAGGTTTTAAATTTCAAACTTGTGTGCAAGCAAAGCAACCTCATAAAGTTGTGGAGGAAAGAAATTTGGCACCTTTAGAACTCATACATTCAGATCTCTGTGAAATGAATGGTGTGTTGACAAAAGAAGGGAAAAGATATTTCATGACTCTAATTGATGATGCTTCCAGATATTGTTATGTGTATCTGTTGAAAACAAAATATGAGGCTCTAGACTATTTTAAAACTTATAAGGCTAAAGTTGAGAATCAACTAGAAAGAAAAATTAAAAGACTTCGGTCGGATGGTGGTGGAGAGTATTTCTCAAATGAGTTCTCCCAATTTTGTGTAGAGCACGGAATTATCCATGAGAGGACACCTCCCTATTCTCCTCAATCCAATGGGGTAGTTGAACGAAAGAACCGCACGATTAGTGACTTGGTTAATGCCATGTTAGACACTACGGGTTTATCTAATGCATGGTGGGGGGAGGCTGTACTGACCTCGAATCATGTCCTGAACAGAGTTCCCACTAGGAATAGTGAGATTACTCCATATGAAGGATGAAAAGGGATAAAACTATCACTATTCTACTTGCGCACTTGGGGGTGCTTGGCAAAAGTCAACATACCGATAACTAAAAAGCACAAACTTGGACCGAAAACTGTGGATTGTGTCTTTCTAGGATATGCTCATTGCAGTACTGCCTATAGGTTTATGGTAGTTAAATCTAAGGTATCTGACATACATGTCGATACAATAATGGAGTCTCGAGATGTTACATTGTTTGATAATATATTCCCCATGAAGGATATGCATAACTCTACTAGTCAAGCAAATGATTTAACTCCTGAATCTATAATTCCCATTGAGCATTCCGAACACACACACGAACAAATCCTTGAGAAGGATAACAGTATTGTTCCTAGAAGGAGCAAAAGACCAAGGATTGAAAAATTCTTTGGAGATGACTTTACTATGTACCTTGTGGATGATGTTCCCAAATCCATTTTAGAGGCATATGCATCTCCTAATGCAGAGTACTGGAAGGATGTTGTCCGTAGCGAAATGGATTCCATTCTTGCTAATGGGACTTGGGAAATCACTGATCGTCCATATGGTTGCAAGCCAGCTGGATGTAAGTGGGTGTTCAAGAAAAAGCTTAGGCCTGATGGTACTATTGGAAAGTACAAGACAAGGCTTGTGGCCAAGGGCTATACTCAAAAAGAAGGTGAAGATTTCTTTGATACTTACTCACCCGTTGCTAGATTGACCACTATATGGGTACTACTATCCTTGGCTGCCTCACATGATATTATTGTCCACCAAATGGATGTTAAGATAGCTTTCCTCAATGGAGAGTTAGGTGAGGAAATCTACATGGAACAACCTGATGGTTTTGTGGTAACCGGGCAAGAGGGCAAGGTTTGTAAGTTACTGAAATCTCTATATGGTCACAAGTAAGCACCTAAGCAATGGCATGAGAAGTTCGATAGAACTTTAACATCTGCGGGCTTTGCAGTAAACGAAGTCGATAGATGTGTTTACTACCGCTATGGTGGGGGTGAAGGAGTTATACTGTGTTTGTCATCAACATACTTATCTTTGGAATAAGTCTTAACATGATTAACGATGTTAAGTCTTTTATGTCCCAAAGTTTTGACATGAAAGATTTGAGAGAAGCTTATGTAATTCTAAACATCAAGCTGATCAAGGGTGAGGATGGGATTATACTTCTGCAATCCCATTATGTGGAAAAGGACTTGAGCCATTTTGGCTATCTGGATAGCAAGCCTTCTCCAACACCTTATGATCCTAGTCTAATACTTCGAAAGAATAAAAGACTAGGAAATGATCAGTTGAGATATTCCCAGATTATTGGTTCACTCATGTACTTAGCTAGCGCTACCCGGCTTGACATCTCATTTGTTGTAAGCAAATTAAGCCGGTTTACCTCTAATCTGGGAGATGATCATTGGCATGCACTCGAGCGAGTTATGCTCTACTTGAGAGGTACGATGAGTTATGGAATTCATTATACCGGGTACCCTGGCGTACTCGAAGGATATAGTGATTCCAATTGGATATCTGATGCTGATGAGATTAAGGCTACGAGTCGATATGTTTTTACTCTAGGCGATGCTGCTGTTTCATGGAGGTCTTGCAAACAGACCATTTTGACGAGGTCAACCATAGAAGCAGAACTTACGGCATTAGATACAGCCACTATTGAAGCAGAATGGCTGCGTGAAATCCTGATGGACTTGTCGGTGGTTGAAAAACTAATTCTGACCATCTTGATGTACTGTGATAACCAAATGGTTCTCGTTAAAGTGAACAGTGCAAAGGATAACATGAAGTCCTTCAGGCATGTAAAAAGACGATTGAAATCTGTCAGAAAATTGAGAAATTTCGGAATAATAGCTGTGGATTATATCCCAACAGCTAAGAATCTAGTAGATCCCTTTACAAAGGGTTTATCATGGAATGTGATAGATTATGCATCGAAGGAGATGGGAATGAGACCTATGTGAGTTACACCACAGTGGCAACCCAACATATATGATCGGAGATCCCGTGAAGTAGGACCTGGGAAAAACAAACTATTTGCTTAACTGAAGGAGAGTACATTCTATGACCCACTCCACTGAAGATGTCGTACTCTCAAATCTGTATGGTAGGATGACTTTGTCTTAATGTGTTCTGTGGCTTTAAATAGCAAAGATGTTATCCTACAGAGTGTTCTCAAAAGAACACACCTATGTGAGCCCGACTACTGGTCACAGTCTGTAAGAAGTGGGTACTCTCTAAGAAACTCATGAAGAGACACCGGAGTATGACTTATATGCTCCACCCGAGGGGTAGCCTATTAGCAGTCTAGTATCAGTCAAGGCTTTAGGTGAAACTCGTTCACGCAAAACTGTCAATTCAAGACTTAGTCCATTGTGTAGTTGTGAATGAATGTAACTTAAAGCTCTAGGTGGATGACCAACCCAGATCTCAACTGAAAAACTGGCATATTAACAGTGCTTTGGAACAACAGGCAAACTTTGTGAGCCTCTGGGATCTAGTGGCGGATTGTTGGAATTAATTGGGCTTTAGCCCACTCATGCATGGTGGCATGTGGGATACTTTAGTCCTATATTGCTAGCTAAGGTGGAGAGACACCACCTTATAAGATGGAGCATGTCTAGCCTTGGTAAAGCAAGAGAAAGAAGGACTACACACGCGCGCTCGCTCACCTTGCCTCGCCACGCCACGCCAGGCTTCGCGGGTTTGCGTGAATGGTGCGGTCGTTCCGGGTTTGGCCGTGGGTCTATATGCAGCTTTCTTTTATAATTTTGTTTTGCCATGTATTTCTGTCAGGATGGAAAGAAACGCTCTAATTACGCGGTTTTAACTGCCCCATCAGGATGGAAAGAAACGCTCTAATTACGCGGCTTTAACTGTGAATTAATTGCGATTAATGAGCGCGATTTTTGATAGCCGTTTCCTAATCAGATGGCAGTTTCCTTCTGCGGTCTTTTTAATCGAGAATCTCTGTCTGACTTCTCTCTGCATTACGAACACATCCACGCAAGAGAGGACTGTTCTTGAGCGCTGCACTGCTACAAGTTACTCCATCCCTGTGCTCGGCGTGCACCGGTTGTGGGGAGAGCAGGTCTCCGGAACCATCGTTCTTGCGATCCTGTATAGGAGAGGACGAATTAGGTTTTTGGGAAGCGACTTCGCGACTGCTCACCGTTCCCTGCATCGTCTACATCGCCCATTCCCTGCATCGTCTACATCACCATCTTCCTCATCGGCGACGTCCTCTTCTTCGTCGCGGCGACACTCTTCACTTTGCTTCGCATCGCATCGGTAACATCTAGTACTCTGCACTTACTTCTAATTATCAGTATGAACATGTACGTTCTATTGTTCGTATTGCTTATCATCCTAGTTCATCTTCTGGACATGTTTAGTACTCATGTTATTTTTGTAGTCATGATTTATTTGTGGAATTATGTAATCACCAAAGTGCTAAATATTCTAACAATTTCTAGATCAATTTGGATCCATCCCAAAACTATTTTCAGAAATAGCCCTTTTTTCAGCGCCGCGTGCCTGACGCTGAGGTATAGCATCTCAGCGCTGAACTTATGTGCCGTATGAGTCCATGCCAAGACGTTATAAGTCAACGCCACGCATCTCGGCACTGAAAAGATGCTATTTCTGAAAATAGTTTTGGGATGAGTCCAAACCCAAAAATATATTTTAAAAAGGATCTAATCCATACAAAATAGTCCACCGGAGAAGATAGATATCTCATTTAGTGAGATCTTTTTTGTTTGTTCTCGGGGGAGTACGATACGAGTAATTGCAGGAACATTAGCTCCATAAATATCCATAAACTTGGGTGGCCTTATGGCCATATAAATACGCAACATGCATGCGCGACAGGGGGAGGGGCAACGACACAAATTCACATTTAGATGTCAACAATGTTACTATGAGCATCTAGGTTTGGGTATCCATCATCATCATGCAAACAACAGCAGGTATCCAAGTCGTACTCCTGCCTAGCAAGCTAGCTCTGCTCCCTTTGGTTTCATTTAGATGTCATTTTAAATCTACAGGCGTAGAACAAGCACTTATTCGGCTCCGCACTACTAGAAAAGGGGTTTTTCCCTACGGTCGAAAACCGTCAGGAAAATAGTAAAAACCGTCAGGAAAATACCCTCAGGTCTTGGTGGTCGGGAAAATCTAATTTGTCTGACGGTTAACCGTCAAGAAAATATTAGCTGACGGGTGATAACCGTCAAGAAATATTAACCTGACGGTTCAGCAATAACCGTCAAGAAAAAACATTTCCGTGACGATTTTTCCCATTACCGTCAACAAAAATCATTTTCTTGACGGTTTTTTGCCCCTCAGGTATTTAGTTTACATGACGGGTCAACCGTTACCGTCAAGTATATTAAACCTGACGGTTTTTCCCATTACCGTCAACAAAAATCATTTTCTTGACGGTTTTTGCCCCTCGGGTATCTAGTTTACATGACGGGGCAACCGTACCGTCAAGTATATTTAACCTGACGGTTTTTTCCATTACCGTCAACAAAAACCATTTTCTTGACGGTTTTGCCCCGTCAGGAAAATTGTTTCCGCGGTGTCAAGACCAACGCCAAAATGACTCCATTCCTGTCAACAAAATTAATATTCTGGCAGCCCACTAGCAAAAATTGTCAATTCACATATTCATACACATTCACGCATCATATAATTCACAATACACATCCATACATCATATAATTCACAATACACATTATTGACACAAATAAGAAGTTCAAGCTTATCATTTCAAGCGCAATACCATCCATAAGGTTCACTTGTACAAAGCAATCCGCACAAAAGACATCTAAAAGTCCAGTACTACCACAATACACCTAAAGACTAATATCACATACAAGTCATGTAAGTACATCTAAAAGTGCAGCAATACCATGTTCAACTATTCAAAAGAGCTAGCAAGACATCATCAAAGTTCATGTAGACAATTAGTTGCATCCGTCACGGTCGATGTTGTTGGTATCATGGTTGTTGCCGCCATTAATGTCAGCATTGCAATTGTTGCCATCAGTGTTAGCATCGTTGCCATCAATGGCATTGTCATCCGGTGCTAAGCCCACATGGGAGGATCCAGTCCCAGTCCTGGTCCCTTCCTGTAAGATAAATAGAGTAGGCCAACATTATGAGTCTGACTTAGCACAATTAAAACCATTAGAAGTGCTAACAGAAGAGCTACAACAACCCACTGAACACTATAAGTCTGCCTAAGCACAATTAGAACCATTATAATTGGTAAAAGAAGAGCTAGAGCAGCATCCAAAGGTGACCTCATTCTTGGATGTCCTAGACTTAGCATTCTAGTCTAAAATACTCTTATCAGTATGGACGGGTAGTAGATGCACAGACATAACTAGATCTACTAAGTGACTCCCTGTCGTATCCAAACTGCATATGGAACTGAAGTAACATGGTTGATTTCTTCTCCATGGTTATTTCATATAACTGCCATGTTTTCTGCAAATTATAATACCAAGCTCTTGCCACAACGCATTACACAAATCACTAAGAATAAGCACTTTACAACATGCATTGAAGATTTGGATGAAACAGTTGCACTATTTGTTGATAAAGAGTATATTTATAATTCATTTATTTATTAAACTAGATGTTGTCATCAATATGAATACATTATAATATTTTTTGGTTCAATATTATCTAAAGCTTGGACTTGCTATATCTATTCTCTCAACTGTCTATGCACTATTTAGAGTTAATTAGTACTAGTTACTTCTGGCCTTCTTAGTGTGGGAAATTTCTTAGTGCTAGGATCAATACTTGAAAAGTATTAACGCATGTTACTGTTGTTATTGAGCAGTCAGAAATTGGATGTTTACTTGTGGTGTTTCTGCCTGAAGTTCTCAATTTGTTATTCTGACCTTGGACGATTTTGCATTTGCTAGTCATCATTATTAATCGTTGGTTTATCAGGAAAGAACCAAAGCTGAATTTGTAATCCCTCTTGCTAACCTATCCTGAATTAGCAGTATAAATTGTAGTTTTCTGACATTGACAGCATGATCTATTTTTGTTGTTAGTTCACGATGATACCTGCATATGAACATCTTATTCTGCTGCATTATCACATGATCTGTTAGCACACTATTCAACTTGACATTGGTAATGGACTGCTACATTAATTGTCGCCATCTGGTGCATCAAAAAAGGTTATATCAATGTTAACATGAAACTTGTCTATTGAGTCCGATAAAACATGTGTCAGCATCTATCAACCAACCATGAGGTATCCTGGTGTTTTTTTTCTTACTTGCTATCAGTGCCTAGTTGAAATGTCCCTCATCCGTGCCTAGTTGATTGTATGTGCTTCTGGGAGACACTTCTAACTGTATGCAGTATTTATTAGTCACTTTTATTAAGAAATCCATATTACCCCGCTCTATACTTCTCAAAAGGTCTACTTTACACCCTCTCCTTTGAAACCGGACCAGTACACTTCTCATCCTCATGCTGGTTTGGCTATGTGGAGTTAACTATGATTACTATTGCAGAGAACTCTCTTCTCAGGCTTTGTCAGCTACCAAAATGTCCGTGAAGCTTATGATGGTGAGTCTTTCGTCCATGTACTTTATTTACAGGGAAACTATTGCGCTGATGGTGCTATTATTAAGTATTAATCTTCCTGTCAGCATCTTTTATATCCTCCACAACTAAGCACCGATAGAATCCCATGTGTTTAGTCTTTAGTGATACTATTTTAACTAGATTAACACTTTTCTCAAATCTCAACTAAGATAGGCGATGCCCTGTTTAAAAGTTTCCGGGATTGCAGGTCTGTCATGCTAGTCTTAGAGTATTACTGTTATGCCTGTGTAATATATTTCACAAGCATTTGAGCGATCGTGTTGTTACATATGTTTGTTTATACCCATTTTTTTAAAGGGTTAGTGGGTTTGGGGCTCAGCTAAGATAATGAGTGTATCTACCTCTCGTAAACTGCTCGTGCATCTATATATTGTTTATTCAGTAGTCTTTTCTCTGGAAATTATATCAATTTTTGGTGCTATGCTAGGTTACAATTAGCATTAGCATTTCCATTTTGAATGACAACAAATTGTACAGCACTACAAAAGTTGTAACAAAGATCCTTGATGACCTATCAGTGCCTAGTCATTTCTTCTAGTCCAATTGCAGAGTTGATGTAAGACATACAATCAATGCCAGGTGGAAAAAAAGATATATATTGAAGCCAATATTTGAGCATTTGGAAAAATGTAGATTAAAATGACAGAATGCATTGAAGATTTGGATGAAACAGTTGCACAAAACCTTTCCTATATTAACAAAATTTCATGGGCAATGATTCAATATGAATAAGAGGAAAGGAGATGTGCATATTTAATATTTCTTTAACATGGAGAGGTGATTACAGTAACAGATATGGTTATGGTCAAGGATCAGCTAACCGGAGGGGGGTAGAATCCCGGCCCCCCTCCGGTACCGGTAACCAGTCAAATTCGGGCAAATTCGTTTGAATTCAATTGAAATTCATTTGAAAATTGAAAAAACCGCCGGTAATTCATCTCCCGGCCACCCTCCGGTATCCGGTAACCGGCCGGGATTTTGATCCTTGGTTATGGTTATATATGAAGACGTAAAGAATATACTTGAAAGCATTTGCGATATGAGGTATTAACAATGTTACCACAATCATTTGGCGGTGAACTTCTTGTGTCCGGAGTAGTTCTTGATTATGTCGGAGCACATTACGATATGAATATCATATGATGGTATGCCCAAATTAGAGAATCTGCATATAATTATTAATTTAGCAATCAACACATAACGTGGTTTATGATATAACTCCTACGTAAGACAAGAACAAATTTGGTCCAACATAACATTGCATTTGCAACAATAGGACATAATTTTGATTACTTACAGTGCAATATTTATTACTTATTATGCATCATTCGAACAATAGATTTTAGTAAAACCATGAAAGGCAACCATAAAAGGGCATTAGTTAGACCAAGGGGAGGAGAGCTTACCAATGCGGCCAAAGAACAACTTACCGATCAAACTAATCATACCAATTATTTTATCTTAAACCCACCCATTTTAATATCTTACATTAATTCACAGCATGCTCATAAGCAAGGAAATAGAAATTAATGTTATGTGAAATATCTTGCATTAATTCACGAGACTCCTTTGATTTTGGACAAAAAATTACATTATGCAAAAGCTTTTTCAAGAGATTCCCATTTGTATATTCTCTTACTTTTTCCTCGCTCATATTTGTTGAGGTCGTGTTGATAATGTTAATTTTGGTGACCCTAATCCATATAGCGATTGGAAATGGAAACCTAAAGGCTTATTTTAATCTTCCTGGTATAAAGCACACAAATTCAAAGTTAGGTTATTGATAGATGATGGTTACTGGTTGGTGAGAGAACACAGAACAGGGCTTGATGTCCTTATTGAGTCTGCATTTAGCTTAGTTACATCCTAGCATGTAGCCTCTCTATACTTTTAGCTTCTATTTAAGCAGTTAATGTGATGTTTTGATTGGATCATAAATTTCAGTCCAAAAAGATGCTCCAACATGCTATAATCAGCATTCATAGTCTCATAGAAACTTTGGCATTCTAATACTTACCAATCATGAATGGAACCACAACAACTATTACAGAAATTGTCCACTATGGGCTGGTTTAGTCCATCTCACATCATTGGCTTATGTTTAAAGGCGCTTCTTCCAAGGTTACACTAGCCTATATGGCATCAATTCTAATAGAATTTAAGACAACTAGGGAGTAAGGAAAAGGTTCAATTTCCAATATCGCTTCCTAGTTGGCATAAGATCAGCTAGGATCAACCCATTCCTCAAACCAAACACCCCAATAGAGTTTTAAACATTTGAGAGCTGTATGAGTTAAGATCGACAGAATCAAGACAAATTGATCTCCTTGTGCAAAGAACATTCGCGCCAGATAATAAAGGTAAAAGACATAGCAAAAGACTTAACACAACAAAGACAAAAGCGATGCACTGTTTGCGGTGCCACTACGGTCCAATTTCCGCATCAAAAGAGCTCGGAGCTTGCATTTAATGCCCGCATACATCTAGTAGACATGAATACACGTAACCTTTAAGCGAAATAATGTGATATGTGGTAATAGACCCCGTGATATCCCTCCTCGTTTTCCCTACAAACATAATGGTATGCGAAATCCTAGATGTGATCTTAATTCTATCTAGCACATAGCTAGTATTGTGATCCAAGAGTATGGACTAATCATGTAAAAATAGAAAGATTTGTTTCAGGGCTCTAGTGCATACACATCACTACATCGGGACCAACCATAGAGAAAAACCGACCTTCCTATGGTTCGAACTTAATCAAGTGTTTGAAAAGAATATACATATGAAGTCCTCATCCCAATATTGACAGTGTTTGTTTCCAAAAATATTGACAGCTTAAATAGCGAAATGAGAAGGACATCTTGCTCATTTTCAAGGAGACCAACCTCGGTAATGGATCTGAACACGATAACCAACCTCATGCTTAGCAAGTATGTTGCGCTTCTTGGTATAGTTGTACCTCTAAAAGGATAGTTCAAGATCTCAAAATATTACGTAGAAATTATTATATTTGTTGAAAGGGGATGGCTATAGTAGAAAAGACTTGTAGCTACAAAAGGTTCTCAACCTTTTCCATCCCTAATTTTTTTCCACTTCCCCCACTCCTAGTTGTATGATAAGTAGTGGATGGTGGAAAAAGTGCATGTAAAGTGCATAAGATACTCCTTTGTTGAAATAATCAGAGAAAACAATTCTTAGCATAAGATACTCCTTTGTTGAAATAATCAGAGAAAACAATTCTTATGACTGAAATCATCCCTAAAATTGGAGAAGCTAAAATCCTCTGCATAACCCCAAATATTAGACATGTAAATATCATTAAAGAAAGAAAGATATGAAAACCCTAAGTTATAAAAGGTTGTAGAGTGGGAACAAGAAAAGATACTCACCAAGCCTCCACCTTCGTCATTATCTAAATCTCCAAGACCTAGGCCACTAACTTGCACACCACCGATCAAGAATCGCCGAGACTGGTTGAAACAAGTATGAGAGTTGTCGATGAATGGCTACTATGTCTTAAACTGTTTAGGTAGCCACACAAATAAATATGTTACCTTAATTACCCTTCCAAAGAATATCAAGTTGACCATTTAAACTCGAAAGACTTTTGCATCTTCAACCCGTGCAAACCGCATGATTCAAGAATACTAATGAGAATTAAGCATTAAGTCATGGGAGAGCTTATTTGAAGACATAGTTACTTGCCCGAATGAAACCAAAACCTTTGCATAGCCCAAGAAGTGGATCTTGAGGTCATTGTACAAGCTCCACTTGCCCAAATGATTCAAAGACCTGAAAAGACAAACTCATTATATCACAAAGGAGGCGGCGGCGCGCTACTACAGAGTGGAGGCAAGAGTGCGGCTCTACCTGGGTGGAGGCGGCAGTGCGGCTCTACCGAGTGGAGGCGACGGCACGGCCGAGCCGAGCGAGGCGGCGGGCGCGGCTCTAGCCGGGAGTGGAGGCGGCGGGCACGGCCGAGCCGGGCGTGGAGGCGGAGTGGAGGCGGCGGGCGGGAGGCGGGGGGGCGGCGGCGGGAGGCGGCGCGGCGCGGGTGGGGCGGCGGCGCGGGCGGCGTGGAGGCGGCGCGGCGGGCGTGGCGGTGGCGGCACGGCGGCGGAGGCGGCGGCACGGCGGCGTGGAGGCGGCGGTGCGTCGGCATGGAGGCGCGCCGGGCCAAGGCGTGGAGGCGGCGGGCGCGGGCGGGCATGGAGGCGCTGGAGATTGGGGAGGAAGAGATAGCTAGGGATTTTGGGGATTGGGCGCTTTTTTTCTGGCGAGCGCGCGACGCGATGCAAAATTGGGCGCAACGACATTTTTGTTCCCACGTGGCGCGTGCAGACCAAAAAGATAAACCTGACGGTTTATACCATGGGGTTAATATATTCTGTTGACAATTATACCATAACCGTCAGCAAAATTCAAATTTTGCTGAGAGGGGTACTATTCCCGTGACCAAAATAAGAAACCTTGACGGTTGGTGCGGGCCCGTCAATAAAATTCGGGACCGTCAAGTTTTGTGTGTTTTCTGGTAGTGCACTTGCGTATGTTTCGATGTTTGGTTTGGTTGTTTTTTATTTATATATATATATAAAACCGTGTTGCAGAAAGAAAATGTATTGTTGCATTATAAAGAACACAGATTATTGGAGTGTTTACTAAAGAAAATGTTGTGCAACGCCATTAGACCGCTAAACCAGCATCCAATCACGAGTCCGTTAAACCATCGTCCTAGCCTCAGGTCCTTAATGCCTTATTCTGTTGACATGTAACGCCTCTCAGTGGAGACGAGAGAACGCGGGACAAAAAATTTGAAACGATGCTCATGGGATGAGGCAATGGCGGACGGAAGGTTTTACGTAAGGTAGGGCAGCAGTCCCCTCACCAGCCCCATCGTTGAGAACAGTCCAATGAGTTTGAAAATAGCCTATGAAACATTTTTGCGACAATAAGTGGCACTAATATATACTCAACTATATCATCAATTCCTTCCATGGTAATGCATTTAAATCAAAGATATTATCAGTATATCCATCTCTCTAGCTAGCTGATACTCTCTCTGTTCTTTTTTACTTATCGCGGTTTCCGAGATGCGTCTTTGACCGTTACTTTTTATAAATTTACATTAATATGCACTAGTAAAGTTATAATATGATGGAAGTATTTTTAACGATGAATATAATGATATAATTTTCATATAACCAATCAGAAGGTGTGTGGCAATCTTTACTAACAAAGAAATATTTGGGTGAGAAGAGTCTTTCGCAGGTGGTTAACAAACCTGGGACATCTCATTTTTTTGTCAGGGCTTATGAAAATTAAAGATCAGTTTTTTCACTTTGGTTCATTCTAGGTTAAGAACGGAATGCAAACTAGATTTTGGCATGATATTTGGGTGGGAAATTCTACGCTGCAAAGGCAATTCCCAATGCTTTACAATGTGGTTAGGAGAAAGGACGATTTAGTAGCTAATGTTTTGAGTTCGAATCCCTTTAATATTTCTTTTCGAAGACCTATTGTTGGGGCTAAGTTACAGGCTTGGAATGAGCTTCTGGTGAAAATTTCTAATGTCCAATTAGGCTTGCATAAGGATGTTTTCAGATGGCATTTGAATAAGTCAGGTCTTTTTTCGGTGCAGTCTTTCTATGCTACGCTTATTGGCACCGTTCAAGCCCCCATTAGGAATTGGTTTTGGATCATTAAAATTCCATTAAAAGTAAAAAAATTCATGTGGTATCTCAAAAGCGGGATTGTATTAACTAAAGACAACCTGATTAAAAGAAATTGGAGAGAAAGAACAAAGTGTTGTTTTTGTATTAAAGAGAAAACAATTCAGCATCTTTTCTTTGAGTGCCCCTTTGCATGTATGGCATGGTGGATTGTGAAATGTGCATTTAATTTAGATCCTCCAATGAACATGGCTAACATGTTTGGGAATTGGTTATATGGAATTCATAAAATGCTTAAGTCACAGCTCCTGGTGAGAGTTAGTGCCTTATGTTGATCTATTTGGTTATATCAAAATGATGTTGTTTTTAACAACAAGAATTTAACTAATCCGTTGCAGGTTATCATGGGCAGTCTTGCAGACATAAGATCAAAAGGTGATCATGTTGGAGGGAAGTCAACGGTTGGAGTTTGTGGTGAAGCAAATCCTCAATTTTCGTTGGTGGAGGGTTAGTGATAGGATCTGCAATGATTGAGATCGCGATTCGACTTTGATCGTTATGGATTGGTACCAAGATCAAGTCCTAGGCAGCGTTTCAAGTGTCTTTCGGTTGTAAGGCTGCTAGCCGTTATTTTATCTTGGGTTGCATGATTGTTACTTTGAACGTTTAAATAAAATAGGTTATGTATATCGTTGATGCAGAGACCGGGAGAGCTTTCTCTCTTCCATTATCTAAAAAAAAGAATAATTTTAGATCTATTAACGATCAAATTCAACAAAGTTTGACGGCACGTATTCTACAACATAAGTAAAAAAGAATGAAGGAGTACCCTGTGTAGCGTAGCGACATCTTTGATAGGCGGCTTTCAAAAACTAGCCAATCATTGACAAGGCAAAGTGCAATGCTTTGCAAAACTCCACAATGAAATGCACGTATTTACTACGAGCACTGCACTGTCCATCCGTATATGAAGCTAGCGCATTCGTGCGAACAGCAAAACAATCAAGAGGCTGACTTAATTGCCGAGTCTATTTCGTTGAAGGTGTAAATTTGAGATGAGCTATGAAATGCAATTAAAAGGCTAAAGATTTTATCAACACATCTGCATTTAATCCTCGCAATAAAATTCTGCAATTAATAAAGTGATGGGTGTTGGAAATATGCCCTAGAGGCAATCATAGAGATGATTATATTTCATTATGTTCACAATATTTGATAATATGTTATCTTGTTCCTTGAATGAATCATCAGTCATAAAGATTAACAAGTATGTGACTTGTTGGTGAAACTTTTTTTAACTTATGATGATGTCGTTCTAAAAGTATCCCTGGTCGAAAGTCACTAGTCGGAACACTGGTGACTCTACGATCAGCACATGTATTGATTGATGACCATGTTTCACCGGTCATGGATATAGGGATATCGAATCAATAATGTGGACACGTGTTAGAGAACATGGTGTTGGATAAGACCCACCTTGAGACACTATTGAGATTGTTATGATTCTATGTGTCGTTAGTTGGTCTCAAGCAATGATGATGTATAATCCTTAGACCTGAGATCAGCATGGTTTCCTACATGTGTAATAGCACTCTTAGGGGTTGCCAAACGCTACTCGTAACTGGGTGGTTATAAAGGTAGCTTTCGGGTATGCTATGAAACATGCAGAGGGATGTGACTGGTCGGATATGGGATTTGCCCCTCCTAACATAACAGGAGAGATATCTCTGGGCCCCTCGAAGTGGTCGGATAAAGAAAGTGCATGGCCATGCCACTGATGGTCGAAGAGTTCGACCACATAAGGTTATCCGATACTCGATCGAGAAAGCATTGAACAGTCCATGGATGACACAACATCTCACCTGGAGTTCAACCAGATATCGTGAGGCAAAAGGAGAATACATGAGTAGGTCGCTTAGTTCGACCAGTTACGGACTGGTCGTATGGAGATACAAGCAAGTCGTAGACTGGTCGAACGTAATCACAGAGTGGTCGAAACCAAGTCGTAAGGAGTTACGAGTTGGTCGTGATCAAATACGAACTGGTCGTATAGAAATAGGACCTGGTCGTAAGTGATGAGGGCCTGGTCGCAGATCATATTGCATTAAGGTTCGTCCGATATAATTTGTGTGTATTCGGAAATCGTTATGTCCTGCTAGGAACCGCTACGACTCGTGGCCGGAAAGGGTTTCCGAGTCACAACCGAACTACACATGAACCTAACGGGTCACACACTTAACGGGTTGGAACAAACCAGTACGAATACGATTCATAAACGTGTTTGGATAGGATCCGTCACGGGGCACTATATAAGGAGATGCATGAGGCTGTTGGAGAGGGAGAGGGTTGACGTGAGTTGCCCTACCGAAACCCTAGCCGCCATCTTCTTGAGAGCCTCCCCGTGCGATTTGGTGCTAGCACACCGGCGTACGGTTGTTCCTTCCCTGGACGTGTGGATACCATAGAGGCGCTTCTACGTTGTTGCGCTTAAGGACGATCCGCAATCTTCGCAAGGAACCGCAGAGGTGCCGGAGGAGACGATCAACCAACGAAGACGCCGGACGATCGACTACGACCAAGACATCGACGCTTCTTCGTCGGACCGAGCTACTCGACACTTCTTCCGCCGCTCTGGCGTCTAGTGGTAACGATCCGTGATCATCTTCTTGCTTGGCTTCCTAGTTTACGTGGTAGAAATTTTGATTTGTCGCTATCGTAGCCTACCCGTATCCCTTCAGTGGTATCAGAGCCATCCTGCGTAGTTTTTGATCTGGATCGGTCGCATATACTTGATATGTGGTAGTAGTAGATTGGATCTATTATCGGTCGATCTGAAACCTAGGCCCCGGTCAATTAGATCGATCAGTTTTCGGTGGTAGTAGATGGGTATACGAGGAGGTACAAGTTAAGAGCACCAGATGATTCGCTCGACTTATTTTTCGACTACCTTGCATAATACTCCTATCGGTCGGAATTCCGCCATCGGAGTATGTCGCATTATGTAGTCGTATCAAAGCGAGAATCGATTGGCTCGGAATAGGGTTAATATGATTAACTGATGATTTCCAAAGCTCAAAACGTGAATAAGATTCATGTCTCGGAAAAATTTTCGAGAGCGCCGCCTCGACGAGGGCGCTACCCTTCGAACCCGCCCACTAACCGGCTAAGCGGGACCGCCGTCTTTCGCTAATCGCAGCGTTATAGGTAATATGTGTTCATATCGTTCGATAGAATTGGATTCTATGCGTAACTTGTTTTTGCAGGGATTGATGTGAATAGTATGGCCCATTGTGTATGTGATGCATGTATGGATTTTCATGACCTGCGTATCATGTTGTGAGATAGCCATCGAGCTACATATTATTGTATAACGGTTCTGCGTATCGACATGTGATGCTTGATATTATCCTATGTAATTCATTACTAGCTCTTAGGAGTAATTGCTTAGTAGATGAATGCGGTTGGAGACTTCAAGCATGGTGGTCGGAGGACGAAGCATGCCGATGGAGATCGTCATGCTAAGGGCCATACTATTTCACAAAGGATGTGATTATCTGTGAATGTTTGTGTTTATTCTGTCATGATATTAAGTCATGTTTTTCATTAGATGCTTTTAACATGATAAAATTAAAATTCCTCACATAATGTTAAGTTAAAATTGATGCCCGTCAATAAGCTACACCATCAAAAGTCTTGTATTTTAATGGTAGGTCTTGCTAAAGCGGAATGCCATTAACTTTCCTTGACTAGATGGGTTTGTGTCAGACACTTACACGCATTGCATTGGTTTAACTTGACAAGGTCATCATAACGGTTATGGACCTTGGGGCATAGGGTTGGGTGCCAAAGCATAGAGATGCTGCCCAACAACAAGAGTCATATAGAGATATGATTAGCAAAGGGTTGCTTACCGAATTCATTAATCTTCTAGCAGTGATGCCAAAGCTCACTAGTAGATTACCTGATTGTGGATCTTGAATCACTAAATGTCATAAGAGGGATATGGTATTTAGTGGGAGTATCTTTATTAAATTGTTTAATAGAAGTTACTTTTCTTGAACATATGTCTTAGTTTTGCGTATTTTATGTTGTAGATCATGGCACCAATCGTTTGACCAACATCCGCTTTTGCTTTACGTTCGATACTTGAAAAGGAAAACTGAATGGAACAAATTTTATGGATTGGTCCCGCAACCTAAGAATTGTTCTTAGGCAAGATAAAAGGAACATGTTCTAGAGGAACCAATTCGGATGTGCTCACGATAATGTTCTGCTACTCTTAAATCCGCCTATAAAAGGCATGTGATGAATCCCTTGATGTTAGCTATCTCATGTTTGTCTGCGATGAACTCGCACCTTCGTAAACAGTTTGAGAACATTGAGGCCTACGATATGATCGTGGCGCTCAAAGGCATGTTTGAGACACAAGCAAGAACCGAGAGATTTGATATCTCAAAGAACTTGTTTGCGTGTAAGCTAGCTGAGGGTAGTCCGGTGAGCCCACATGTGATCAAAATGGTTGGTTACACACAGAGCTTGGAAAAACTTGGTTTTCCACTGAGTCAAGAGTTGGCTACAGATTTGATTCTTGCTTCGCTTCACGCAAGCTATGGTCGATTCATTACGAACTTCCATATGAATGGCTTAGACAAAAATCTCACCGAACTACATATGATGCTTAAGACCGCAGAGGACAACATTAAGAAAAGCAACAGTCATGTGATGATGGTGCAAAAGAGTACAAGCTTCAAGAAGAAGGCTAAGACTTGGGTCAAGAAAAAGGGCAAGGCTAAAGTTTCGGATGAGATCCAAACCAACAAACCTAAACCCAAGACTAAGTCTGGCCCGACTCAAGAGAATGAATGCTTTTACTGCAAAGAGCTAGGCCATTGGAAGAGGAACTGCAAGAAATACCTGGCTGATCTGAAAAAGAATGGTGGGACTAAACCTTCCACTTCAGGTATTAATGTTATAGATGTTTTACTTGCTGATTCTTCTGTTAACTCATGGGTATTTGATACCGGGTCGGTTGCTCATATTTGCAATTCGATGCAGAGTCTAACAAAGAATAGGAGAATTGCAAGAGGCGAGATGGATCTTCGCGTCGGGAATAAAGCAAAGGTTGCTGCATTAGCCGTCGGGACTTTACCATTGGTTTTGCCTTCAGGATTTATTATGGAATTAAATAATTGTTATTACGTTCCAGCCATGAGTAGAAACATTATCTCGGCCTCATGTTTGATGGCAGAGGGTTATAAATTCATTATTGAGGACAATGGTTGTTCTATATTTTTGAATGATATGTTTTATGGCTATGCTCCTGTTTTGAACGGGTTGTTTATTTTAAATATTGATGATGCACCCATCTTTAATATTAATGCAAAGAGGCTTCGGCCTAATAATATGAATTTCACTTTTATCTGGCATTGTCGTTTGGGTCACATAAGTGAGAAACGCATGAAGAAGCTCCATGATGATGGAATTCTAAACTCATTTGATTTGGAATCATTTGAAACATGCGAGTCTTGCCTACTCGGGAAAATGACCAAGACACCTTTCACTGGTCGGAATGAGAGGGCGTCCGACTTGTTGGCACTCATACATACTGATGTGTGTGGACCAATGAGCACGACAGCTAGAGGTGGTTTTCAGTACTTCATTACTTTCACCGATGACTATAGTAGATATGGATATATCTATTTAATGAGGCACAAGTCGGAATCCTTTGAAAAGTTCAAAGAGTTCCAGAATGAGGTACAGAATCAACTTGGCAAGACAATCAAATCTTTGCGATCTGATCGTGGAGGTGAATTTTGAGCCAGAATTTGGCAATCATTTGAAACAATGTGGAATTGTTCCACGACCACGCCACCGGTACTCCACAATGGAATGGGGTGTCCGAGCGCTAATAGGACCTTGTTGGACATGGTTCGATCGATGATGAGCCAATCTGATCTACCATTGTATTTTTGGGGTTACGCCTAGAAACAAATCGCTTTCACTTTAAATAGGGTACCATCTAAATCAAGAGATAAGACACCATATGAGATATGGACCGGGAAGAGTCCTAGCTTGTCTTTTCTAAAGGTTTGGGGATGTGATGTCTATGTTAAACGCTTGACGTCGATAAACTCACACCTAAGTCGGAAAAATGCTTTTTATAGGATATCCTAGGAAACCAAAGGATATTATTTCTACAACCAAGAGGAGAGCAAAGTGTTTGTTGTTCGAAATGGTGTCTTTTTGGAAAAGAGTTTCTTTCCAAAACAACGATTGGGAGAAAGGTGCAACTCGAAGAAATTCGGAAACATCCGAAAGTGTTTCAACTCCTATTGAACCTCTACAGATGAACAAAATATTGTTGAACTCAGAGATGAGGCATCGACCCACATAGATCTAAAAGGCCACGCCAAATGCCTATAAGGTATGGGCATGACGATTATTATTGAATAATGATGAGCCTAACACTTATAAGGAAGCGATGATGGACCCAGACTCGAGAAATGGCTTGGAGCCATGAAACCGAGATAGGCTCCATGAGAGACAACCAAGTTTGGAACCTGGTCGATCCACTTGATGGCGTTAAAACCATTGAGTGCAAATGGATCTATAAGAAAAAGATTGATATGGATGGAAATGTTCACATTCATAAAGCTCGACTAGTCGCAAAAGGTTTTCGACAAGTTCAAGGAGTTGACTACGATGAGACATTCTCACCGGTAGCGATGCTTAAATCTATACGGATCATTCTAGCTATTGCTGCATATTTCGACTATGAGATATGGCAAATGGACGTCAAAACAGCTTTCCTTAATGGAAACCTAAGTGAGGATGTGTACATGACACAACCTGAAGGTTTTGTTGATCCAAATAATGCTAGTAAAGTATGCAAACTTCAGAAGTCCATTTATGGATTGAAGCAAGCATCTCGGAGTTGGAATATACATTTTGATGAGGAGATCAAAAGGTTTGGTTTCATCAAAAACAAAGAAGAACCTTGTGTTTACATGAAGGTTAGTGGGAGCGCACTTGTAATTCTAATCTTATATGTAGATGACATATTATTGATTGGGAATGACATTCCTATGCTGGAATCTGTTAAGGCATCATTGAAAAATAGTTTTTCTATGAAAGACCTAGGAGAGGTAGCATATATCTTGGGAATAAAGATCTATAGAGATAGATCAAGAAGGCTAATTGGATTAAGCCAAAGTACTTATATTGACAAGGTGTTGATTCGGTTCAACATGCAAAATGCCAAGAAAGGATTCTTGCCTATGTCATATGGCATAAGTCTTAGCAAGAGTCAGTGTCCTTCGACTACTGATGAGCGAGACCGCATGAATGGTATTCCATATGCTTCAGCTATTGGATCTATCATGTACGCCATGATATGTACTCGACCAGATGTATCATATGCTCTAAGTGTTACGAGTAGATACCAAGCTGATCCCGGTGAAGGTCACTGGACAACTGTGAAAAACATTCTTAAATACTTGAGAAGGACTAAGGATGCGTTCCTAGTTTATGGCGGTGATGAAGAGCTGGTTGTAAATGGTTACACAGATGCAAGCTTCCAAACCGACAAAGATGATTATCGTTCGCAATCTAGTTTTGTATTCATTTTGAATGGAGGTGCGGTGAGCTGGAAAAGTTCCAAGCAAGAGACGGTAGCTGATTCCACAACAGAGGCCGAGTACATTGCGGCTTCGGAAGCTGCAAAAGAAGGTGTTTGGATAAGGAATTTTATTGCTGAGTTGGGTGTGGTTCCGAGTGCCTTTAGCCCAATGGATCTCTATTGTGACAATAATGGAGCCATTGCGCAGGCTAAGGAGCCTAGATCCCATCAGAAGTCCAAGCACATACTCAGGCGTTATCATCTCATTCGCGAATTGGTGGATAGAGGAGATGTTAAGATATGCAAAATTCATACGGATTTAAATGTTGCTGATCTGTTGACAAAGCCTCTCACGCAGCCAAAGCATGAGGCGCACACAAGAGCTATCGGTATTAGATACTAATGATTGACTCTAGTGTAAGTGGGAGACTGTTGGAAATATGCCCTAGAGGCAATCATAGAGATGATTATATTTCATTATGTTCACAATATTTGATAATATGTTATCTTGTTCCTTGAATGAATCATCAGTCATAAAGATTAACAAGTATGTGACTTGTTGGTGAAACTTTTTTTAACTTATGATGATGTCGTTCTAAAAGTATCCCTAGTCGAAAGTCACTGGTCGGAACACTGGTGACTCTACGATCAGCACATGTATTGATTGATGACCATGTTTCACCGGTCATGGATATAGGGATATCGAATCAATAATGTGGACACGTGTTAGAGAACATGGTGTTGGATAAGACCCACCTTGAGACACTATTGAGATTGTTATGATTCTATGTGTCGTTAGTTGGTCTCAAGCAATGATGATGTATAATCCTTAGACCTGAGATCAGCATGGTTTCCTACATGTGTAATAGCACTCTTAGGGGTTGCCAAACGCTACTCAATGGCGGGTGGTTATAAAGGTAGCTTTCGGTATGCTATGAAACATGCAGAGGGATGTGACCGGTCGGATAAAGAAAGTGCATGGCCATGCCATCGATGGTCAAGAGTTCGACCACATAAGGTTATCCGATACTCGATCGAGAAAGCATTGAGCAGTCCATGGATGACATAACATCTCACCGGAGTTCAACCAGATATCGTGAGGCAAAAGGAGAATACATGAGTATGTAAGCTTAGTTCGACCGATTCACGGATCGGTCGTATGGAGATACAAGCAAGTCGAGACCGGTCGAACGTAATCACAGAGTGGTCGAAACCAAGTCGTAAGGAGTTACGAGTTGGTCGTGATCAAATACTGAACCGGTCAGATAGAAATAGGACACGGTCGTAAGTGATGAGGACCTGTCGTAGATCATATTGCATTAAGGTTCGTCCGATATAATTTGTGTGTATTCGGGAATCGTTATGTCCTGCTAGGAACCGCTACGACTCGTGGCTGGAAAGGGTTTCCGAGTCACAACCGAACTACACATGAACCTAACGGGTCACACACTTAACGGGTTGGAACAAACCAGTACGAATACGATTCGTAAATGTGTTTGGATAGGAACCGTCACGGGGCACTATATAAGGAGATGCATGAGGCTGTTGGAGAGGGAGAGGGTTGACGTGAGTTGCCCTACCGAAACCCTAGCCGCCATCTTCTTGAGAATCTCCTCGTGCGATTTGGTGCTAGCACACCGGCGTACGGTTGTTCCTTCCCTGGACGTGTGGATACCATAGAGGCGCTTCTACGTTGTTGCGCTTAAGGACGATCCGCAATCTTCGCAAGGAACTGCAGAGGTGCTGGAGGAGACGATCAACCAACGAAGACGCTGGACGATCGACTACGACCAGTACATTGACGCGCTCTTCGTCGGACCAGGCTACTCCGACACTTCTTCCGCTGCTCTGCTCGTCTAGTGGTAACGATCTGTGATCATCTTCTTGCTTAGCTTCCTGGTTTACTTGTAGAAATTTTGATTTATCGCTATTGTAGTCTATTCGTATCCCTTCAATGGGTTGGCATGATTTTTAATGCTGACAATAAAGAAGAGCAGCTGCAGGAATGGCGATGGCTTGATTGAGTGGGTGTGGTGAGATGCCTTGCTGTGGTGAAGAACGTCCCTTGGCCTCCTGCGCTCCTGTCTTATTGGCTACTCGGGTGCGAGCCCAATGTTGAATTGGAGACAATGTTCGTCGTTGGTTCCTGTAGCCAGACTTCTTCTCAACTCAACAGTGGCGGTGTACAGGGGTAATCTGAGCGGATACGAACTCGTCCCGTATCCTATCCAATACATTTTTCTCGGAGTCGAAGCCGAAAACAGATATTTCATATTCGCTCCAAAAGTCTTCGATCGGTTGGTCCACCGAAAACTACCCGTTGCGTTTGCACTCGGTACCTCTAGCTATATAACTCTTCATGTCCCACTGTGTGTGTATATATGCCCGGGTTTCGTTGCGATTATGGTTTGTGGTTGCGCCTTGGCTAATGTTACATTGAGTCCCTGCGGCGCACTGTTGACTTTCGGATGCGGAAGGCGTTAACCGGTCCCGGGTGGCATATCATGGTATCTCGATGAGCTAACTACGCTGCACTACAGTAGGTTTTGGCTGCAAACGAGTAACTGCAGGAAGCTTGAAAGCCACCTGGCAAATTCACAACTGCCAGCAAACAACTGCCACCAAACCTGTACATGTACGACTATATATACAAATCCGATCAATGTGAACAGTACACAAGGCATCGCGGCTGCAGCCTTGCTTTCAGAGAAGTCGGCACCGCGCGCCGGAGAAGACGTCGCCGTTCGTGAGACTTTTGTTTCCGGCCGGGGAGTGTACTAAATGAGTAACTAATTGCTCTATAAATACGCATCACGCACGGCGTGACTGGGGACAACAAACACAAATTCACAACGTACGGAGCTAGCTTAATCAACATGGCAGCAATAATATTGTCATCTAGGTTTGGATACCCATCGTGCAAACCAAATACTCCTGCTAAGTGCTACAGGCAATCAGCAACAGCAACAGCAGCAGGTATCCAAGTGATCAGCCGCTGGTACGTACGTTTACATCTCCCTCTAGCTAGCCTCATTTAGATGGCATGTTGGATCTACCAGCGTACAACAAGGCCGGCTTTAAGATATTTTGATGTTTGGTTAGCTGCTTTTTTTTATATAAATCTTATACCGCGCATATCGAAAAAAAGACATATTGTTGCATTCTAAATATTATCGGAGTAGTTACCGAGGAAAATGTCGACATGCCTTAATGCATGGGAGAGCCCCACTGCCAGCTCCTCCACGCGCCCTGGCTAATGTTACATTGAGTGCCTGCGGCGCACTGTTGACAAAAATTTTGCATAAGGCAAGACAACGGTGCCATCACCAGCACAATAGCTGAGTACTGTCTTGCCGACCCAGTGAATATGAAAATAGCTTATGAAACTCAACTATATCATCCATATTCTACTTCAATTTCATCGCAAAAAAAATTCTACATCAATGCATCTATTATCTATACATCGACAAACAACGGGTAATATTTAAGTACCTCGTTTGTTTTAGAGGACCAGAAAATCTCACAATAAACCTTAAATCATAAAAAAAAATCCTAGAATTCTCTCATTAATCGAGGACATAATCTAACTAAACACCAAGCTTAAGAGTCCTAATTATCTACTATTCACGTAGTACGTACATCTCAATGTTACAATATATAATTAATCATATTCATCTACTACATACTCACATGGTACAATAAGAGTTATACACCATTTATGTTGGTGGGTCTAACTATAATGTTGCAAATTAAGAGCATGCATGTTTGGAACGTAGGAGACTCAAATGAATTCCCAAAAAAATTGGGAAAAATTCTCTCATTCTAAACGAGGCCTAATAACATATGTTTTAGATTAATAAAGGCACTAAAACAAATGTAAGAAAACAAAGTGACCAGTTGCGTTGCTTGCTGATGAGTTGATGAATGCAGGAGGTGCAGGAGTAGTGCCAGTACAGAGATCATGGCTGGACAGCGAGAGAAGGAGGAGGCGGAGAAGGAATGGCGGAGGTACCTGGAGCCGGAGAGGCTGGAGTTGCTGACGCAACTGGAACCGTGGGTGGAGGAGAACGTGCTGCCGTTGCTCAAGCCGGTGGAGGCGTCATGGCAGCCGTCGGACATACTGCCGGACGCGGCGGCGCTGGGCGCCGATGGGTTCAACGCGACGTGCCTCGACCTCCGCGAGCAGGCGGTGAACGTGCCTGACATTCTTCTGGTGTGCCTGGTCGCCAACATGGTGACGGAGGAGGCGCTGCCGACGTACCAGAGCGGGCTGAACCGCTGGGAGGCCGTGCGCGACCTCACCGGCGCAGACGGAACCGCCTGGGCGCGGTGGATCCGCGGGTGGTCCGCCGAGGAGAACCGCCACGGCGACTTGCTCAACCGGTACATGTACCTCTCCGGCCGCTTCGACATGCGCGAGGTGGAGCGCACCGTCCAGCGGCTCATCCGGTCCGGCATGGCCGTGCACGCGCCGGCGAGCCCGTACCACGGCTTCATCTACACCGCCTTCCAGGAGCGCGCCACGGCCATCGCTCACGCCAACACGGCGCGGCAGGTGGGCGCGCACGGCGACGCCGCCCTAGCGCGCATATGCGGCACCATCGCCGCCGACGAGAAGCGGCACGAGGCCGCCTACACCCGCATCGTGGGGAAGCTCTTCGAGGCTGACCCTGACGCCGCCGTGCGCGCCCTGGCCTACATGATGCGGCACCGGATCGACATGCCGACCGCGCTCATCACCGACGGCCGCCACGCCGACTTCTACGCCCGCTTCGTCACGATCGCGCAGCTGGCTGGCACGTACACGATATCCGACTACCGTGGCATCCTGGAGCACCTGATACGGCAGTGGCGCGTGGAGGAGCTGGCAGTGGGGCTCTCCGGCGAGGGGAGGCGAGCGCAAGACTACGTGTGCGCGCTACCGCAGAAGATCGGGAAGATGGAGGAGAGGGTCCTTGAGAGGGCGGCCCAGGCCCAAAAGAAGCCCACGCCCATCCGGATTAGCTGGATCTTCGATAGGCCCGTCAGTGTCATGCTCTAGCAACCGAGTAGCAGTAATAATATTCAATTAGTGGACCATTAGTGTCTGCAAGAGGTCCACTAATTACTAAAGCTGTGGTTTCTGGTTCTGGTATTATACTTGAAACAAAATAAAATTCTATCCTACTTAATATATATATATATATATATGAAAATGGTATTGTACTCCTGGGAGTACGTACTCCCACCTCTCATATACCACTTAAATTGTATGATGATACCTCTTTATCAATTTGAGCATACTCCAATAATGATTATAAGATACTTCAAAGTGAGTTCCATGAATTTTTTATTAAAGTTTATTTTTATAGCAAAATTTGTGTATACACTTTTTTATATATGAAAAAGGGTATATAGAAAAATAATAATAAAGGGCTCCAATTAAATTTTTTCAATCAAGTCGCATTAGGGTACCTTATAATTTGTATTTAAGTATACTGAAAGTGATAAAGAAGTATAATATGTTCGTTTGAGTGGTATATTGGAAGTGGGAGTACATACTCCCAGGAGTACGAAACGGACGTCCTTGTGTATATATATAAATTGTACACGTAATCTTCTTTTTTAAATCAAAGATAAGCAGTTCCTTGTGTATTCATTCTCCCTAAAAGGTACATTCTTTTGAGTAAAATTCATAAAATATACATTCCATTTTGCATCATATATAGTAAACTATAAATAGTTTAGCAATGGTCGATGCCCCGCAAGTACATGGAATCGTGGCTAGTAGCTTTTTCAAATGAGTAAGAATTAATGTCGTATCTACGAGGAGCGGTGGGTTTCCTGATGCAAAAGTCTAGTCTTAATAATAAATGAACAAGAATTAATTTGCTAATAATAATATATTATAGAAATATAAAATAGCACGATATATAATAATTAAAGGTGTTCTTGAGGCGTCCCTTCTCAACTAGTAGAGTTTATAGAATCGATGGGTACCATGTGGTATTCATACTATCTTTGTGAGGGCGGAGTCGAAGATAAATATGTCTGTGAAACACATCTCTCATAAGCCCCACTCGCAAGTACTACATCAACAATACGAGACGGATTAGCCTTAGGTGGATGGGTATCTGTGATTCCCTTGCAACAACCATCTAAAGAATTAGGTATAGCCTGTCACCTGTTACCTTTCATCCTCATCTCATCTAGCAGTGCTATCCTCCATGTCCTGTAAGGGCAAATGGTGCAAAGTTGACCTTCGTACAACCATCATGAAGAACATCGTTACAAGAATATACTAGACCACACCAAATCCCCGATCTATCTCATGATCTCTACATGAAGATCCTCGCCGCGTCACCTTCTTCCCCAAGTCCGTCGAATCCACATCAACTTAAATCCTACGTACGTGGCAGAGGCTATAGACAACTGATGTAAACCCATTGTACATGACCTTATGTTGATGGGTCTAACTATAATGGTGCAAATTAAAGGCATGCATGTTTGAAACGTAGGAGACTCGAATGAATTCCCGAAAGAATTGGGAAAACGAGGCCTAATAATAACATAGCGGATTTGCTAAACAACACTCGACTGTTTTCTTTTATCAAAATAATCAAATTTTTATCCATCCGATATGTTTTGAGATTTATACTTCTTCTCTGATGAATTGGTTATGATTTTATTATGATTTTTTCTTCATAACATAACTGATTCACCACATTGCCGTATTTTGTTGGTATATAATTCTTTTTTTTTGCTCAATTTCTCAAAGTATATGTTAGATTTTGAAATATGCGATTGAAATATGAGTTACTAAGACTTTCGAGAATAATTACAGTGACAAAAAACAAAAATTACATAAATAATTTACTGTAATTTATGTATAATGAAGTCGTAAATGAACTAAAATTTGACTGTTTTAGGCTGAGAAAACAGTCGAATCTTGTATAGACAGACCCAATAACATATGTTTTAGATCAGAGGAAGTAATAAACGTACACTATATCCGACTACCGCAGCGTCTTGGAGCACCTCATTCAGCAGTGGCACGTCGAGGAGCTGGCGGCGGGGCTCTCCGGCGAGGGGAGGCGCGCGCGGGACTTCGTGTGCGCGCTGCCGCAGAAGATCCGGAGGATGGAGGAGAGGGCCCACGATAAAGCGGCCCAGGCCCAAACAAAGCCCACGCGCATCCCGGTTAGCTGGATCTTCGATAGGCCCGTCAGCATCGTGCTGCCCTAGTCCTATATCCTTATACTGCAAATTAAGCTTAGCATCGTCGACTCATCACAAAGACTTCAGAAGAGGGAACCGACTTGCGTCGATTAGATTTTCGAGTTTTGCCGATCGAGCCGCTTAACCATAGATTTTGCTAGACTGCAACGGTGGTGGTCAGGTAAGGTTTAATGGTAACGCGGTGGGGTAAGCGTGTTTACCAGCTGTACGAACGTGACCCCGATCGACACGGTTCAGCCAGCGACCACATGGTCAAACTCACAGCATACCATACCATGCATACCACTAATACTCCATTATTGAAGCGTCGCCTTTGTGATGAGAGGATTTCAGACGTCGACGATGGGGATGAAGTGCAGATCACCGGTGACCACCTTTCCTCCATTGCTCATTGGAGAGAAAGTCATGGTTAAGTACGCTCCGGCGCAACATCCATAAGCAGCACGTGCAACAATTTTGATCCATGTGTGCAACAAAATAAATAAATAAATAAAACAAATACAATGACAAGAAAAAATATCAGTATACAACCTAGCTGCGCCTTTTAAAAACTAGCTCAAATATCTCAAACAAACAAATTTCGATGTTACAGCATTGCAACATTTGAAAATAACAGTGAAAACATCTGAAAATAATTGTTGCAACATTTTTGAAACAATGATGCAACAATCAAAATGGTGAAGGGCTGCAACAAAAAGTTTCCTCTTGTGCAACAAATCAAAAACACCATTATAAAAACAAAAAAATACCTCTTGCCGAAACATTTGATGCAACAACATCGCAACAATAAAAAATGCTCAATGCAACATTTTGAACCAACTGTTGCAACAAATTGAGCAAATATCTGCAACAAAACGTACCCAAATGACAACGAGTAGCAACAACACTTCATTGAGGGTGTTGTTGCGGCACCGGTGAGGGGCCCACGTGCACCCGGGCACCGCGCAGTGCGCCCAAGGGGCTGCGGCACCTCCGCCAAGGATCCCACAACGATGAACTCAGCTGGCCACGACAACTCTCACGTAGTCCGTGCCGAAGTGCCTACAGAGCTTTGGTTGCTACACGTGGAGGTCGACGACCGGTGTTGGTGGAGCTAACAGAGGCCAAGCGCGGTGGAGCTCGAGGGGGCCGCACCCCCGTGACCACGGAATGCTCGCGGAGGCTGATGGTAGAGGCATGTTGGTCATGGGTCACTGTCGTGATGGGTCGTGGGAGAGAGAGCAAAAGAGCGAGAGATGATGCAGAAAGACTGAGGACTCAGGCATAGGAGAAATGAGTGGTTGTCGAGTTAGGCGATTTGGATAAGACGTATGATATTTTGTCTCTCCCATCGGAGGTCTGGATACAAGCATTTCCCTAAATTTTATCATCTTAATTTTAAATCCACTCTACTAACGATATGAGAAAGCTTCTCACTAAGATAACAGGACGACACACGGCTATTCTTCTGTCTCAAACCCACCCACCCCCCCCCCCCTTCCTCTCTCTCTCCCCTAATAATATGAGAAAGCTTCTCACTAAGATAACAGGACGACACACGACTATTCTTCTGTCTCACCCCCCTCTCTCTATATATATATATATATATGAACTTTTTTTTCTACTCCCGGGAGTAATTACTCTCTATTCCATATCTGATGAGGACATCCCGATTGAACCAATTACACAAGCACAAGCTAAAAAGATTAATCAACAGGTGAATTCGCTCCTAGTTGAATTTGATTTTAATTTGCACAAACACTGGCTACTACGTAATGCTATTATTTTAATTGTTCTTAGATTTATACGTTAGGTGACTTTGGGAACCGCGAAGATTATTTGTTGTCCATGAGTACGTACCCAGCAGAAGATGCGAGAGGATAGAGACACCAAAAGAAGAGTTCATACAAATGTGCATGTGCTGGCCGCAAAGCTTGCACATGCATACGAGAGGGACACCAAGGCATGCATGCACATGCCGCATGGGAGCTCTACATGACAACAGTGCTGCCGGTTCATGCATGGTTGCATGCGTGGTGTGCATGCTCAACAAGGAAAAAAAAGGAAAGCAATGATGGTAAGATAAAGAAAGAAGGGAATCGGCACACATGCATAAGAAAGAAAGGAATTGGCACTAGCTGTCAAGACACGTGAAGACAAAAGGAAACCAAGCCACGGCCTGCGTGTTTGGCCGAACTCGGTCTTTTGGAATTTAATTTCTTCGAGTCCAAACAAACTTAGACTATGTGTGCGCGTGTGTTTGGATGGAACCGAGTAGGGTTCGGTTCCTTAGTCCCGCCTACCCTAGAGGCTAAATCTATTTCTTGTACTGGTGACTTTAAGGGGACCACAAATATCAATTTATTATTTTAAAATGAGAGCTATATATTTGTTCTTTCTAAAGTTTGACATACAGTTGCAACCTAGAGGGGAATTAGGCGTTCTCAACCCCGTTGTTCTTGTAATTCCTCGTGTTTTGCAGGAGCAGCGACACGTCTACTTTTTATGGTCAGGTAAACGGGATCACGAGCGTGTGGTTGCGTGAATTTTTTTGTCGCAGGTTGCTGTTTTGATAGTGATTGGCGTCATCAGTTCGTCGGGTTGCACGGATCCAAAGTTATTATCGATCCTACGTCGTGAAGATCGGACATCCCCTGTATCAGTATCTCACAACGAATAGAGTATCTTGCACAACCGAGAGTATGTATGTATAGTATACGAGTATATAAAACCACTTAGTGGTATTTACACCTTTTTAGGGGTGATATGCACAATTTTTTAGACATACTCTTTCTTATGTGCGAATATGAAGGTATATACAAAATATGCTAAAAACTACGGACTCTTGCAAATTTTTCGTGTGGTTCGCATTAGAGCATCTTATAATTAGTATATGAGTATACACAAAGTGATAAAGGAATATGTCAAGATCTTTTATGTGGTATAATGTCAAGATCTTTTATGTGGTATATCGAAGGTGGGAGTAACTACACTCACGCACTGAATAGTTATTCAAGACGCATGGCAATTACCGTCAAGACGGCTAGCGCCATCTTCTGCGCTTCCGGCCATGTGGAATCGTGATGAAGACAAATGCGTTGTAATCGGTGGTAAAAGTCTTGGTATCATCCAATATGGCAATAAAACACACGTAGATCCTTGTTTTTGTACATGAATGTCTTTTTCTTATTTTAGCAATAACTTTTGATTAGAAGCTTCGATCTACGAACAGTTTACACTGGTAACTTGGTGACGACGAGGGTAACAGAATGATATAAGTCGTGCAAATAAAAACATCACTATGCGTTTACTAAAAAATATATACTCCATCGCAAAAAAAGAGTTACTACAACCTCCACATGACTTTACTACCGCCTTAGTCAACTAGCACAGACAAATAGACAATTAACTACCAAGCAACTAGTTCTATGTTTTGTATATAAATGTTTATTTTCTTGTTTTCGCAATTACTTTTGATTGGAAGCTCCAATTCACGAACGGTTTTCATTGGTAGTTTGGTGACGATGAGGATAACAGAATGATATAAGTCTCACAAATAGAAACCACTCTGCGTTTAGTAAAAAAGATTTACTACATTGCTAAAAGAGATTTACTACCGTCTCCACATAGCTACTCCGTTATAAAAAGATTTACTAGACTATTTGTATTTTACTGCACTGTTACAAAAAATATTTACTACAGCCTCCACCTGCGATACGCCGTGGGCCTTCCCAAGGATATGGCCGTCGCCGGCGCCACCAGACAGCTCAGGCCGAAGACGCCCATCCCGTTTGACTGGATCTTTGATAGGCCCATCAATTGACAAATAATAATAGTAACCCTCGCAGTTGTTGTTATTAAAATTAATGGATCATTCGCGTCTTTATGCGGTTCTTGTATTCTACTTCAAACTAAATAAAATTTGCAGAAATCGGCTGTTTACAGAAACAAGTTCATCATTATATAACGATATAGAATTATAGACTCCCAGGCAAGAGAAAAAGGCATGCCCAGAATAGGTACCAAGACCGTACATCATCTTTCAATAATTTAGGCTCATTATACAATCCTTGGATAATTTCTAGCCTTGTTGCACGATCTTAAATCAGTACTCAGTAGTTGCTACTGACCTCAAAAATGTAAGAAGTTGGGATAAAATGCAGCACTCTGTTGAACGCTATCACCTTCAGATACTGATCACTTCTTTCCACCTTTAGACACGTTGAATTTAAAGAAGATGATGTCCCCGTCCTGCACCACGTAGGTCTTCCCTTCCTGCCTGTACTTTCCAGCAGCCTACAATAGAAAAACGGTGTGTGTAACTCATGCCGTTGATTTCACGGAGATCAAAATAGGCACTTGAACAATATCAAATTTGCTGAGCGCATGCATACCTTGACAGCAGCTTCACTGCCCAGCTCTTTTAGATCTTCAAACTTCATTACCTGATCCCAAAAGGAGATATTTCATATAATTATATGGTTCAAAATGTGCATACAGCCCAGCTAAACTATGCTATTAGACCAGACTCATCAATAGCGTGCCCCTTCAAATTTCAAGGTAAGAATCGAAATAATTATGATGGAGATGGAGGGATACTATTTAGACTCATTGAACCTTGAAAACAGAACTACATCAAGTAGCTTCAGGGTTGCTAGAGCAATGGTATGTTCATCAAGTATCTTGGGAAGTACTACGTATCATAATACCAGGTTGCATGTTACAACTTGCAACTAGTGTGAATGATAATAATTAACAATCATAAATCAGCTACTTACGATGCAACACAATTCAATTAACCAGAACATAAAAAATATATTATCATGTCATATTCTAACTATTTAGCAAGAGTACCTCAGCACATATGAAGCCCTTTTCAAAATCAGTGTGAATTGTACCAGCAGCTTGAGGAGCTTTAGTTTGACGTCTGATCTGCCAACACTTTACCTGAATTGAGATTAGAGAATTCAACCTTGTCATTGATCCAGCATGAGTGACAGCTAAATTTAATTCAGACATTCTGACTTGAAATTTGAAACATGAATAAACAAGGAGCTAAAGAGGAGTAATGTTCAAAGAACAAGCACAGGAATTTGCATACAATTGCAAACAGGCAACTGTGGCACTACCATTTTAGCAACATGAAGTAAAAGATGCAACATATTATACCAACACATAATACTGGCACAACATAAACAAAAGGAATGTACCTCATCAGGGCCAGCAGTGAAGAAGTATATAAGATGAATCGCTGCAAATCCAGTCTTGATGATTTTTGGGATCACACTGCGGCGCACAATAGAGAACACTTTAGTTACAAACTAAAACTAACGGGGAAACTTGAATGATATGCAACGAGAAGCTGCAATAAATATTATAAATTAAAAAACTACTTCAGCTTGATAGTTATATTAACGGTGATTACTCCAGTTTTATAAAATCATACAAATAAGATATGAATGCATCTTTAGAAAGTTAGTATGGCCAACTAGAAACATGTCGCCCCGAAGGCAAATTGCATCACTGAATCCACAACAATTTACTTTTTCAACTTTTTTTGCAACTAAGCTAATTACATACAGCACGTTTAATGGGCCTGAGATTACCAGCTCAAGTATAATAATCTGACACATAACTTGCCTTGTTATCTGGTTTTCAGCACAATATTTAGCAGCTTCATCCTCCGGCATATCCACTAGTTGCTTTTCAAAAGCACAGCTGAAAGGAATAATAGTTTCACCACCATGTTCCTGAACCCTGAAAACAAAACAGTTAGGCATTGGCTTATTTTCCATTATCCCCTTCCAAAGGGAATATTTCATATCATGGTTATGTTAAAGAAATGCAAGGTAATCAAGTTTGATAAAAATTACATGCACTACAAATAATTTCTTACCATGAAGCAGCGCCTAGAAAAATCAAAAAATACTTGAGAGAATGCAATCAATTTCATTACCAACTATCAAGCTTTCACTTGTCAACACCCCATGTATGTACGTGGGTAACAAAATTTACATGATTCTACTCTCAGATCCAACAATGGCCAGATCTTACGCACAAAACATTGGTTTCCTCTCTGACAAGATTTGTGAGTTAAAAAACAAATGTGTTACATAATGAATCGCATGACTGCTCTATTCAACATGCAAGTTGGACCAAATATCAGATGCAACAAGTCCTGTCATGATGGAAGCTTAAACCGATTTTAAATTTCCATATCCTGCTGTGCATGAACAAAAGAAAATCAGCATTTGCACTTTGAACTGCAATTCCCATAGTAGAGTAATCATCTGTGATTTGGGTACAGATTGATAGAACATACAGTATGAAAGGAGTACATTATATCATTGGCCCAGTAAAGTGACATGGGATCCGTTTAAAAAATTCGGCTCCATTAGCAATATAGCATGACTACGGTCTATAACCCAGGCATAGATTGAGTGATTGACCATGAAATATTGCAATATATTTAAGAAACAATACCAAGTGTGTATCTTAGGTAGAAACTTGTTCTTTTTCCTCTGGTAGTCCTTCTCACTCATATTCACCTACAAAATAACAAACTGGATTAACCAATACAGTTTAATTGTTCTTTAAAAAGGTCGGTTAGGCCTTGCAAAAGGCCATATACGAGGAAAAGGTAGCTTCTTCGTTTGATTGTAGATGAAAAGTCAAAATTGAAATGGTAACTGAGCGATTAACGACTATTTGGATTCAAGTCGAATGTGGGCTGGGCATATAAAAGGAAGCAGAGTCCCCGCTATCTATGCATGAAGAAAGATGTTTTAATCCATCCGTTTCCAAACAGATGCCGTTTCTTAAAATTTGACCTCTAATATACACAAAGGTATTTAGATTTTTCAGATAGTATATTTATCATCAAAAGTACCTCTGTATCATTATATTTTTATAATTTTCCTTACATATAATTTGAAAAAGTAATGTTCAAATTTAAAGGGTGGGTACTGACTATTGAAGACTGTCGATGTATCAATTGATATCTATTTAAAAACAGAGGGAGTATTTGTTTTGTTGCTATGTGTGTGTGTGTGTATATACAACATGTTACATGGCTTAAATAGCCTCACCCACACACGCACACGGCAGATCAACAACTCGCCCGGGTCTCATGCCACACACGGACTCCACTACTGGTCATGCGCACACACAGCTAACAAGAGACTTTCTCCACTAACCACTAACTCCATGCAGCTATTCTCACGCATCACAAACTCCACTAACAGCTAGCATCTAATCTCATGCCACTTCTCAACGTGGCTTTGACTAGCCCCCCTGCATGCACACACGCATGCAAGATGCAATAGCAATCAAGATTAATATCCAATTGATTGCTTATTCCTTTTGCCATAGGATGGACTCAGCCATCTTATCTTCCTCAGCGAGACACGGAGATAGCCACCAATGCCATCTTGTCCTGTTGGTTGTTGATGGCACGGCATCGCACCGCCATCGCCTTGTTGCGGCCTCACGTGCCGCCGTTATCGTAGCGGCCTCGCACCGCCCGCCGTCGTTGTCGGCGTCACACCAACGCATTCTCGCAGCGGCATCACACCTCCACGAACACGGCCTCACACCATGGTTCATGGCCTTCACCACGAGTGCCATCACAACATCCTCTCACTGCCACATCTTCGTCACCAGTGACGCCACACCAGCCGAGCCAGATCCCGAGTCCCCGCATGGACTTAGTCCACGGTGCACCCAGCCACTTCCAAGTGGGACCCACCTGTCAAGTGGAGCACTGTGCGGTCAACCCTTCGCTGACATCAGCGTTGCGCAATAATTCGACTTTTCTACTAAGAAATAATTCGGATTATTCTGAAAATAGATTTTTCTTTAGATTCAAACTTCCATATCTTTTGCATCCGAACTCCAAATCAGTCCATTCAAATTTCTTCTAAATTCAAGATCTATTTATTGGAGATTTTTATTTAATTTTTGGAGTTTGTTTTGCTTCTGTTATTTATTTAGTTTGTTTGTTTGCTTCGTTTGCGAGTAGACTTCGACACTTCTGGGAGATTTGAAGAAGGAGCACCTCAAGACCAAGATCAATTTCTAGACCTATTCCAAGGCAAGCTATACCTTTGACCATCTTGAATCCCAGTTTGCTAAAAATTATTTTAATTCAAATTATTGCATTTAATTCAAATAATTATTTAAATGCTTTTGGGTATAGTTAATGATCCAAATTGTTATACCTTTCTTGTATAATTGATATGTCTTAATCCTTTGTCACCCTAGTTGGTAATATTGTAGCACCAACGTGGATTGGTTAGATGCGATTAGATTGCTTAGCTATACCACGAATCATCTGTTCATGTAAAGTTGCAATTATCAACTTGACTAAGTGACTATGGAACTTTGTGATAATCTGTGTATACTATGTGCTATCATGGCATGTGTTGCACTTAACCAACTGGGTGGTAAAAGGTTTGGACTGAGGCAAGGGGTGGAAACTATGTGACAAGGTGGCTATGTGATATGGGAATATGAATCTGTGTGTCAAAATAATCTGTGCGCCTTAGTTAGAATTTGGAAATCTTGCCTTGGTCAATTAAGGACTGAACTTTGTGCGCCATTGAACTGAGCCCTTCTGTACGACCACATGCCTATTATAGGACAGACCTAGCTTAGGAAGATACGAATTCTTGACATTGATTGCTCAGGCAGTAGGTTAAGCTATGTGAAAAGGGTGGAGGTGTGTGCTACCATGTAGTCGCATCACGGGACGGTTCGCCGCTTCCCTATGCAACGGTGTGTGTCGTACCATCCACTGTGTATAGTTTGGTACGACGTAAGCACATCGGGAGTGTCAATGTTAAGATGAAGTTGATGAACCGTTTTGTTATGACTAGTGCTTGCTACACTAGTTGTATCTTGTGGTTACAGTGTACAAACACTGCAAAGTGTTAAACAATCTATTCGAATAGCCGCGTCCGCGGTCATGGACATGCTCGGGGATTTCACACGAGGGGTAGATCTTCATAAACTATGTGGGAAGGGAGCTGTGTGATCTAAATCATATGGCTATGTGAATAATCTGTTTAGGCTATGTCTTTGTGAAATCAAATTGTTAAATTATTATTGTCTATTTGTTTTACTTATGCTTCCAATCTATTATTTGTATTCAATTGCAAATGTTGCATTTCTGCAAAAGAACCACAGAATGTCATTCCTTTGTAATAGGCCCGCATGTATAATTGCATTTACGTGGTATGGCTTAAATAGCATGTTGTGTACTCATGCTTGTTGTAAAACATGCAACAGAAGAGGAGTCTTCGCCAGCATTCGAGGAGTTCATTGAAGGTGCTTGATCGTATGATCTTGATCCCAGTCGGTTGCCTGTGGTGAATTGATGGAATCTGCTTGCCGCTTACATTTCATTTGCTATTTATTACTCTGTTAGCCCTGCGTGGCTTAATAAATGTAAACTCGACCGTAAGGTCAAAACCCTTATTTGTTAATCAAATTATTCGTTTATGTTATTAATCGCTTGTGTGGATCGATATCCATATTTGTTGACACTGTGTGCACTAGCGTGATCCTGAACTAGTGCATTATACATAGAGGGTCCAGAATCGTATTTTTAGGTCCCGACAGAGGTGGTATCAGAGTCATACTGATTGTAGGTCTAGACCTTAGTTAGATCGGCCGTTTGAGTGTCCAAATTATTTTCTAAAGAAAAATTTAACTTGCAAGACTAAATGAATTGCTTAACTCCTCTCACATCTTTCTTGACTCATCTCTTGCTAGAATTTTTCCTTTCTCCGCTGTTTTAACTTAGTTCCTGCCTCTTGTCTGTCTTGACAGATGCCTTACCTTCAGACGTTCGGAGATCGCAATGGAGGACTTACTGCGGAGCTGTGGAAGCTGTTGCAAACGCTTGGAGGCTTCGACTACCCAATGTACCGTGGTAGCGAGTACCTGGTCAACAGGCGAGATCATGGTGTGATCTGCCGTCTGACAGTCTACGCCAGGAGGAACACTAGAGCCAGCCAGCCGTTGGACATCTCAGTCAGGAGGATCACCTTTACGCAAGGAATCTAGGAGTCGTCACGCCTGGCCATCCTTCGAGTCTGCAACGTCTACGCGCAAGAGCTGCAGAACACCGTCTTCCGCTACCATCCTGATCTTCATCGAGCTATCTGCTTTCGCTTTAAAGCCTACAAATGGGAGGCAACGCCATACGGTGGTGCACCTTGCCGAGTTTGTTGCTTTCGCCAGAGAGTCACTGGAGTTGGTCGCCACAGAGCTGGAGTGTGCCTATGAAGCCTGGGAAAGAGCCGAGGAAAGGATCGCCGTCCTAGAGCAAGTTCTCTATGGTCAGCATGAGCCCGAAGATGATCAAGAAGAAGATCCGGAGGATCAAGAAGAAGATCCGGAGGATCCAGAAGAAGATCCAGAGGAGGTTCCAGAGGAGCCAGCAGAAGCTGCAGAGCCGGAGGAGCCACCGAGCTTGCACCCAAAGACGCTGCTCTTCTTTGCACTAGTCCCGGCATCGGGATCGATTCGAGAGATGCCACCTACTTCGAGTCTCAAAGAAAGTGGCGCTTGCACGTGGCAATGGAGGCTTTCTTGAGTAGTTCGTTTAAGTTCCAGCTTTAGTCGAGCTTAGCGATTTAAGTTTAAGAGAGTCGCCCTTTAGGCGGTAGCTTATGCTCCTCCCGGCTCTGCGGCCTGGCTGGCTCCTCCGAACCTCCTCTCGATCTTCTTCGATCCTCCGATCTTCTTCTTGATCATCTTGCTCATATCGACCAAGCGATCCTTTCCTCACCTCTTTCCCGAGCTTCATAGGCACACTCCAAATCTATGGCGACCAACTCCAAAGGACTCTCTGAAAGCAACAGAACTCGGCAAGGCGCACCACTATGGCGCTGTTCTCCCCATTTGTAGACTAGCGGCGATAGCTCCACCAAGAAGATCTCGATGGTAGCGGAAGACGGTGTTCTGCAGCTCTTGGCGCCGAGACGCGCATCGAGGATGGCCAGCGTGACGACTCCTAGATTCCTTGCGTAAAGGTGATCCTCCTAATCGAGATGTCCAACGATCGGTCGGGTTTCTAGTGTTCCTCCCGGCGAGATCGCAGACGACAAATCACACCACGATCTCGCCCATTGACGGTACTCACCGCCACTTAGACATCAAGTCTTCTGCTGCTTCTGCCAGCGCCTTCACAGCAAAGAATTCCTCCATTATGATCTCCGGTCTCTAGGTAAGGCATCTCACAAGACAGCATAAGAGGCAGAACAAGTTAAAACAATGGGGAAAGGAAAAATACTAGCAAGAGATGAGTCAAGAAAGATGTGAGAGAGTTACAATTCATTTAGTCTTGCAAGTTAAATTTTTCTTTAGAAAATAATTTGGACACTAAACGGCCGATCTAACTAAGGTCTAGACCTACAATCAAGATGGCTCGATACCACCTCTGTCGACCCAAAAATACGATTCTCGACCTCTATGTATAATGCACTAGTTCAGATCACGCTTAGTGCACACAAGGTCAACAAATATGGATATCGATCCACACAAGTTTATTAATAACATAAACGAATAATTTGATTAACAATAAGGGTTGACCTTATACGAAGTTTACATTTATTAAGCCACGCAGGCTAACAGAGTAATAAATAGCAAATGAAACAGAACGCAATGCAAGATCCCACCAATTCACCACAGCAACCGATCGATCAAAACCTACGATCAAGCACCTTCGATGACACTCGATGTGCTTACGTCATACCAAACTATACACAATGGATGGCACGACACACACCGTTGCACAGGGAAGCAGCGAACCGTCCCGCGATGCGACTACATGGTAGCACACCCCTCCACCCTTTTCACATAGCCTAACCTACTGCCTGAGAAATCAATGTCAAGAATTCGTATCTTCCTAAGCTAGGCCCGTCCCATAATAGGCATGTGGTCGTACAGACGGGCTCAGTTCAATGGCGCACAAAGTTCAGTCCTTAATTGACCAAGGCAAGACTTCCAAATTCTAACTAAGGCACACAGATTATTTTGACACACAGATTCATATTCCCATATCACATAGCCACCATGTCACACAGTTTCCACCCATTGCCTCAGTCCAAACCTTTTACCACCCAGTTGGTTAAGTGCAACACATGCCATGATAGCACATAGTATACACAGATTATCACAAAGTTTCATAGTCACTTAGTCAAGTTGATAATTGCAACTTTACATAAACAGATGATTCGTGGCATGGCTAAGCAATCTAATCGCATCTAACTAACCCACGTTGGTGCTACAATATTACCATCTAGGGTGACAAAGGATTAAGACATATCAATTATACAAGAAAGGTATAACAATTTGGATCATTAACTATACCCAAAAGCATTTAAATAATTATTTGAATTAAATGCAATAATTTGAAATAAAATAATTTTTAGCAAACTGGGATTCAAGATGGTCAAAGGTATAGCTTGCCATGGAACAGGTCTAGAAATTGATCTTGGTCTTGAGGTGCTCCTTCAAATCTCCCGTATGTCAAGTCTACTCGCAAAGGAAGCAAACAAACAAACTAAATAAATAATGTATAAAACAAACTCCAAAAATTAAATAAAAATCTCCAATAAATAGATCGTGAATTTAGATGAATTTAGAAATTTGAATGGACTGATTTGGAGTTCGGATGCAAAAGATATAGGCTTTGGAAGTTTGAATCTAAAGAAAAATCTATTTTCAGAATAATCCGAATTATTTCTTAGTAGAAAAGTCGAAATATTGCGCAACGCCGACGTCGACAAGAAGGGTTGACCGCAGACAAGCTCCACTTGACAGCGGGTCCCACTGAAAGTGGTCAGGTGCACCGTGGACTAAGTCCACGCGGACTCGGGATCTGCTTTCATTGGCGGCGCGCCACGCGCACGCTGCGGCCGACGCCATTATAGACGACACACGACGCGTGCACTTGAGGCAAGTATACTGAGGCGCGGCAACACGACACTGGCGACGGCAGTGAGCTGGCGCACAAGACGGATCCCATCGATCGCCATGAATCCAGCCTCACCCGGAAGTGGGTGGTACAGCGTGTTCAAGTTATCACAAGACTGGTGATCTGCTTCCCCAGTGGTCGAGGACGTCGATGGCGGCCGCAGAGCGAAGCTCGAGGCGGCGAAGCTTTACTGTTGTCGGACGAGGGTTCGGTGGTGCTCCCATGATCTGACGGACTCTGGAGGTAGAGGTTGCGACAGCAGACTTCGTGGTGTGTTTCCACGACAGACGCGCGGCGAAGACTACCGCAAATTGACGAAGACGAAGCTCGATCGAAAACCCTAGATGGGAATCTTGGCGCAAGGGCTCGAGAGGGCAATCAGTGAGGGTTTTGGAAAGGGTGGCGGCGATGCTCGGGGCTATTTATAGGCGTCGGGGATGGCTGTATACAGAATCGCCATGGAGACCGAAACAACCCAAAAAAGAAAACGCAAAGGAATAGGAGATAGAGACAAGTTTGAAATTCAAATTCATTGGAAACGAGTGCGGGAAGGATAGAGCTTCTAGATGGCGTCGTCCACGCACAAAATCGAGGCAGTTTGGTGTAGGATGTCGGAATAGCAGGTTGCTCTTGATCAATCTTGCTTGATGTCGCATGCTGTTGACGAAAAGCTGGGGTGAACTCTGACCAGGTGATGGTTTGCTTGTACTGATGGGCGGCGTGAAACTTTTCCCACCAATCTAATGCAACTCCTTCTAATTGATGAGCAGCATACAGAACTTTCTCGTTGTCATTATTGCACAACGGTTAGCTTTTCTTCTATGGTGCGAATCTAGGATTCTGCACCCTTGAGTGCGGTTGATCCTTCAACGACGGGTGGCTTGGTCATCATGAACTTCACAAACTTGGTCTGAGGGCGTGCCGCTGGGATGGCAACGAGTTGTGCATCATTGCATAGGTTACTATTGTTCGACGGTTGCATCGTTGCGGACATGAGCTGATTCTGGGTGGCAGGGAACTGGCTCGGGTCTGGATGCATCACTACTGGCGCTGGAGATAGTTGCTATTTGTCATCTGCTCTGGTACTGACACTAGCGATGGTGCGACAGCTTGCTTGATTATTCTGATTCATCAAATTGACCAAGGTAGCGGTGGTCTGATTCTGCTGGGTCATCATGTTGTTCATGTTCTGCATCATCGCGCTCATGAATTGGGTCTAAGCTACCAAGAATGGTTCCATGACTGGATCTACTACTCCTGATACTGACAACTGTCCACTGGGATTGATGGGATCTGAGCTAGCACAGACTGTCTCAAAATTACTGACAAGGTTGGCTTCACTAGGGCTCTTCATCTACTGGCTGACCAAGGCTGATAGATGAGAGGGAAAAGCGCAAGGTAAGGAAAGACAATCTACTAAGGGGAGCAGGTTTAACCCAAAGAACACCAAAGAACACAAATAGCCAGAAAGCTATTAAGAAGCATAAAGCTCACAGACAAACTACACACAAGAGAAAGAAGACGAAATCTAATCGTCTAATCAATTAAGCTCTAACTTTACTAGGCGACTTAGCTCAACACACGGGAGGAACCAACGCTGATTTATCCTATATGGCTGGTCTGAAGACAACTCAAACTGGTCACGGTCTTCATCCAACGTTGACTGCTTGCGATCCTTGCAGGCGATTCTTGGAGAAGGCAGAGGCGACGTACAACTTCTTCTTGGTCTTCAATTCTTGCAACGAACTTGTCTTGAACACTTGTCGATGCGTTGTTGTTGGTTGCATGGTCTTTAAAGAGTTGCTCAAAACAGCTCTTGGACATCCACCGAGACATTTGGTACAGATAGCGACGACTATAGAAGTTATAACGGAAGTGAGTCCAATTTAATACTCAAAATGGTGAGCAAGAGTATAGATGAGATAGGAGCTAGACAAGATGAGAATAGCGCATTATTGAGGTTTTTCATTTGTAAAATAAGTTCTGAAGTTTTCCTTAAGAACGACTATTCTAACTAAGGTCACGACCTACAGTCGATATGGCTCTGATACCACCTCTGTCGACCCAAAATGCAATCTCGACCCTCTGTGTATCTTGACTAGTCCAGATCACGCTTAGTGCACACAAGGACAACATCGGTGAAATATCATTTCCATATACAAAGACGACTAATAAATAGACAAATAACAATAAATATCAGAGTAAAGATCTTAAGGTCAAAGCTTACAATTAATGCCTCAGAAGGCGAAAAGCTCAATTAAGCTGCAGCGGAACGTAACGGAATAACTTCAGTGAAGCCCATCCATATGCCCACAGGCAATCGGCTGGGGTGCGTGACCTAGTTCTCCACAACCTTTGAAGTAGACCTTGTTGACTGATGATTCCTTCACTTCTACTTAATTTATTAAAGCAAGCATGAATACACAACTGTACTCGCAAGTCATACCACAGAAATGCAATTATACATGATGGCTTATTCCAAAGGAATGGCATTCTGTGGTTCTTTTGCAGAAATGCAACATTTGCAATTGAATACAAATAATAGATTGAAAGCATAGTTCAAAACAAATAGACTAATAATTTAATCAGTTGTTTTCACAAAGACACATAGCCTAATCAAGTTATTCACATAGCCATATGACTTAAATCACATAGCTCCCTTCCCAACTGATTTATGAAAATCTACCCCTTGTGTGAAATCCCCGAGCATGTCCCGGATCATGACGCGCTATTCAATAGATTGATTTAACACTCTGCAGAGTTTGTACACTTTACCCACAAGATGCAATCAATCGGATCGAGATGATCACAACAAAACCTTTCAAAACTTCATCTCAAGCATTGATACTCCCAAATAGCTTACAAACCGTCATACCAAGCCTTACACAATGATTGACGACACACACCGCTGACGGGGAAGCAACGAACCGTCCCGCGATGCGACTACTTGGTAGCACACCTCCACCCATCACTGAGCCTAACCTACTGCCTGAGCAATCAATGTCAAGAATTCATAACTTACTAAGTTAGGCCCGTCCCATAACAGGCATGTGGTTGTACGAGAGGCCCAGTTCAATGGCGCACAAAATTCAGTCCTTAATTCACCAAGACAAGACTTCCAATTTCTAACTAAGCCACATAGATTAATATTCCCAAACACATAGCCACCATGTCACACAGTTTCCACCACTTGCCTCAGTCTAAACCTTTTACCACCTAGTTGGTTAAGTGCAACACATGCTATAATAGCACATAGTACACACAGATTATCACAAAGTTCCATAGTCACTTAGTCAAGTTGATAATTGCAACTTTGTATGAACAGGTGATTCGTGGCATGGCTAAGCAATCTACTCGTATCTAACCAACCCACGTTGGTGCTACGATATTACCAACTAAATAAATAACCAAGCTAGGGTGACAAAAGATTATGACATATCAATATAGACAAGGAAGATATAACAAATTGGATTATTAACTAAACCCAAAAGCATTTAAATAAATACTTAAAGTAAATGCAATAATTTAATTCAAAGTAGTTTTAGAAAACCGGGATTCAACATGGTCAAAGGTATGACTTGCCTTGCTAGCAATGTCGATCGTATTTAATCTTTAATCTTCTGTTGTCTTGATCTTCAGCTCCTTCTTGATCAGAACTTCACGAAGTATCAACGTCTACTCGCAGACAAGCAAATAAACCAAATAAATAAATAACAGAGAACAAACAAACTCCAAAATTTAAATAATAATATCAGAATAAAAGATATTGAATTCAGATGAATTTAGGAATTTGAATGAACTCAATCGGAGTTCGGATTCAAAAGATGTGAGTTTTGAAAGATCACATGAAATGATGAAAAAGAATATTCAGAGAATATTCCTTCGGATTAAATAAAAAGAATTGAAGACTTACAAACGGGGTCCACTGGTAAGTGAGAGAGAACAAGGATAGTGAATGACATGTGGGACCAATTGGATAATTGAATTTCAGAAATCGGATTAATTTCCGAAAAGGAATAGTGGATGACAGGTGGCACCCACTAGATAATTGAATTCCTAGAATTACACTAATTCTAGAAATAAGGTAAAGAGAATGACAAGTGGCCATTGATCCATAGACCGAGTCCACGACTAGGGTTTAAGGTGCAAAATGAAACGGGTTCATGATAGCTTAGGTTTAGAGCTAGGGTTTGACTGGCGTTGACTGAGAAAGGGGTTCCGCAAGTCATAGACTAGGTTCACAATGAACCATATCTACACTGCTTCGGTTTTAGGATTGGGTTAGGTACAGGCCATGCAGGTGATGACAGTGCATGCCACACATGCATAAACGCTAAGGTGACGAGGAGGGGGCAACGACGTGGTGCAAAGGCTCACGGTAAACCGATTATATATGGTTCTGGTGCTAGGGTTTCGGATCAGTGGATGCCATGAGGGCGGCTTAGGTGGCTGCCACAGAGGACAAGGTGATGATGTGGCAGCAATACGGATTCGACATCGAATCGGTGCACAGGTGGCGCCAACGCAGCAACGGGGAGGTCTGTGGCAGCTAACACGGCACGAGGTGACAAGATGGCGTGAGGTGAGGGCGATGTGGCAGCGACACGGCGACGTGGCCCGAGTGACATGGCTTGAGCAAGGGCACGGGCACGGTTCCAATTTGGATCTGGATAGGAACAGATCGCCATAGAGACAAAAGGAAGAGAGAGGGTACTGGGCCCACACGTAAGGGACACAGAAGAACGGCGACCATGGTCCTCTCAGGTCATCCACGGTGTCGATGAACAGCGACCGATTGGGCTCCGGCGAGTATTGCGAGGAAAAACACGGGGCGAGGCCATGCTGTCAAAGGGGTGAAAGGAAAGAGATGTGGGCAGGGCCCACATGGAAGACGCACAGAGGGGGCACGCTGCTGCCATGGCTTCCTCGGGTGATTCCCATCGGTGACGAGCGATGGCCGGTTGGCTACGGCGACAACGGTGCAGGGGCGTCCACGGGATCGGGTGGAGCAAGTGCGGCTCGAGCGAACATGCGAGGGCGTCGGAACCACCCGACGTGGCGGCGCTTCAAGAGACGAGGCGGTAAGCGAACGACGCGATTTTAAACCGCGAGTAGAAGGAGGAGAAAGGAGGACGGAGGGCCTCACCGATGGCGGCAAACGAAGATGAGCTCTGGCGGCTTCAATGGCGATGGTTCGTCGCAGCGGACGGCTGCAGTCTTGGATCGAGTCGAGAGCACGGATCCGGACGAGAAGCGGCACGCAGACGCCGAACGTGGGTGAAAGCGGAAGAACGCACCGAGTCGTGGCTACGCGACCGAGTTGTTGAAGATGGAGTTAGGCGGCGCTAGAGACGCGAAGCTCCAACCACATGCAAGACACGGAGGAGGATGATGCGACCATGGTTGTCAAGTCGTCGCCAGGCGCCGCCTTGGCGTCAGCGCCCGGCGGAGACGCCGTGGAGGATCGACTTCGCCTTGCTGGCTTAGCGGCGCCAGTCGCCGAGGCGTCTGCGCGTCTGTGCTGCGTCCATGGCGTCGATGCAGGCGGCGCGCCATGTCGGGCCTTGAACCTAGCCGCCGCCGCCTCCGCGTCACCGCTAGAGCTGCAGCGCACTCTCTCTCCAACCTTCACTCCTCCTCCTCCTCCATTCATCTCCATGCTTCTCCTCCCCGTCTTGGCCAGCCTGCCGCCGCCGCTCCTTCCCGCCACGGAGTGAGAAGGGAGAACCTCGCCACGGAGGAGAGGAGGCTGAGGAGGAGCCCGAGCGGAGTGAGAGGAGGAAGCAGCGACTCGGCGAGAGCAGAGAGGAGGCGGCGAACTCGGCTTATTTCTTGCGCGTGAGGGGCAAGCGGGCATTTTGGGGCGAAAATGGATTTTTCTGCTCCAATGTATAACCGGCAAATGGATTTTCGCTCCCATGTATTTATGTATTGATTTGTTGCTACATGCTAGTTGTACAAATATAGTTGCTACTCACCGCCTTGCCTCGCTGAGAGATTTACTAGGTGCCGCATGGGACGATTAGGCGTCCCGGCACCTCTTAGGCGCCGTGGTCGCCAAGGTCGCCGGACAACCTTGATGACCAAGACGACCCAAATGACACGGATCTTGCCGGCTCGGCGCTCACCAAACAGAGAATCCAGCGAGCGGTGCGCGCCGAGCTTCGGAAGAAAGGCATCGAAGCGATTCTTAGCGCTCTGGCGGCGGCGACTAGGGCACGAGAGCGGCGTCATGAGGCGAGGCGTGTCGAGCGCGCCTTTATCTGACCTCGGGAGGCGCGAGGGATCGAGACGCCAAGGCACCTGGCGGCAAGCCTAAGACGCGATAGCCAAGAGATGCGGCTGGTAACCCCGAACAAGCGCTTCGGTAGGGTTAGCGGCGGGCGGTAATTTGGCCGAGCGAGCAAATCAGGCCGACAGTGCGGGCCGGAGAGAGAAAGGAACGGGCAAGCCAAATTCAGCCCAAGATTAACTGAGATTTAAATAGGTTTTTCTTTTTAGAAAATAGCAGAAACTCCAAAGGGCAAAATAGAAAATAGCAAATGCACTCGGAAAAATTCTAGAAAAATCTAGAAAATATATCCAAGCACATAGAATCCGAATAAAATAGTTTTGATGATAGTTGATGTTGAGATTAATCATATTAAATTGTTTTTGATTTATGGAAGTCTCATTCAAGCTTTATTAATTCAAATAAAATTGGTGAAATTTTCCAGGGACCTAAACTAATCAAAAGATTTTTTGAAAGCCAAATTTTGGGACATTACAAACATATATACATAGCTTTAAATACTTTATACAAGACCACTTGTAGAAAACACCAAAAGGTGGGGTGATCGAGGGTACTGGTTATTTTCATAATAATGCGCGATGGCGCAAAATAAATGTCTAATAGCAGGGCAGCAGATAGATAGCAACAATGAAACAGAGCACAACAAAAAGACCTCCACTGGGTTAACATGCATTGGTCCAAGTTTAACTTAAAGATAGGAAACAGTATGCTTTATATGTGCACAAATTAATACAAATTCTATGCCTAAAAAGAATCAAAATGGTACAATTATTGACTGAATCTAAATGCAGAAGCATGGATACTTTCGAAGTCATGAAAACTCACTTAAAAGCTCCTCTTGAAAACTACTTCATAACTTCTCATGAAAAACTACTTGACAGGAAGAATGGGTCATATGGATGACAGAGAAAGTCATACCAAATAGACAACTGGTTTAGCCGTAAGTAGCTGGAAGGTATTCAAGATCTCAATGTCAGCAGTTTTCCAATCTCCTAAACGTATATCTTTCCCATCTTTGAGATGGGCCATGACCTGTTATGAAAAGAAGCTGAACCTAAATTACCAATCACTTGAACGACAAAAGAAAAATATAAAAGTAAAGAAATTTTCAATTATCAATCATATCTAAGGTTGCTAACAGACTGGTAGAAATTTAGCATAATTAAAGTTAGCTGTAACAGATGCCCCACCGTCTGACATAATTCATGCTCGATGGTAAGCTGCTTGTCATTGCTCCTCTTCATTGACTTCTCAAGGTCCTCAATTTTGTTCCGCACAAACTCTATATCCTGCAAAAGAAAGTGCAACAGAACTTTGTTAAAAGTAGGTTCAAGCAGACAAAGTATGATTTATGTGCCAATCAAGTAAAATTCCTATAAAACCTTCAGTCTCAACTCTTGACTAATAGTTTCCAAATCTCTAACAGGATCTATTGTATCGTCAATATGAGTAATTTCCTTGTCTTCAAATGCTCCTGAAAAGCATACGCAACATTCAATCAGTTATGGATACAACAAATGATGTGTAGTGAACAGACCTTGCTAAAGTAAACATATCTCAGGGGGCAAGCATAAGAACATCTATTCTGGTCAGTTAGGTCTCCACAAAAAGTTCCAAACTATTTATCACTTTTAAGATCGAATTACTGGTAAGTTATAACAACTAGGAGGTATCAGTCATTCAGTATAGAACCAGAAAAGAGTGGAAAGAATAGATGAACAAGAAATGCTTTACTGTCATGATGTTTATGACCATGCGATTACATAAAACAACTATAAAGAACTGATACAAATACGAAGCTTCCTGCTTTTACTGTTATCATCATAGATGCGCAGATAACTTTTACTGTGGTTTCGCACTAAAACTATATGGTGGCTATATGGTGACTACTGTCCACTAGATATGCAATATACAAGACCCTAGACTTTGCTCGTTTTATATTGGTATTACAGACTAAAGAAGCATTAAATCAACAAAACTGTTACAAAATAAAAGGTATATTCGAAAGCATAATGCCTCAGTCTGCAAGTCAGGAGCAGAACTTTGTTAAAATGAAGCATAACAACAGTAGAATCCTCAAGATTTAACATACTCAAGACATGAAAGATTCCATCAACGGCACGTATATGGGATAAGAAGTTATTTCCCAGACCCTCCCCAGCATGAGCTCCTCTAACAAGCCCGGCTATGTCGTTGATTTCTAGATATGCAGACACCTGCATACAATTTTAACAGTCACTATATGTCTGAAATATGAGCCAAGAAGCTGCACATTACTGTATAAGTTCAGAAAAGAAACAAACCTCACTCTTTGGCTTGTGAAGTTGGCAAAGCCAGTCAAATCGTTCATCCGGAACATATACCCGCGCCTCATTTGGGTCAATGGTACAGAAAGGGAAATTCTCAGCTGGGATTGACAACTTTGTTAATATGTTAAACAAAGTTGATTTGCCAACATTTGGTAACCCAACCTGCACAAAACATCAATCAATAAACTCCTTAAGTCCTCATATTAGGTGACAATACTAGGTGACAAGATTGGGATAAATCAAATGGTCAAAGATGGGGATTATTGGAAATCACTCATCATATATCGCCATGAAATTGGGAAAGCACTTCAGCACAGATGGAGTAATAATCAAACCATTCACTAACCTAAAAATAAAAGAAACAATTATCAAGTCTGCATAAGAGTATTGCATTGTGAATCCATGACAGTATATGAAATAAAAGCAAATGCTCTTACACACCATCATCGCAACTAGCAAAACATCATGATTTACATCAAGAATGAGCAGATGTCTTGAGTAAGATCCTCGGAAGCACCGACACGCCAGCAAGGTGTCGTGTCCATGTCGGACACGGACACGGCTCCGACACGTATCCCCGGCGTGTCGAAAATTGCAATCGCGAAAAAAAAACAAAAACAAAATCGAATACGTATCGGACACATATAGGACACGTATCGGACACTTAGGCCCATTCAATTCGGCCCAACTATTCACCGGTTAACCTACCTGCTAGTAGCACTGCTACCTGACCCGAGCAGACAGTAGAGCTTCGACACCGCCGTAGCGCCCGCCCTCCCTGCTGCGTCGCTAACTGACCATCGCCAGATCCGACGCTCTCGACGGCCACCGGCGGATCCCGACGCCGCTCGGCTTCTTCCAGTGCTGCCGCCGCCGGCTCCTTTCCCTATTTTGCTTCTTCCCCTTTTACCTTCCTCCAGTCTTTGCCACGGCGCTCTCTTTCCTGCGCGGCGGTTCTCCACTTTCCTCTTGCTCGTCGGTGCTTGCGCCATGGGCTCACGGCCTCCTCCTGGCACCTTCTTCCTAGCGCCGCCGCTTGTAGCTGCTGGTCCGCCACCACCGCCTGGGTCTGCTGGCCCGCCACCTCCTCTCGGCTCGTCGGCCCTGCGCCCTTCCTCGCCCACCATGCCCTCTGCTAAGCGCCTTGCCGCTCACCTTGCCATGCCCTTCCTTCGCCTCCTCGCTCCGCGCCGGCCTTGGCTCAGCAGTGAGCCTCCTCGACCAAGATCTTGGTTCCCTAGCTGCCCTGCTCTCTTGCACCCAAATGCCCACACCTCCTATGGCCGGCTCGGCCTCTGGCCGCCAGCCACCTTGGTCACTTGTAAACTTGTAGTGTTGGTCCTGCTGGACTGTTGTTAGTCTGTTAGACTTTGTTGATTGAATGATTGTTGCTTGTTGGTTCCACCCTTGTGGATATGCATGGATTATGAAAAATTGGAAAATTTAATCATGTAATGTTATATTCCTTGCAACAGATTTAGGAATTAGGACATAGAAGATGGAACCGGGTGGTTCAAATTCAAGTGCCGAACAGCAAAATGTGAAGACTCCATTGTGGAATCATGTCGAGTTGCTAGAGAGGACTGGTGGAAGAGGGGGAGGAAACGTGAGATTCAAATGCAAGTATTGTAAACTTGTGTACACCGGGAGCTACTTAGGTGTTTGCTGTTGCATTGTATTTGTTACATTGCTTACTTACATTTACTAATCAAGTTTTTCTATTCACAGGTTAAAGGAATTTTAAATTTCTTGTATTAATATGAAGTTATGCTTTATGAAGAACTGAAAAGACCAGGAGCCGAGGATCATCTTGGAGATACATATTCCTAACATTTTACACTTTCTGTTTGATAAACACGTAGAAAAGCATTCAATAATACATATGCATATATTATTATTATTATTATTATATATATATATATACACATACATATATATAGGCCCCGTGTCGCCATTTTTTAGAAAATGGCGAATCTCGTATCCGATACGTGTCGGACATGTGTCCATGTCCGTGCATCCTAAGTAAGAACACACTATCAGCGCCCAAACATTCAGCCATCGGGAAGAACTAGGACTGTAGAAATATTTTTCATGTGCTATTATCATGGTTGTTAAGTCGTAAAGTCGATTCGAGTCGCTGTAGGAGCGACTTGTTGACTAGTCGAGACTAGTCCACGACTAGTCAGTGTACAAACAGGCTACCACCACCATAAGCCTACCAGAGTTGGGCCTGCTACTACCGGCTACTGCTGCTGCTCCTGGCTACTACTTGTCTACTACTAAAACAGAGAAGAAACCAAGAAACAAAGCAGAAATCTAGATTTACAAATGGGAGAGGAGGAAGGAGAGGGAATAATTACAGACCAGGAGGTGAAGGCGACGGCGGAAGGCGGCAAGGCGCCAAGGGCGACGGAGACGCGGGCAGGATCATCGGGGAGGCGGAGGCGGCAGCTCGTCAAGAGGACCGCGAAGGGGAGAGAGGGAGCAGCAGCGTCAGGAGCCTCCATCGCCAACCCCCGACTCTCGTTGCGCTGAGCAGCAGGCGGCAACACCTCCGGGGTGGCGATGCCCCAAGCCCCCGATGGCCTGCAGCCCCTTGCGTGTGGCGACTGTGTGTGGGAGGGGATGGAAACCTAATACTACTCCCCACCCTTTTAATCATTAGTGATGGGCCAGCTGGGCCAGGCTTCTCAAGCAGGGCCCAATTTGCTTCCCAGCAACCCAATTGCAGCTGCCGCCGTCCCTTGCACCTTGGCTCTGCCGCCGCCGCCTCTGCTCGCAAGTAACTCTCCTCTTACCTCCCCTTTCTCTCCTCCCTTGCCCTTTTCCCCTTCCCTCCTCCCCATCCCTTCCCCTTCACCTTCTCCCCTTCTCCATGGCGACTTTCCTGACAGCCAAGTCGCCCAATTAATCGCGGCTAGTCATCGACTAGAAATCCAAGTTACCTGACTAGGAAACTAATCGAGTCGAGGTCCTCCAGTCATGCTCCCAGGCCGACTTTACGATTAATCATCGATTCGTCGCCATTAATGATAACAATGGCTATTATTCCATTCTTCCTAGTAACATATCCACTAAGTACTGAAGTAGGAGGACATACTATATCACTATTCACAGCAAGACAGGAAATACTCCAGGTAAAAGGAGCCCATTTTAATGCTTATATGCATAAAGATCTGGCACTAGACAGTTGTCCCACGATATGCTCCCCAAACTCTTAACTACACAATGAGGCCCACTAAAACTGGCATTAAAACCACACAGCACCACTCTGCTGAGTCCAATCTCCCAACATCCAAGTGTGCACCACATCCACTAAAATTACACTAAGAAACACGACAATTGGTAAAGAAACAAATCAAATCTTGACACTCCTAACGATCTTCCCGAACTGGTAAACCACTACCCCACACGACAGCACAATCATGAATTCCAGTAAAGTACACATCAACTACAGACCAACATGAACCAAGAACTAACCACCAAATCCCCACCAACCTCGCTCCTCTCCACCGTGAGGGCCGGCCAAGCCGCACAGGAGCGCGGGCAAAACAAACTCAGAAGGCCCAACCAAAAGGTCCAAAACTAACCACGCATGGCGCCACGCAAGTTCCGCTCGATTCAATACATACTCATAAACCCTAAACCAGTCGTAGCCACACCGGCACCGAGTTCGCTCCGCTCCATCGGCGACGCCTCCGCACAGCTGCAGCTACAGCTACAGCCTGCAGCGCCTACAGACGATAAAATCGCAAGATCCATCCACTGGTCCGCACCCGCTACAACTAATCAGATCGGGCTCCCGGGGCGGAGCGGCTACGAATCCCGGAACACACGGAACGAGAGGACGTGGGAGGGATTCAGGGAAGGGGGCGTACGATTCCGATCTTGAGGTGGGAGGAGAAGCGGCCGAGGACGGGGCGCTCCGGCGGCGCGGCGTCCTTCTTCGACGCCTTCGGCGGCATCGTCGGCTTCCGATTCCGCGGAGGCGAGTGGATGCGTCGCTCGGGGGAGAGCAGCTAGGGTTTTTGGCGGCTCGCGTGAGAAGAACGGAACGGGTGACCGCGGCGGGTAGGGGATGAGATGATGGTCGGTTGGTTTATCAGCTGTTGGACCCCAATTCCGGAGGGGTCCGGGAAAGTGTTTTTATGCTCTCCAGCAGTCTTCTACTTCCCCCGCACTCCCACTCGAAGAAACAGTTAGTCTTTCACTGCTCTGTTTGAAATCCAGAAATTTCGGTGAAAACAATTCAAAAACAGTAAAAATCCACATAGGATGACAAAGGTAGAGTTACAAGAGTTTTTTGGCTTGCTTTGGCGATAAAATAGCAAATCTAGCTCACTCCCCACGGAATTGACAAAAATGGTACCTCGGTTGAATAGGCAGGCGACATATGTCACCTGCAGTGCCCCCGATGCAGTTCAGGCCATGTGGCGACAATACAAGGTGCGCGATAGGCGACCTGCCGTGGTCTCAGTTCGCGACAGGTGGCTTTCCGCAGCGATTCACGCGGTACATCGCCTTTCGCGGTGGTTTAGCGTGATAGAGGTGTTATTTTTGACATTTTGTTCGCACGAGGGGCTAGTTTTGCTATTTCGTTTTAAAAAGAGACTAGTAGGGTGCCCGTGCGTTACGACGGAACCACAAAAGAGAGCGACACATAAAAACAGAAATATGAACTCTGTCTATTGCATCGCCTGATACTACTACTACTACCTGGGAATTAAATTTTTGGGCATGTAAGCTTTACCGAAAAATTCTACGTACATGGTACATATACATTCTGCAGGATACAACATCGAGTTCCTTGCAACAAAAGAATCATCTCAACATTTACAAGCTACGACAACTATCAGTACAAAATCATCAAATCAAACTTCATATGCTTGGTGTCAACTGAACTTCAACTACTTGTGGCTTCTAAGAGTCTAAACCGGGAAACTAACAAATATCATTACCTTCAACTTGGTTTAAGTTTTCATGCAAGCCAATTGCAAACTCCTCAGGTCGTTCACTGCTGCTTGCAAAGTAGTCAGCTACCTGCATTAAAAAATTTGAACCAAGACTCATAGAGTGAGAGCTAGTTTGTTTGTTAACCACAAAACGTGAGATGTGTTGTAGAAGACATTCCACTCAATACCGCTACTTCTATACCTGAACCCATGAGACAGTCACCATAGATGCCTGCTCGCCCATCGGGGTCAAATATCATGGCACTCCTGGAGTGTTCATTGGTAAAGCTGTACCCCTGTGTTTCCAACATGAATTCATCATCGTGCTTTAACATAATAAACAGTAACATATATAAAAGGTCCAAGGCATGGATTGTTATACCACACTGTACTCTTGTGTAAAATGGTTGCTGCAGAGATCCTTTTGATAGCCCCAAAGCAAGTTCAACTCCTCCAAACATGTCTTCCTTCACTTTTTCTATGGTGACCTTTGGGATATTTTCCTGTAATAAATGATTAAACACATTAGAGAACTCAACTAAAAAGGTGAAAAGGCTTGGAAACTTCATCTTGACCTGTAGTCTTTCAATTAACTGTGATATTGTGTGGTGCAACCAAATGATACAACAACAAAATAATTCCAAATAAAATCATGAACAACTTCAGCAAATAAGCCACATGTGGAACTTTGTTTCTTCTTCCATAAGGAGAAGTGCTAAAAAATGTCCAACACTGAGGTCTACCGGTTTGCAAAGGGAACTATTTCTGAGTATTGTTGGCCATCCAAGAGAGTATTACCCAAAAATTTGGCTAGTGTTTGGTTCCATTCCAAAATTTTAGTTTGCCCTAGAAATTTTGGCCATGCTAAAAAAAATTCTGCAGCGTTTACTGGCTAATCCCGGGCGGCCAAAACATGCACCCCAATTTTGGTTTGGCATGCAGGGCTCCTTTGGACACGTGGCAGCAAATGATTAGAGGTGGCAATGTGCATTAATTACTTGAATGGTTTGATTAACAAGCTTTAAACGATGATATTTCCTAAACCGAGTATCTGATTTTGTGATCAATTTGAACCGTTGTGTTCCTTGTCATTTTATCAACAAAACAAGACCCATGTTAACATACTTTAGGGCAAAAACAAATAGATGTCATACGGGACCCACATGTCATACTCATAATTTTGGCAAATTTTGGCATGGCTGCAATCCAAACACATCAATTTCGGCATTGTCCATGAATTTGTATGGCTACGATCCAAAAAGTATTTTTTGCCCAAATTTTGGCATTGCCTAGGTTTTAGCATTGCCAAAAAATTTGTATAGCTACCTGGGGCGCTAAACCAAACAGGCCCTTAGTTTCAACAGGAGTCGATGATGCGTGCATTTCGCATACATATTTATTTTTGTTATTTTGCATATTTATTATTATTTTTATCTATTTTAGCCTTGAATAATTAAATAAAGCCTAGTTTATGCAGAAATCCCAGAGATGTCAGGTACCAATGCAATCTGGAAGGAATCAAGGAGGATCCCATATTTCTGGAAGATATTCTCGGGCAACCAATCGCACCATGTGAATCTAGGAGTCAAGAGGAACGCAACAGAAGTCACGCCAGAGTTTCCAAAGAGGGAAATGACGTGATACGGTCAGTGTTCAAAAAAGGGGTCTACTAGGCCATATACTAGCTTGTATACAAGGAACATGTGCTCATACCTGTTATTGCATAATGGTCAGTTAGGCCGAATAATAGGGCCGATTAGGCCGTATAATCGCTATTAGGTGGGTGACCGAATGAATACCGCATACCGCTTTTTAGAACCGTGGGTACGGTCGCCAGTGGGTGGCATCTGCTTCCAGGTGGTTCGCCTCATCAAACGGATCACGATGGCGATGGTCCCCACCCTTAATTCCTCACGACGGATTCATAATACCTTAAATATTGCATCACGAAGGGATCGATACATTAGACGGAGATAAGAGATAAGCATAGAGTCACCACTAATTCTAGAGGGGAATGACGCCTTCAGCACCTTATTCCATCTCTAGATCATCCATTCCACCATATTTCTCCATGGGATTTAATCATAAACTATTTTAGATCATTCTGAAGATTTGGGCCTTCATGTCCACCGAACAGTTTCCATCAGATTGGTTTTGTGGTTCAATCTATTATTGTCCAGACCATGTGTAGTGCCTTATCTATGTTATTTATGTTATCTTTCATTATTGAGTAATCTATTTAGTTCTTGAGGTCACAAGGTATCCCAATGTAGATATCATGAGATAGATCGTGGATTTGGGGTGGTCTAGTATATTCTTGTGATGATGTTCTTTCATGATGGTTATACGAAGGTCGACTTTGCATCATTTACCCTTACAGGACATGGAGGATAGCACTGCTAGATGAGATGAAGATGAAAGGTAGTAGGTGACAGGCTATACCTAATTCTTTAGATGGTTGATGCAAGGAAATCACGGAGACCCATCCACCTAAGGCTATAGCCTAGGGTCCATGATAAGGCCTCCTTAAATCTGTCTCGTATTGTTGATGTAGTATTTGCGAGTGGGGGTTACGAGGGATGTGTTTCACAGACATATTCATTTTCGACTCCGCCATCACAAAGATAGTATGAATACCACACATGACACATGGTACCCATCGATTCTGTAAACTCTACTAGTGGAGATGCGACGCCTCAAGAACACCTTTAATTATTATATACCGTGCTATGTTATATTTCTATAATTTATTATTATTATCAAATTAATTCTTGTTCATTTATTATTAAGACTAGACTTTTGCACTAGGAAACCTACTGCTCCTCGTAGATACGATATTCTTAGCCATTCACAAAAGCTACTAGCAACAATATCATGTACTTGCGGGGCATTCGACCATTGCTAAACTATTTATAGTTTACTATGATGCAAAATGGAATGTATATTTTGTGAATTTTACTCAAAAGAATGTACCTTTCAGGGAGAATGAATACACACAGAAGGAACCGCTTATCTTTGATTTTTTTTAAAAGAAGAAGATTACATGTTCAATTTTTTAAATATATTTATGTGTACAAATAGTAGTACGTAGGATAGAATTTTATTTTGTTTCAAGTACAATACCAGAACCAGAAACCACAGCTTTAATAATTAGTGGACCCCTTGCAGACACTAATGGTCCACTAATTGAGTATTATTACTGCTACTCGGTTGCTAAAGCATGCCACTGATAGGCCTATCGAAGATCTAGCTAATCGGGATGGGCATGGGCTTCTTTTGGGCCGAGGCCGCCCTCTCAAGTACGCTCTCCTCCATCTTCCCGATCTTCTGCGGTAGCGTGCACACATAGTCTCGCGTGCGCCTCCCCTCGCTGGAGATCCCCATTGCCAGCTCCTCCACACGCCACTGCCGTATCAGGTGCTATAGGATGGCACGATAGTCGGATATCATGTACGTGCCGGCCAGCTGCGCGATCATGATGAAGCGGGCGTCGGTGATGAGTGTGGTCGGCATGTCAATCTTGCGCCGCATCATGTAGGCCAGGGCGCGCACGGCGGCATCAGGGTCGGCCTCGAAGAGCTTCCCCACAATGCGAGTGTAGGAGGCCTCGTGCCGCTTCTCGTCGGCGGCAACGGTGCCGCATCTGCATGCAAGGGCGGCACCGCCGTGTGCGCCTACCTGCTGTGCCGTGTTGTCGTGGGCGATGGACGTGGCGCGCTCCTGGAAGGCGGTGTAGATGAAGCCGTGGTACAGGCTCGCCTGCTGGAGCTAATCCTGCCAAAACTGATGTTTCAAAGTTCGTAACGAGTTCCGAATTCGAGACAGAGTCAGAGTCTGTTTGGTAAAGTCAGAGTAGTAATCTTTCTGTATCCGAGTTGTATTATTTTCGTATTCGAGTCAATGTATGCGTCAGTTTAAGCAGCATATATAAGGTGCGGTTGTGTCTTGTAAGTTTGATAATATAAGCAATAGACAGAAAATAAAAAGCTGCAGTTGCAGCACCGCGGAAAGACCTCTGTTCTCTGTTTTCATTTTTGCTACTATTCATCGTTTAACAATCGTAGTCTGAAACTACAATTGGTATCAGAGCAAGTGGATGAAAATTGGTCCTTCAACTCCAGAAAAGAACAAGCAAATGGCTCTCAGCGGTTCTTCGTCGACTACCATACCTAGTTCTCAATTCAAAGAACTATCCAGCTTAGGCTATGAAGATGCGAGTGAATATACGTGCCCAGGGGGTCTGGGACGCAGTAGCCGATCCGGTCGATCAAAAGGGAAAGATCGATCCAAAAGCAAAGGTTCTGGAAGTCAATGTGAAGATGGATCAATCTGCGTTGACACTCATCTACGCTACCATACCTGACTCAATGTTCAATCAGCTTGTCAGGAAGGATACAGCACGGGAAGCCTGGATTGCTCTTCGCACTATGCACGAAGGTGTGGATCAAGTGAAGAAGGTACAACTACAAACTCTCCGAGAAGAGTATGAGGCACTGCATATGGGTGAAACTCAGTCAGTAGATGAATTTGCAGAAAAGTTAACTACGGTGGTCAATGAGTTGCGAACTCTTGGTGATAAACTAGAAGAAATCTCGGTGGTTGAAAAATATTTGCGTGTCTTACCTGAAAGATTCGTGCCAGTGGTCACAACTCTCCTCTATTCAAGTGATCTTGGGGGCATGAAAATTGAAGAAGTAACGGGATCTCTCAAGGCTCATGAGGGATTGCTTAAAGGGTGCAAGGCTCAGACAGATCAAGCATTACTTGTGAAAAGTGATGCAAAGGAAGGAAACAAACAGATAAAGAAACTCAATTGGGTTCAAGGAGGAAGATGAGGCTCTGTAAACTGGCGTGGGCGCGGTCGTGGCACTGGTGGCCATGGTTTTGGCCAAGGAGGCCGTGGTCCTGTTACTGGCCATGGACAAGGTGAGTTCAATAGCAATCGAGACAAGTCAAAAATCAAGTGCTTTACCTGCAATAGATTTGGCCATTATGCTGCAGAATGTCGGAGTCACATCAAGTGTTTTGAGTGTAAAAAATTTGGGCACTATGCTGCTGATTGTCAGAATAAGAAGAAGAAGGATGAGGTAAATTTGGCTCAAGGCCCGAATGATCATGAGCCAGCCCTTCTGTTATCTATCTCTGAAGAGAAGCACACATAGCTCATGATCTTAGAAGAAGATCAAGTTCAACTGAAATTGCTGAAAGTTGGAGAAGAGATGGTGGAATCCAACCTCTGGTATCTTGATAATGGTGCTTTGAATCATATGACAGGACAGAAGGGAAAGTTTACTGAATTGAATGAGAGCTTTCATGGATAGGTAAAGTTTGGGGATGGATCTGTTTCCCATATAGAAGGCAAAGGCAATATGTTGTTACAATGCAAGAACGGTGAGCAAAGATTGTTGACGGATGTATATTACATACCATGTCTATGCAACAACATCATCAGCCTGAGTTAATTGACGGAGGAGGGCTGCGATGTGTCAATAAAAGGACCCCATTTGTTGCTACATGATCAAGATGGACAACTTTTGATGAAGGTGATTAGAACAGCAAACACATTGTACAAGATCCAACTAGAGTCAACTAAACTAGTGTGTTTCACTGCTTGGTTGGAGAACACTGCATGGTTGCAGCGTGATCGCTTAGGTCATGTAAACTTTCGATCTTTGAAGCAAATGACAGAAAAAGGGATGGTACATGGGGTGCCACTCATCAATCACCCATCTCAGTTTTGCAAGGATTGTACTGTAGCCAAACAGACAAGACTTCCATTCCCTAAACAGGCACATTTTAGGGCATCTAGTATCCCTGATTCAAATGCTGGCAACAAATACTTCCTTCTCTTGGTAGACGATTTTTCCAGTGTGATGTGGGTGTATGTGCTAAGGAGAAAGTCAGAAGTAAAAGACATATTTAGAAAATTCATAATTCATGTTGAAAATGAAGCAAATCACAAGATCAAGGCATTGAGATCTGATCGTGTAGGTGAGTTCTTGGCACAAGAATTCGAATCAATTTGTGAGGAGAAAGGTATCAAACGATTCTTTACAGCTCCCTACAGTCCACAGCAGAATGGAGTAGTTGAGCTTAGAGATCGAACAGTGATGAATATGGTAAGGAGTTTATTGAAAAGCAAGTTGCTGCTGGGAAGGTTTTGGGCAGAGGCTGTAAGACATGCAGTATACATACTCAATCGTGTTCCCACAAAAGCCCTGGAAGGACAAATGCCATATGAAGCATTAAGTCGAAGAAAACCAAATCTTGAACACTTGAGAGTGTTTGGTTGTTTGGGGTATGCAAAAGTGCCTACTCATCTGAGAAAAATGGATGATAGATCAAAAGAGGTGATTTACCTGGGAGTTGAACCAGGATCCAAAGCAAGCCGGATGTATAGTCCACGTGATGATAAAATCATTGTGAGCTGTGATGTGACTTATTGTGAAAACAAAGCATGGAATTGGGAGTCAAAGCCAACAGAAGAAAATCAGCTGGAGAAGTGGATCTCTTTCACTGTCGAAGGAGAAAATGATGCTGAAACGAATCAGTCTTATCCTCAGGATCCAGTTTCACCAATGTCAAATGTTGAAATCTCACCACAGGAAGCTTCAGAAGACAACCTATCTCCTTCTGAAGTCAATGGAGAAGAGGAAGAAACCCCATCAAGCAAAACAACGGTTTATCAAAGCTTAGCCGAAATTTATGAGCAAACTGAACTAATTGAGATGAGTGATGAATTGCAGATGATAGCTGCAGATGAACTGACAAGTTTCCAGTAGGCTTTTACCGAACACCATTGAAAGATTGCTATGCAAATAGAGCTTCATTCAATAGAGAAAAACAAAACATGGAGGTTAACTGATCTGCCAAGTAATCAGAAGGCCATAGGACTAAAATGGATCTTTAAAATAAAAAGAGATGCAAAGGGAAATATTGTACGTCACAAGGCCAGACTTGTCGCAAAAGGCTATATTCAGAAGAAAGGGATAGACTATGAAGAGGTATTTTCACCGTTTACACGACTAGAAATAGTTAGATTACTCTTTGCTCTTGCAGCTCAATTTGGATGGGAAGTACATCACATTGATGTAAATTCTGCATTTTTGAATGGAGATTTCACTAAAGAGGTATATGTATTGCAACCAGAGGGATTTCAAGTGAAAGGTCAAGAAGGCAAGGTGTATCGACTCTTAAAAGCACTGTATGGATTAAAACAGGCGCCTAGGGCCTGGAATAAGAAGCTGGACAACACCTTGATGATTCTCGGTTTTGAAAGATGTAAGCAAGATCCAGCTTTATACTTAAGAAAGTCAGTTGATGACAAGTTGATACTTGGCATATATGTTGATGATCTTGTTGTTACAGGAACTTGTGTTCAAAGAATAGAAGAATTCAAAAAGGAGATGATGCGGCAGTTCGAAATGAGCGATCTTGGAGTTTTAACTTACTATCTCGGTCTGGAGGTGAAACTGAGAAAACATCATATTTCCATCAAACAATATAGCTACGCGAAGAAACTTCTTGAGAAGGCAGGTATGAAGGCATGTAACTCTTGTCAGTATCCCATGGAGTCAAAATTACAGCTAGATAAGGATGAGTCAGGTGAACCAGTTGATGCTACTGAATTTCGAAGTATGGTGGGTAGCCTGTGATACTTGATTCGCACATGACCAGATCTTGCATTCTCAGTTGGTGTGATCAGCAGATATATGGAAAGACCTACAATACAACATCTGCAAGCTTTAAAACATATACTGGGATATCTAGCAGGAACCGTGGATTATGGACTGGAGTATGTCAAGAATGACTACACATCATTGCTTGAAGGATTTTGTGATAGCAATTTGGTCGGTGATCCTGTTGATCGAAGAAGCACAACTGGTATGGTGTTTTATCTCCATGGAAACATGATTACATGGTGTTCACATAAACAAAGAAGTGTAGCCATGTCATCATGCGAAGCAAAATTCATGGCAGCAACATCAGCGGCATGCCAGGGTATTTGGTTGATGAGGTTGCTTCGTGAATTACTTGAACAACCTACTGAACCTTTCACACTGTTTGTCGATAATAACTCAGCAATAGCACTAATGAAAAATCATGTGTTTCATGGTAGAAGCAAACACATTGATACCCAATATCATTTCATCAGAGAATGCATTAAGGAAGGACTGGTAGTTGTTTCTCATACTGCAACTGAAAGTCAAAAGGCTGATGCACTTACAAAAGCATTGGGACAGATTAATTTTCATCGGATGATTAAATTACTTGGTCTCAAGGAAGCTGTTTGAATTGGCAAGGATTAGGGGGTGTATGTTGGAGCTAATCCTGCCAAAACTGATGTTTCAGATATTGTAACGAGTTCCGAATTCGAGACAGAGTCAGAGTCTGTTTGGTAAAGTCAGAGTAGTAATATTTCCGTATTCAAGTTGTATTATTTTTGCATTCGAGTCAATGTATGTGTTGGTTTAAGCAACATATATAAGGTGCAGTTGTGTCTTGTAAGTTTGATGACATAAGCAATAGACAGAAAAGAAAAAGCTGCAGTTGTAGCACCACAGAAAGACCTATGTTCTCTGCTTCCGTTTTTGCTACCGTTCATCGTTTAACAATCGCTGTTTTGTTTGAACTTCAGACATCTAGTTTGGTAGTCTGAAACTACTTCACTGGCGCATGCACGGCCATGCCGGACCGGATGAGCCGCTGGACGGTGCGCTCCTCCTCACGCATGTTGAAGCGGCCGGAGAGGTACATGTGCTGGTTGAACACGTCGCCGTGGCGGTTCTCCTCAGCGGACCACCCGCGGATCCACCAAGCCAGGCGGTTGCCGTCGCCCCAGATGGTCGCGCCACGGCCTCCCAAATGTTCGGCCTTTGCTCGCATGCGTCGACAGCGCCTCCACCGTCACCATGTTGGCGACCAGCACACCAAGCATCTTCGCACGTTCAACGCCGTTCGCGGAGCTCGAGGCACGCCGCGTTGAACCCATCGGCGCCCAGCACCGCCGCGTTTGGCAGTATGTCCGACGGCTGCCATGACGCTTCCACCGGCTTGAGCAACGGCAGCACGTTATCCTCCACCCACGGCTCCAGGTAACGCTGCCATACATACACGATTAATCTGGACTCATCAAAATAAGTGGTGTACATCTTCTCTTTCTCTTTCAATAAATTAGTGAACTTCTTATCTATATATGATTAATCTGTACTGTTATAATCTGATTCCACCAAAATAAGTAGTATATATATTCTCTTTTCTTCTCTCGATTAATGAGAGAGTTTTTAGGATTTTTTCTTCTGATTTGAGGCTTATTGTGAGATTTTCTAGACCTCAAACGAATGTGGTACCTTGAATATGACCAGTTATTTATAGATATATATAGATATAGATATCAGATGCATTGATGTAGAATTTTTTTTGGTGATGAAATTGACGTAGAATGGATGATATAGTCGAGTTTCATAAGCTATTTTCATATTCACTGGGTCGCCAAGACAGTACTCAACTATTGTGCTGGTGATGGCACCAAAGTCTTGACTTATGCAAAATCTCCCGCCCTCCATTACCTTGTCCCATGAGCATTGGTTCAATTTTGGTCCAACTCTCGCCAAAGGCCGCATACACTACTACAGAAAAGGCCTTCACAGACGGTTCAAAAATACCATCACAGATGGTTTCGTGAGCTGTCTGAGTTTATAAGTCAGTAATGACATGAGGTCATCACAGACGGTTTTCGAACCATCTGTAATATATAATATCTGTAATACATAATATCACAGACATTTATTAACTCAAAACCGTCTTTGATAGTCGACTATCACAGACGGTTTCATCTACAAACCGTCTGTGATATTCTTTTGCATTGCTAAATCTATTTCTGTTTATTGGCTAGCCTCAGGAAATGCTAGCCATGCCCTCTGAAACAAGCACATCCAATTCGCATTCATTTCAGAAGCACATCAAATTTGCATTCATTTCAGAAACAAGCGCATCCAATTCACAAATCAATTAACTAAAATTAACCATTAATATACATTTACACACATGTACCATTAAGTTCAATCTACACTGTGGAAACTCCCATCTCGATTTATGACCTGACTGTTAAGGAATGACGCAAGGTGTGATCGAACTTTTATGAGCTCGCTCTATTCCAATGCAGTTTTGGCGATGGTCGCAACCTGTCGATAGGAAGATTAAATTCGTGCCTATATAAATTGGTAAGTATATATGAAATAATTGTTGCGAGGATCATTGGTGATCGCGAAACCGATGAGTAGTTCCATGTTGTGGCAAACATAGTATCCACAGACGTTGCAGCCCGACGACTGCTGGTGGCACTGCAAAAATAGAATTGGTTAGTTCGAGAGGCATTACTATGAAGTGTTATATAGGATTAATGTGTACTAGCTAGCGAGTACCGGGAAAGTTAGATCGTGTTGCAGCGACCTTCCCCTGCATTTCCCTCCTCTAGCATATAACACGTCGAACGCCCTACGTGACTCCAAGAAGTTAGCCTTAGCTATTGCAAAGGAAGGAAAGACTACAATAGAGTTTCTATGGAGGAAATGTGTTTATCTGTTGATTAAATTCTGGATAACTGTGAAGTTGTGAGTGGTCCTCTTTAGGGAATCAAGGTATATTACCCATTTCTGTTTTGGTATAATTACAATTAGAATCCAGTGGAAGCTACACAGGTATGTCAGCATGGTCATTAAACCTAAGTTCGTGTTGCTTATAAAGTACAAATCAACAAGTATAGCCAATAGTGCAACACTTACTCCTGGTTGTAGGGCAAAAGTATGTATTCCTTGTTGCGGCGAGCCAGGAAAAACGCTATAACGTAATCCTCGACGAACATTGCATTCGCATTGATGGTTTGCTCGGAGACCACGTGTGAGTCGAGGAAACCTACTGGTGAATTCCTTCTTTCGGCTTCAAACATCATGTATCTATATACAAAAGAAAAGAGTTATATATAACATTTATCGGTATTACATAGACATTGACCGTGATTGTACACACTTACAGTGTCCAGCATCGCATGAGTGAGACGTCGAGCTGGTCGAGGTTGAAGAGACAGAACAAGTCCTCGAAGGTCACCGTGAAGACACAGTCTTGAAGCTCGTGGTTAAAATGATCCTCCTTGAACTTGACGGTGACACCCGGCGTCGTTGTTCAAATCCGGCTTTGTTGGATTGTTTCATGTACCATGTATGCAATGCCGTGCAAGCCGATCCTAGGGTAGGGCTGTCTAACCTCTCGACCAACGGCTTGCCTAGCATGAATTTCTTGGCCAACGGCAAGAAAGGGATATCAGAACAGGAGTTGACCGTCTTCGATTTACCCTTGCTGCCTTGCTTTGTAGAGGTCGACTCCACAAGAGTCTCTCGAGCACGAGGTGTAGATGCATCGATGCACTGTGCCTTGCCGTCGGTCGCAGTAACCGGTCGCGATTAGCTCCGTCGACTTGGTACCGTTGCAGGACATTCCCATGAAGTTGACACCGGAGCAGGTAGCTCCAGGCAGATGTCCCCCTTGGGCCACTGGATAAATGTTCCAACGGCTTGCTCTAGAGTCATGACCTCGTCGTTTGGGGGAATATGCAACGGGACGGCCCTAAAATTGGCACAAACGCCGTCCACATTCACTTTTGCGAAACCCGGCGTTAGATTTACACCGTGCACCAAACCCCCGACACCGGATGGATACACCTGACCCCAAGCAGCATCTAGAGCAACAGAAGCATATCTCACTTAGAGCTTGCACTTCATAGCCACCTACATAACGATGCAAAATTAGCTACTCCAACAGACCTATCAATGGATCGAGCATTCCAGAGATAATAATTATTACCTGGATTTCATCGACAGGAAATCTGCATCGTTGCCTATTGGGGTAGGGTTAGGCGATGCGACTACTCGAAAGTTTGAAGTGGGTCTAACCTGATGAGGCGAGGGCTTGCAACTGATTTGGGAGTTGCAATTCCCTAAACCTTTCCTTAAAACTCTCCATCTGCCGTTGCGTCGCAGCTCTGACGCGATCATCGTTCTCATCTCTAAGGGATTCAATGATCTCATCTTTGAGGGATTCACGAATCTCCTCTCGTAGCTTTGCATCGCGCTCGGCTTTGGCTCTCTTCCTACTCGGTACGATCCGGAGTCCGCAAGGAACCAATCTGCCCATGTAACATAAACACTAGCGCCTCTCGCGCGACCCGGATGCTCATTGTTTTCTAGGGCCGCGGAGAGTATATCTCTCTCCCTGTCTGCCTAAAATGAGCCTTGGGAAGATTGTGCAAGTTATGGAGTAACTACAAACTAGGTAGTTCGATATCTTACCAAGCGTTGGGACACTTCCTGGTCTGCGGGGTTTGGAAATGAGACTTCCCCCGTAGGCAGGGTACGTAACGTCCCAAATAACCACTTTTGGGCGCGCACATCAGTGATCTTGGGAAATGGCGGGGAGACATTCGAACGGCTTGCCTACTGGTCCTGATCCCTCCATATCGGGATTTTACCCGCATACCTAGCGGTGCCGAATCTATGGGGGTGCTTGTTTTTTTCCTGGAGGGTCGTGTGCGCCGTACTTTCACTTCTAAATTCTTATGTCGTCTTCTTCACCACAAACTCGGCATAGGACTCTTCCAAGAACGGAACTTGTGGAAGGGCGTCAGATCCTTCTCCACGTAGTTTTTGACAAGCGTACTCTTGAAGTTCTTCCACGCTTTGCACGCCTGTAGCAACGCGTGTCGTCGCACGGAGTCCTGGTGTTGTTCTGGGATCTCGAACGATCAGAAAATATCCGTCAGCAGCTCAGCTTTCTGTTCTTTGGTCAACTCCTTCCACGAATCGTAGGTGATGTTGACCCGTTACCGTGCAACTATTCCGCCTGTTCTCCGGAATGCGGACGCTGCTCTGCGAGGATTGATAGGGGTCCCAGACTGATCGACCTCCGTGATGGTATAATGGCCCGCGGGCCTTTTTGATATTCTTCTTCTTCTACCACGGTTGGATATTCCAGAGGATGGTGCATCATCAGACACATGAGGCGGCGATGACGAAGAATGAGCGGAAGACATCTTCATAAGAAATAGAAGTTCTGACACGCACGAACATATTATCATAAGATTCAATCTCTATGTATATGGGTATACACACCAATTAATAATAATTGGGATATGTAGGGAAGAAATTTGGACTAATACAATGACATAATTGACATAGACATGTAAATCCTCCAAGTCATTTAAAAGGAATAATATGCTCAACACAAACATCATGTGAACAAATGAAATCAACATAAAGCTAAGATTTAATATTTTGATATTGCTACCAGATGTAGAGTAAGCATTCCAATTAGAGCTCAAGTTCAAACTCGATTATCAAAACAATTTCAGTACAAGACTATTATTATCACAGAGCATTCATCTCAAGCCCACCACACCACATTGCAATATATTCTAGTAGCAGTATCAAAACAAATACCATATGAATAACTGACTAGAATAAATACAAATTCATAAAACAAGTACAATTATCATGAGTCAATGAGGACCATGATAGATTATTGATAGAAAGAGTGAGGGAAAGGGGCGTCGGGGTCGGCAACTTGGCATTGGTTACCTTTGGGCATCGAGGAGAAGGACGAGCAAGGAGCAGTACCGGAGCAGCAGTGCGGCGTCGAAGGGGAGGCGGCGGGCTCGGGGGAGGAGGCGGCGGGCTCGGGGGAGGAGGCGTGCTGGGCTGGAGGATGAGGCTGCGTCGACGGGCTCGGGGGAGGAGTCGCGTCAGGCTCGTGGAGGAGGCGGCATCGAGGACGGTAATGACGGGCTCGGGGGAGGAGGGAACGAGGAGTTGAGAAACTTAATCGTTTGAGTGGGGGGCGCGGGCAAACCCTAGAGTTCGAATATAAATAGAGATGAACATCACAGACAGTTCTAAAGTAAAACCATCTGTGATACATAATATCATAGACGGTTCTAACCGTCTGTGATATATTGTATCACAAACGGTTTTTACGAAGGAACCGTCTGTGATATATAATCATACACGGTTTGATCTACAAACCGTCTATGATATTATTTTGTATTGGTTAATCTAGTTCTGTTTATTGGCTAGCCTTAGGAAATGCTAGCCATGCCCTTTGAAACAAGCAGAAAACACAACAAGTACATGTATATACATCCAATTCATATTCATTTCAGAAACAATCACATCCATTTCACAGTACAAATCAATTAACTCAAATGAACTAAATTTAATCATTCATCAGAACGTACATATACACACATTGTTCAATTAATCTTTAAAAATTAGCCATTCATGTTGATCGACACGTATGTAGCTAGTTTCATCACGTTCTTCTTCCTCGACCCTTATGCCGTTTCTGAAAGGAGGCAACTCATCAAGTTAATTGTATTCTTCCTTGTCCACTACATTCTCAACTCCGATAATCCTCCTTTTTCCATGAAGAACTACGTGGCGCTTCTTATTTGCCGGGTCGGTTACATAGAAGACTTGAACAACTTGGTTAGCCAGTACAAATGGTTCGTCTTTGTATTCGACACGTTCGAGGTCCACGGTAGTGACGCCTGCTTTGTCGACCTTCACCGTGGGAGATGGACCCAACGCACCAAATAGGGGATCTTGAAAAGCACGTGGTCGAATTCCCTTGTCTCCTCTATTTGCCCATAGTAGGAGCTCCTCATTATCGGTCTTGAATGCATCTATCACGAACACCGCCGATCGGTTAGTGCTCTTTATATCCCGAGCTCTTGTCTGAGAATGTGTACCCATTTATGTCGATCCTCGCCATGTCTGGCTGTAAATGTTGGCCCTTTTGCCAACCATGTCGAGATATCACTTGACGAGCTCCTAGCGAGTCGCTCCTTCAACCGTTGGTTGAACCATCTGTTGTGTTGTCTCGTGATCCAAACATCCGGCCGCTTCGGATTCTGTTGCCGAAGCACGTCCTTGTGCGACCTTCTGAGCAATTTTGTTAAAGAAATAGCACAGCCTCATGATTGTCTCTCGGATCTTGATCGGTAAAATACTTCTAATTGCAACAGGGAGCATTTGTGTCATCAGCACATGACAATCATGAGACTTCATGCCAATTAACTTCAAATCTTCCATCGAAACAAGTTTCTTCATGTTGGCGAAGTAACCGGACGGAACTTTCACACCATGCAAGCACCGACACAGTTCAATTCTCTCGGCCTTAGACAGAGTGTAACAAGCAGGGGGAAGGTACGTTCGTCCTTTATCAGTCTTTGTTGGTGCTAACTCAGGTTTGATGTCCATATCAACCAAGTCAAGCTGTGCATTAACACCATCCTTTGTTTTGTCACGAATGTTCAGTAAGAGACCAATCAAGCTGTCACATACATTCTTCTCTACGTGCATGACGTCGATGCAGTGGTGAACTTCTAGGTGCTCCTAATAAGGTAAGTCCCAAAATGTTGATTTCTTCTTCCACATGTTCTTCTTACGGACCCTCGATTTACATCCCTTTCCAAGCACAACATCTAAATCCTTAACTATATCATAGACCTCTTTTCCGCTTAAATGCCTTGGAGCTGAACTGTCCTCCTTCTCTCCGTCGAATTGTTTCTTCATCCTGCGGTATGGGTAAGCCTTCCAAGGAACCTCGATGACGCATGTACACGGTTTTGCGTGAGTGATTGACCACACACTCTCGGTATCATCTAAGCGGTGAGTACTGAGTTTTGGCCCTTTTGTACTCGGCCCGACAGTTAGCAAGGGCGGGATAATCATTTATGGTGCGAGAACAATAAGGAGCGTAAAGTGAAGTTCTCTCGTTTATGCGCATCTCATACTGCATGCCTTTAATCCACAACATTTTAGATCTTCCATCAATGGTGCTAGGTACACATCAATATCATTCCCGTGTTGCTTTGGCCTTTGGATAAGTATCGGCAAAGAAAATATACTTCCGCTTCATACACAACCAAGGAAGAAGGTTGTAGATCTGAGTGTCACGGGCCAAGTGCTATGTCATTGCTCATGTTACCGAAAGGATTCATTCCATCATCCTCAATCCAAACCTTATATTCCTCGGTTCGCTTTTGAAGTCTGCAAACCTCCTATCGATGTTTCTCCTTTGGGCGGAATCGGCAGGTGTCTTAGCTTTCCGTCATTCTTACGCTCTTACGAGTGCCAATCGCGCGATTTTGCATTCTTTGGGTTCGTAAAACCGCTTCAAGCGGGAATTACAGAAGATACCACGCCACCTTAGTAGGAGGTCCTTTCTTCACCTCGATTCCCTCATCGTCATCGATTGATTCTTCGCTTGTATCGGGATCGTTGCACACCGACATACATGCATGTTTGTATACTCGTTACGGTAGAGGATCTGATCGTTCGGTATGTATGTATTCTTTCTACTTCCATTCCCAATGGACAAAGAACCGTCTTGGCTTTGTAGGTGGTTTTGGGCCGTCGTTTCCCTCAGGAAGCATGTCCGCTAAGAGACCTAATGACCGTGAAACTCTTGTCGGACCAGCCGTTGCTTGCCTTCAATTTCAGCAGTTCAAGCACGGATGACAACCTTGTGTATTCCGGCTTGCAGCCCGGGAACAAAAGTTTCTCCGAGTGCTCCATCAAGCCCCAGAATCGAACATACTCCCTCTCATCACAGTTCCCTTCTGCATCGCGAAGCATCTGATCTAGATTGTCATCGTGCAGCCTATCCGAATCGGAACCACAATTAACATTATCCGACGGCATATCGTTGACTTCCTGTATAATATGCTCTTCACCATGACTGGTCCAACGTGTATAACCCTTTTTGAAACCCCTTCGAATCAAGTGTGCTTCGATCTGCGCTCGGTTCTTAAATATCTTCAGATTCTCGCAGTCAATGCATGGACAGTACATATATTCCACCCCCTTATTCAACTTATCCTCCTCGGCAGCTCTTGTAAAAGCACACACGCCATTAATGTACTCTTCACTCACACGGTTCTCAGCGTACATCCAGCTTCGGTCCATCACACAGTTCGTATTGAAAACCCTGGAAATAAATAAAAGGGTGACTTCGAAAGTATATTTTCTGAGGCTTAATTACGCTTTTCATCAGAGAAAGAGTATTTTTCTCTGAATTAGAGGTGGTTTTTTTTTTTCATTTTTTCATTTTTTCGGATTTTATTGACTTACATGTAGGCCCTACTTGTCAGTGACTCATTTTTTATTTCATGATTTTATTTATAAAATCTATGGCGGTCCCACATGTCATAGACTCGTTAGTTTATTAACTAAATGATTAAAAACAGTATGATTTTAAGCTCAAATTGGGCTTAAGGTGACATCGCATTACTAATAGTCGTGGCTCGGGGCCCTAAGGCCGCCTGAGGCAAACCGACGGTGATGTCCCGTGGCAGCGCCATGGGCTTCACTAGCGATTTCGGCGTAAACGCCTAAAACTACTCAAATTAAAGGATACTTATGCTCTAGTAGCTCACCTCGATCACGAGAAAGGTGTCAATGAAGTCGGAGAAGGTCTAAGGCGGCTGGTCGTCGATCGGTGAACAGAGGCTACGGCGGCAAGCTCCTCGACGACAATAGCTGAAATGGACCACACGAGCGGGCTCAGTGAGGTGAGGCGATACTCAAACCGGGCACAGAGTGGCGATGGACTCACCGGGCTTGGAGATCTCCCGCGGTTACCGTAGCATTAGAGATGAAGATTAAGAAGACTTTGTTGGGGAGCTATGTACACTGCACCGTCTGTGATAAGTTAATTATCACGGACGGTTTTCAACAAAAACCGTCTGTGATATGTAGTAATATCACAGACGGTTTATGTTTAAAACCGTCTATGAAGTATCACGAGCGGTCTTGACCAAAACCGCCCGTGATATTGGGTAATATCACATATGGTTTTTGGTCAGCACCGTCTGTGATACTTCACAGACAGTTTTAAATATGGACCAATATCACAGACGGTTTTTAGTCAGAACCGTTTGTGATACTTCACAGATGGTTTTAAACATGAACCGTCTGTGATATGACCTTTTCACAGACAGTTTTTAGCGCGGAAAATAACATAGACGGTCGGTAAACAAAAACCGTCTGAGATTGTGTTTAATACAGATGGTTTCGATGAACCATCTATGATTAGACGTCCAGTATTAGTATTTTTATAGTAGTGATAAATCATTAAGTAATATTGTGTTCCGCTAATTTTCGCTGCTGTGGAAAAGTGGTTGCGATAAAACTACCCACTAACAAAACGAAAGACGAACTAGAATCTAGCCAATAAGATAGATATAGTCCCACGTAGCACCCTGTTTAGCAAGTCAGATTAAAGTTTGACAAGGTATGCCATCCAATGGTTGATCCTTGCTTATTTTCTCTCATGCATGTCGACATTTTCCTCGGTAACTACTCCGATAATTCGTGTTATTTAGAATGCAACAATATGTCCTTTTTTTCTTTCAATATGCGTGGTATAAGATAAAAAAAAAACAGCTAACCAAACATAAAAAATCTGGAAGCCGGCCTTGTTCTACGCTGGTAGATCTAACATGCCATCTAAATGAGGCTAGAGGGAGATGTAAACGTACGTACCAGCGGCTGATCACTTGGATACCTGCTGCTGTTGCTGTTGCTGATTGCCTGTAGTACTTAGCAGGAGTACTATTTGGTTTGCATGATGGGTATCCAAACCTAGATGACAATATTATTGCTGCCATGTTGATTAAGCTAGCTCCGTACGTTGTCAATTTGTGTTTATTGCCCCAGTCGCGCGTGATGCGTATTTAGTAGTAGCTTGCTTGCTTGCAGTTGCCCCAGTCATGCATGTTGCCGTGCGGCCAGTCGGCAGCCGCGTATGTTGCGAATTCACAGGGCTAGCTTTCCTGCAACTGCAATTACTCATATAGTACTCCCCGAACGGCGACGTCTTCTTCGGCGTCGGCGGCTTTTCCGAAAGTAAGGCTGCAGCCGCGAAGCCTTGTGTGTTCACATTAATAATGCTGTTGGTCCCCCAAAAACGTCACCTGGAGGTGGATGTAATTTTTTGTATGACGTCTGGCTTCTGCTTTGTCCATATCATTCTTGATACGTCGTATCTGTCGACGATCAATCTTTCTTTTCAGTCTATCAATGTCCGCGGCCTAGATAAGTTCCTCCCTGGTCAGATGGTCAGTGGAATGGTCAACCACGCCATAACCATACAGCTATATACTTCAGGTTTGCATCACATCTTCCTTGTTGAAATAATCAGAGAGATACTGGTCGAAATACTGCGCCACCGTCGAACATGCGGCCATGATATATGAGAAGAGCCTATGTAGAAGGAAAAGCTTGTAACAAGTGCATACGCAACTAGCGCGGCGTAGCGTGTACTCGTCGACGACCTCGCGATTCATCCCGCGGCGTTCTTTATCCATGCACAGTGTCTCGAAGCAAAGCTCCTTTGTGTCCATCTTGAATGTCTGGTGCATCTCACTTCTTTCTCTTTTCATCCATGTACTTGGTGATCATAGCGGAGTATAATACTCTGTCATTTGACATGGAGAGTGACGCGTTGTTGCTTCTGTCAACAAAATAATTTCTAGTCCCACGTAAAATTACGTCCACAATACCAACCAGAGGGAGGCACTTGGCACCGCTCATGATTCAATTGTACACCTAGACTAGATTGGTCGTCATGACACCATATCGAGTACCACCTCTGTTATGTAGCAACAACCACTTCTCCTTAGACTCGTACTCAATCCAGTCTGAAAAACATTTCACCTGCGCCCCCATCTTCCTCGCCACACTAGGATCATATGTAATAGCGTGGCAATGCTTGACCGGGCACGTCAAGACTTGTATCATCATTTTTGTTGCCTCATACATGCATCTAGATTCGCTCATCCAGAATCTTTCAGAGTGCATCAAACTTTCGCTGTTGGTTCTGGTTGCACAGCCGTTTGAATATGTTCATTAAGTTCTTGTTGTGAAACTGCTCGTAGAAGTTTACACCCAAGTGCCTCATGCACCACCTGCTCTGCAGGCCCGCATGCTGATCATGTATGACGCATACGTTAAGACAACCTTGTACAACATAAATCCTCAAATTTCTCAGGAACCACAACCAGTTATCCATGTTCTCGCTTTCAACGAATGCGAATGCTATGGGAAGAACCTGATTATTCACGTCCGTCGCTATTGCAGTTAGTATCTGGTCCATGTACTTTCCAGTAAAAAATGTGCCATCCACGCACAAGATTGGACGGTAGTGCCAGAATGCATTGATGCATGGACAAAAGGCGAAGAATACTCGCTTTAGTACCCTCTTATTACCCCACTTCGAATGCGTGAAATCTTCAATGGCAACATGAGTACCAAGATTCCTATCCTGTATGCTGTATGACCCAGAGTTGGCTAGGCAGGTTCTGGTAGGAGTACTCGAACGTATCGAACCTTGATTCTAATAACTTCTGCTTTGCCCTCCACGCCTTACCATAGCTGATTGTATACTGAAACATTGCCTCAATTGCTCAAATGATGGATCGTGCCTCAAAATCTAGATTATCCACGATCTTACTGTACATGATGTTCGCGATAAAGCCTGATGACAGGTTCGTGTGGGATTGTACTGACTCAGCGATGACATATATGTGAGGGACCACTATATTGCATTTTCCAGTAGGTGTCCCACTTAGGCTGAAATACGTGCACTCGCCAAAGGCATCCCTCTATGTCGCACTTTATGTCGTAGCATCTTGAGTTAAACTTGACGACTCTGAATGTACGCCACCGACAAGGCCCATAATTTGACCGCCTCCTGCACGGCCTCCTTGCATTTGTACATGGCTCCTTGCCTGAGCTCGCCCTGGTCATACTCCTACGGCACACGAGAGCCTTCGTTAATGACGATGTTGTCGAACTGATATGTGTTCCACTCGGATGAAACCGCTTGCTGTTCTACAGCATTCTCGTCGTCAAATCCTTCATCTTTTGACAATGCCAGATAGTCCTGGTCTTCACGATCCATTCTTTAGACTAGGACTTCCATCTCCTCACCCTCATCTGTAATCTCACTAGCTTGCCTGGCTGAAGGAGCTCTTTCCACACGGTCTTCATTAGCAACATCAATAACTCCCGAACCTTCGGTCATTGTGTGTGCCACGCTATGGCTGGAGTCTCCGACTTCTTCTTTGGCATTACCTTCCCCTTCTTGTTCAGCCGCCGATGTAGGAGTGGGCTTGGCATATGTCTGGGCCAGAAGGACCAAATACCACTGTTCCTCCCTCGCCCTGTGTACATATGACTGCCATGACATTGTTCCCTTGAGCTGCATTAACTCCCAATGTTTGCCCTGTGGTTCTCGATTGGCAAGGAAAATCAATCTAATATCATACACAATGTGGTCCAAATTGAATGTGTGGAACAACCACCGCATCACAACGACCCATGTACGCTGCTCTGCTCTTGTTAGGGTCACGGTCGCCGATTGAAAATAACACAAATCAATCCATTTGGGACCCTCCAGAATAGTCCCCTGATCATAATACATTTTGAAATTAGTGTCGTCTGATATATTTGATGTACTGCACAGTCCTAGAAGATTTCCACGATTAACCACATATCTAAAACTAAACTACTCATCTAAAACTATGTAATCCATTCTGTTAAAAAAATTACCTAAAAGGTGGACGACCGGACAGGCAGCGCTTCGCTAGCTCTCTCCTCCCCTCTACTCCTCTATGCTCCTCTCCCTCCCCTTCTTTCTCTTTTTTTTTGAATAAAAGTGAGTTATACCAGAATTTTGAGGTCTTTTATAGGGTAGATTGTGCCGCCATTTGGAATGACAACAGAAACTTGCAGGATCCCTGTCGCCATTTGAAATAACGTTTTTCCTAAATTTTAATATTAAAAAATTTAGGGACTTGCGAGATCCCATCGCCATTTGAAATGACGATTTTTCTATATTTTAATATTAAAAAAATTCAAAACTTGCTGGATCTATGTTGCCATTTGAAACAACGATTGTCCTAAATTTAATATTATTTTTTTTCAACCGGGATCCTTATCGCTAGTTGGAATGGCGACAAGACCATCTATGCACTATTCCAGGCTACTGTCATCATTTGGAATAGCGACAGGAGAATTTCGGTGACAATCATCTATTTTTGTAAAAAAAAATTCGACTATTTACTTTTGTAATTTTTTTAAAATAATATTATTTTAAAAAAATCGCTTATCAGCCACCCCTTGAAAATCCTCATGTTTAGGGCACATTTTAGCATATTTGTGGCTTTTACAAAAGCTTCGGTTGAAATTTGTAGAAATTTGAATAGTTGTAGGGCTAAGCCAGGTAAAATTTGAAGATGTTTGATTTTTGGTTGTCTGGCTTTTAGATGTTTAGGGCTTGTTTAGCACGACTGTGGCTTTTCTGGCGGCTTCGGTTGAAATTTGTAGGGTTGAATAGTTCTTGAGGCTAAGCAATGTCAAGATGTTTGATTTTTGGTCATTCTTTTTTAGATAAGGTTGTCGCGAGTTCCAAGATGGGAAATATCTGAAATGCCCCTGAGGACAGTAATGACTTATTTGATGCCGTTTAACGCAATTAACAATATTTAATGAGAACTAATGACAATTGACGATAATTAACGACGCTAAACGCAATTAACGGCATTTAAAAATAATGAACAACTAACAAAATTGACGACATTTAACGATAAATAATGATGACTACCGCAATTAGCACAATTGGCCGCATTTGACGACGACTATCGCAATTAGTGCAATTGATCACATTTGACGATGATTACCGCAATTGATCGCATTCGACGACAACTACGGTAATTAACACAATTGATCGTATTTGACAACAATTAACACAATATACGACATTTTCGAAATGAATTATTCTCTATCTCCTTTTCTTGTTCCTCAATCGTCATAATAGATCACCAAAAGTGCTTACACTATCTAAAAGAAGAAACATTGAGAATTCTAAATCAATTATTAGCGATCGAGGGTGCACCTGAGAAGCCATACAATCTAGATACTCATGCTCCATAAGTCATGTTAGTTGCATGTCCGGTTTTGTTCGCATCCGACTCAATTAAATTGATCATTTGTAATTGCCATCAGTGGATTTGCAGTTGAATGAACTGTATCTTTGTTCTTGTTGTAGGTGTAAAAACCAAACACAAGTGAGGGGGTGGACGTCGGCCGTCTAACGGGCCCTCGTCCACGAGGGTAAGAAATGACACGAGGATTTATCTTTGGTTGAAGTCCGAGAGGACCGCCTACTCTGTCGGTGAGCCAGCGGGGTTACCTCCGGAGAGAGCCCCGAGGGCTCACCGGTTTGAACATGTTTCTTTATTGCTCAAGAGAGCCATCCCCTTGAAAGGAGGGATACATGGGGTATTTATAGGCTCCCAAGCCTGTACAAATGACGGGAATACCCCTTGGGGGATAGTTACATTATGAGTACAAGCAAGGGGTATCACAGTCTTTTATGAGCATACTAGCATTTCTTGGGTCTGTATGCGTGTCTTTTGAGAGACGGGCCCCGTCAGTATGATAGATGAATTATTCTTCCAACACTAGCCCCCCTGCCCCTTGGTGTTTTGGGGGAACGCCAGAGGGGCAGTCTTGAATTGCCTTCTATGCGGAGGTTGATATTTCAGAGGAGTTCTGGTGGGTTTGAACAGTGACTGTGTCTGAAGATGTGTGCCAAAAACGTCACAACCATGACACCAGAGCGTGAGGCCGCATGCAGGGCGTTGGGCTCATGCACGACGCTGGCCGTTGGAGGGCACATGCAGGGCGCTGGGAGCATGCATGATGGATCCACGGACGACACCATTATCATTTGTTATCATTGAATGTGTAGCATCAAAGTTGATCAAGCTTGTTTAATAGAAACATTAGACTTTTTGTCATCTCTTGGTTGCGTGTTCACAAGGCTGCCTGGGTGGTCAGGACAGTTTTTTTTCTTAGTGGTTTCGGCTGCCAAGGCACGGTTCTTCATTTGGCATCATATTCGGCTGCTCATGGGCAGTTGGCTTTTAAAGATGTCAGTCAGTCACATGGGTAAAGGGGTCTAGTGGTATCAGTGGAACTAGAACTACTCATGGGAATCCAAGGTGCCTGGGTCCTTATCTCCATTCCTCATCTCCATTCTTTAGCTTGGCCGAAACACACAGCCCCATTTGCTTCTTCCTTTCTTCAACTACTTCTTGGCATGAAGTTCCTTTGGTTGAAGTTCCTCATAGTCTTGGCAGGACTAGTCCTCGAGCCCTGCTTGCCTGTGCCTCTCTTGCCGGCTCGACCCGCCTCCCTATGCTCATTTGGTGTTTTCGGCGCGGTGGTCCTCTCTGGCGCCGGGTGTACCACGACGGACATCTGAGACGCTGGGCCAGGTTTGTCTGAGGAGGCGGTGGGGCGCCATTGGGCTGCCTCGACGAAGCGGATCGGGGCCATTAAATGATCAGTGGCGAGGAGAGATTTCACCGGCGGCGGCGGCGTCAGGAGCATGACGACCCCGTCGGTCCGCGCCACGGGCTGACTTCTTGCCTCACCGGCGCTTGTGGCCGCCGTGAGTGCCACGGCCCCTCGTGCGCCTCCCGCTCCTGTCTGGAGGAGGAGGGCGTGCGCCTCTTGAAGTGCCACTCCCCATCGTTTGCCGTAGTAGTCGCTCGCCGCGGGCCCTCACTTCTCCTCCGCCACGGCCATCTCCTAGTGGCGGCGGCGATCGCGGCGGGTGTCGTTGGCCCCCGCCGTGGTAGCGCTCTTCTTGGAGGAAGAGGAGGATGCGGGGGCTTGTCGGAGTTGGCCCTGCGACTGCGCTTGGCGTCCGTGGGGCTGCTGCGGGTCTCGCCGGCGGGCCTACTCCGGTCGGTCGCCTGTGGTGGGGAGAAGGACCACCCAGGGCGTGGGCGTTCTTACAGGGCATTCTTGCAGGGTGCCTAGGCCGTAGGATGGCTTTGGGGCGCAGGTGAGTCCGAGCTGGGACGGACTTGTACACACGGCTTCCACACATCCGCCGGTGGGGTCGGCTCCGTCGCCGGGCGAGGCTCTCGCATGAAGTCCGTGAAAGGCGAGCCCCCCTGTCCTCCTCCTTTTTCCTTGTTCTTGAGTTGATGGGGAGTTGATGGGGCGCCGTCGCAGGTAGGGAGCGGCGGAGAGGAAGCGGGCTACAACATTGGCGCCGTCCGTGGGGACGTAGCTAATCGATGAAATGCTATGTCTCCTACCAAAAAATACTCTAAGTCTACGAAACCTCCTCCGGCTCCGGAGGGCAATGATCTCGTGGATGACCCATCCGCTCTTTGAAGGAGCCCCAGCCGAGCACCCTCATCGGAGATCAGAGCTATCCACCTCGGGATGGCAACGTCCTACATGCCCTGGGGCCCCCATGCGCATCCTCCTCCTTTGTGCGAGTCGATGCAAGGCCCATCCATGGCGAGCGATTCAAGGCACCCTCGCGGCGAAGGCTAAGGATTACGAGGCCAACCATCACCCGGGGCGCGCAGCGTTCATGCGGCCGAGCGATGAAGCTTCGCTCAGGTTCCGCCCCTAACGTGCTACTGTTAGGGGACAGTCCCGACATATAAATCTCGTATGGGCTCTCAAGACACTTTCCCTCCAAGGGATTTCACCCCCGTGGTGCATAGGGCGTACGACCTCCGCGGTCTCCCCTAGCAAAAGTCCATGGTGGCCTGGGCGTCCATCGCCTCCACTATGGCGGCTCATGTCCTACTGGACCTAGGGCATGAGCGACCACCCCCGTGGTGCATAGGGCGTACGACCTCCGCGGTCTCCCCTAGCAAAAGTCCATGGTGGCCTGGGCATCCATCGCCTCCACTATGGCGGCTCATGTCCTACTGGACCTAGGGCATGAGCGACCACCCCCGTGGTGCATAGGGCGTACGACCTCTGCGGTCTCCTCTAACAAAAGTCCATGGTGGCTTGGGCGTCCGTCGCCTCCACCATGGCGGCTCGTGTCCTATTAGACCTAGGGCATGATCGACAACTTTGGCCCAGTACCAAGTTGATGGATGTGTTGAGGACTCATCCTCCTTAGACTTCAGGCCACACGCCGAACGACCTCTGGGTCCCTGCACACCTAGCTTCATTGCTTCACAAGGGTTAACCACTCTCATGCATTCCCGATCATAACAAAAAACCAACATACGGGGTAAAAGGGCTTCATTGCCCTCGTAGTTCGGTGCCCCACGACTTAGCCTCGTGGGCGCCACCGATGTGCCCATGACTTACTGTCAGGGGCACACGTCTAAGGTGCCCATGAGTTAGCCTCATGGGCACCTCCAAGTCCACCTGGGGGCTACCATCCCTAGTGGCCATTGGTGCCCCGACTTAGTCTCGTGGGCGCCCCTCAACATGCCTATGATTTTGTGTTGTGGGCACACCTTCAAGATACACATGAGTTAGCCTCATGGGTGCCTCCAAGCCCACTGGGGGCTACCACCCCTATGGGCCATTCGGTGCCCCGACTTAGTCTCGTGGCCACCCTTTGATATGTCCATGACTTCGATCTCATTGGCATTTCGAATCATGTACCGTCGACTTGGCTCGAATATTGATCAAGGACCGTCATGCTCGCATAAGGCTATCACCTCGGAGATCTTAGTATCGAAAGTGATGGGACTCTACTAGTCCCTCGGCAACACTTCGATCAATGCTCATGTCAAGCGAATGTTATCTTGCTACAAGAAATAAGTGTTGATCATTCTCTTTTTCCCGAGAGACGCTCGTGTTATCTACATCCTTTACAGCGTTTCTAGATCGAGCCGCGACCATTACGAGGAGTTCTACTGACAACTCTCATCAAGCCACGGAGCAAGAGGAGGACAACCGCCTACTTAGGCTTCGCTTGACGCTTGCCCGGCCTCGAAGGCTATGCCTCGGCTCGGCGGACCTCGCGTCAACACTTCGCCTACTTAGGCTTCCTTCGACGCACCCGGCCTCGAAGGCTATGCCTCGGCTCGGCTGACCTCGCGTCAACACCGCCTACTTAGGCTTCGCCCGGCCTTGCCGCGCCTCGAAGGCTATGCCTCGGCTCGGCGGCCTCGCGTCTAAGACTTCGCCTTACTTAGGCTTCCTTCGACGCTTGCCGTCCTCGAAGGCTATGCCTCGGCTCGTGACCTCGCGTCAAGACTTCGCCTACTTAGGCTTTGGCCTGACGCCCGGCCTCGAAGGCTATGCCTCGGCTCGGCGGCCTCGCGTCAAGACTTCGCCTACATAGGCTCGCTTGACCTTGCCGCCGTCCTCGAAGGCTATGCCTCACCTCGTGACCTCGCGTCCAAAACTCGCCTACTTAGGCTTCGCCCGACGACCGCCGCCTCAAAGGCTATGCCTCGGCTCGGCAGCTCTGCGTCCACGACTTCGTCTACACGAGGCTTGGCGCCGTCGCGCCGCCTAGAAGGCTATGCCCGGTGGGCGGTCTTGCGTCCATGACTTTGCCTGCTCATGCTTCGTTCGGATGCACCCCCTGCACAGAGGGTTGTGCCTCGGTGGGGTGCCTCAGCATTCAGTACTTCACCACCCCACACGAAGGGCCAACGAGAAGCGTCAATTAGTACTTGCCCTCACGTGGGGCACTCACACGATATGGAGTACAAAATAAGCTTAAGTCTTTGGGCACCCACGTACCCACCAAGCCAAAATTGGCTAAGTCACGAGTGCCCTTGCGTATATTCCTCAGCTCTCGTGCCTCGCGCTGCACCGAGTCAGAATTTGGCAAAATCTCGAGTGCCTGCATTCCCGTCAAGCTGGAATTTGGCCAAGTCTTTGGCCAAGCATATTCATCAACAAGATACAAGATCTCAGCACTCTTCTTTGCCCCTCGGGCGTCTTTGTAGGCACCCAAGGGGCAGGGGGGCTAGTGTTGAGTAATCCTACCACCTCGTCTCCGCACGAGCCCCGGCCTCGGGGCACCTATGTGATGACTTTGTGTAACCACCGAGGGTCGCCGCTCAGCCCGTCGACATCAGACCATCGCGCATGCCCTCATGCTCGAAGCCCTCACGCACCTCGCGTGCCTTTGCGTGCCAGCGCTTGTCCTCACGCTGAAGACTTCCAAAACCCTCGTGCCCGAGGCCTTCATAAAACCCTCGCGCGGGGACTTTGCAAAACCCTCGCGCAGGGGACCGCCAAAACCCTCGTGCCCGGGCCTTTGCAAAACCCTCGCGATCGAGGCCTTCACAAAACCCTCGCGCCCGAGGCCTTCGCCAAATCCTCGCGCACGAGGCCTTCGCAAAACCCTCGTGCCCGAGGACCTCGCATGTACCCTCGTGCCCGAGGCCTTCGCAAAACCCTCGGCGAGGGACTTCGCAAAACCCTCGCGCCCGGGGACTTTGCAAAACCCTCGCACCCGAGGACTTCGCAAAACCCTCGCGCCCGAGGCCTTTGCAAAACCCTCACGATCGAGGCCTTCGCAAAACCCTCGCGCCTGAGGCCTTTGCCAAACCCTCGTGCCTGAGGCCTTCGCAAAACTCTCGCACGTACCCTTGCGCCCGAGGCTTGCCCTCACGCACCCGTGCCCTCGCTCCCGAGGCTTATTGTTCACCGTCAAAAAGCAAACACAAGTTACACACAAACGACTAGATAATGGCCTCCAAGGCTTCCAGCTGCAAGCTAACACATACACACAGGCAAAACACATCTGCAATCACTGTTGATACACACAAAAAGGAAATCTACTACAACAAAGGCGGAGGCATTTCATCAAACAGGCGGCATGCAACGTCAAAATGGGAAGGGGGACGGCCTAATGCCGCTGGTACCGGCCCAACGCCGACAACCATCACCACACCGAGGCCGTGCCACTGGGAACCGGCACCTCTGGCGGCATGTCCTCCTCGGCGACAACCGGACGGTATGCGGCCGTTCTCCACCCGGCCGCCATTGCCGGCCTGGCGATCGCTCCGCTCCGCCTCCGCGTGATCGCCGCTGTGGCTGACATCTCCGAGCAGCATGCCAACACCTGGCCAGCGGCGCCCTGCTGGTGATTCTGCCGCCTCAGCGTGGCGTCATTGTGCCGGTCGTCGTCAGGAGGTCTGGCGCCCCATCGCTTCCCCACGGACGGCGCCAATGTTGTAGGTGTAAAACCAAACACAAGTGAGGGTGGGCGTCGGTAGTCTAACGGGCCCTCGTCTCGAGGTAGAAATGACACGAGGATTTATCTGATTCGGGGTCAGAGAGGACCGCCCTACTCCTGTCGGTGAGCCAACGGGGGGTTACCTCCGGAGAGGGAGCCCTCGAGGGCTCACCAGTTTGAACATGTTTCTTTATTGCTCAAGAGAGCCATCCCCTTGAAAGGAGGGATACATGGAGTATTTATAGGCTCCCAAGCCTGTACAAATGACGGGAATACCCCTTGGGGGGATAGTTACATTATGAGTACAAGCAAGGGGTATCACAGTCTTTTATGAGCATAATAGCATTTCTCGAGTCTGTATGCGTGTCTTCTGAGAGACGGGCCCCGTCAGTATGATAGATGAATTATTCTTCCAATAGTTCTGATGACATTCTCCCATCTTTACAGTTAACAATCCACTAAAAAAACCATGAACATTAGATATTTTTTACCAAAGCCTCAATGAGAGGTAACAACAAACAAGAAGCCGAAGTCATTCTAAACAGATCCTTATACCGGCCTTACCTCTTCCAGGACCTGCTTAATTACCCCAGAAAAAGGAACAAGTGCAGATAGCGAGGAATGAGAAAGTGAGGGAGCAAAGTGCTCTTTTTCCAGCATTTGACTAGTCAAGGAGAAATATTTCGTGTTCTGGTGGCACGCACAAAATTATGCAAAGAGCGATGGCGGATCCAAAATAAAGTGAGAGTCCCAGTGGCACACACAAAATTTCTCTTTTTTAAACGGCATTTCGCTCTCTTTCACATTTCTTAATTTTCATAAAATACACAAGATTACTACCGTAATCCCACTAAATTTGTCTCTCTCTCTCTCCGTTCTAGACTTTACCACTTATTAAAAAACAAAAATAAATGATCATATGTCCCTATTAGATTTGTCTGTCTTGGTATCTTTATTAAATTTATTTATCCCCTAAACTACCCATATTTAATTAAAGTGATCAATTAACAAAGAGATTGAGTCTTCGTTGTTGATTGGCGGCCATTCCGTCTAAATATTGTACTCCCCGATTTTTTAAATGATATTTACCCTCTCGCACAGGTATATTAAGATATCCCTTTAAGCTCGACTTGATTGAAAATTTTTCATTGGAGTTCTTTATTTTTGCTATATACCCTTTTTCATATATCAAATAAGTATATATACAAATTTTGCTATAAAACATGAACTTTGATGAATTTTTTCATAGAACTCACATTGGAGTATCTTACAATCATTATTGGAGTATACTCAAATAGATAAAGAGGTATCAACATATGATTTAAGTGGTATATTAGAAGTGGAGTATGCGTATTCCTAGAAGTATCATACTATTTTCATATATATATATATATATATATATATATGACACACGTTTTGTACTCCTGGGAGTATGTACTCCCACTTCCAATATACCACTTAAACACACATATTATACTTCTTTATCATTTTTAGTATACTTAAATACCAATAATAAGATACTCAAATGCGACTTGATTGAAAAATTTTCATTGGAGCCCTTTGTTTTTTGCTATATACCTTTTTTCATATATAAAAGAAGTATATACACAAATTTTGCTATAAAAAGTGGACTTTAATGAAATTTTCATGGAACTCACTTTGGGGTATCTTATAATCATTATTGGAGTATGCTCAAATAGATAAAGAAGTATCATCATACGATTTAAGTGGTATATAAGAAGTGGGAGTACATATTCCCAGAAGTACCATACCATTTTCCATACACACACACACACACATACACACATATACATATACATATACATATGCGCGCACACACACACATATATATGTGTGTGTGTGTGTGTGTGTGACGTCCGTTTCGTACTCCTAGGAGTATGTACTTCCACTTCCAATATACCACTTAAACACATATATTATACTTCTTTATCATTTTCAAGTATACTTAAATACAAATTATAAGATACTCCAATGCGACTTGATTGACAAAAAATCATTGGAGCCCTTTGTTTTTTTGCTATATACCCTTTTTCATATATAAAATAAGTATATACACAAATTTTGCTATAAAATTGAGATTTAATGAAATTTTTCATAGAATTCACTTTGGGGTATCTTATAATCATTATTCAAGTATACTCAAATAGATAAAGAGATATCAGTCATACAATTTAAGTGGTATATGAGAGGTGGGAGTACGTACTCCCAGTGAGTACCATACCATTTTCATATATATATATATATATATATATATATATATATATATATATATATATATATATATATATATATATATCTCTCTCTCTCTCTCTCTCTCTCTCTCCATTGAGAGAACATAGAGCGTAGTTATTACAATTTTCTCTCCCTATAAGTACTTAAATGTTTTGGAAGAGACTAAGTAGTTGTGGCATATCATTTAATAGGGATATGCATGATCATTTTTTATTAAATATTTTTTAGATTTAGTACTTTCTTGATCTGTGTGCAACAAATATAGTGAAGTACAGCTGGGAAGGCGTGCCTTGGCACGCTGCCCTATCTCGCGATGGTACGCATCAGTAGGTAATTTTTGTTGCACACTTCGAGTTTTCAAAATCTTCTTGCTTGGAATTCAAAATTTAAAAACAATTTTTCTATGTGTACCAATAACAAAAATTTATTAAGAGCCTTCAATTTGTATCATCTCCCTTTCAAGCAAATTTCAAATTTTAAGTTTAAATTAAATTTCAGTAAAGTAAATTAATTGTGAAACCCTCGTTTCAAAGCCTACCTAGCAGTTGCCCACCTCTTTTTTCATCTCCCTTCTCTTTTCTATCCTTCTCTCTCCCGGCCAAGCCGACACAGCTGCAGCCCCACTCCTTCCTCTTCTCTCCTTCCTAACAAAATGAAAGACTCCTCTCGAAAAAAGAAAAAAAAAGAAAGAAAGAAAGACGATCTTGAATCTACCCAAGAAGGTAGAGAGTCCCACTCTCACATACAAGAAAAGAAAGACGATCTAGAATATACCTAAGAAAGTAGAGAGTCCCACTCTCATATGCAAGAAAAGGTCACAAATGGAGTTTGATGTATCACTCTGTTTGAGTTATATTAATGTTTAATAAATTATGCCATCCAATATGGTTGAAACTTGCTCTATAAAAAATAAACCATTAATTTGTACTTTACTAGATTAATTAAAGCTTAACTAGAAATTTTAGAAAATGAAAAATATTTTAAATAAAGAAAATAAACTTCAACTAAATTCAAAATTATTTTATTAAATATATTCATGTTCCAAGGATTTTTATGGAATTTTCTTCAAATTTCATAAAAAATTTTCCTTTCCTTTTATTTCCTCTCTCCTCTATTCTCTCTCATCTTACATGCTGCGGCTGGGATCAACATCATCTTTATTAGATGCGGCCATGGGGCACAACAAGCTCTTGCCGTGGCCTAGTGGAGCAGCAGCCACCTGCTGCGGTAGTAAAATGTGAGGTTCTTCTTGCATGCTCCCGGCAAAGAAGCGAGAGAGACGAGGGCAGATTAGGGATTTCGTCTAGATGGGGGCTAGATTTAGAATTCTTGAGTACCAGGGGGGCAACAGTGTCCGAAATTTAGGGAGTTGCTAGCAGCTAGGAAGGCGCGCCTTGGCGCGCTGCCCTATCTCGCGATGGTACGCATGTGTAGGTAATTTTTGTTGCACACTTTGAGTTTTCAAAATCTTCTTGCTTGGAATTCAAAATTTAAAAACAATTTTTCTATGTGTACCAAAAACAAAAATTTATTAAGAGCCTTCAATTTGTATCATCTCCCTTTCAAGCAATTTCAAATTTTAAGTTTAAATTAAATTTTAGTAAAGTAAATTAATTGTGAAACCCTCGTTTCAAAGCCTGCCTAGCAGCAGCCCACCTTTGTTTTTCCCATCTCCCTTCTCTTTTCTATCCTTTTCTCTCCCAGCTGAGCCAGCCCAGTTGCGGCCCCACTTCTTCCTCTTCTCTCCTTCCTAACAAAATGAAAGACTCCTGCCAAAAAAAAAAGAAAAAGAAAAAGAAAGAAAGACGATCTAGAATCCACCCAAGAAGGTAGAGAGTCCCACTCTCACATACAAGAAAAGGTCACAAATGGAGTTTGATGTAGCACTCTGTTTGAGTCAGATTAAAGTTTAACAAATTATGCCATCCAATATGGTTGAAACTTGCTCTATAAAAAATAAACCATTTGTACTTTACTGGATTAAGTAAAGCTTCATTAGAAATTTCAGAAAATGAAAAATATTTTAAATGAAGAAAATAAAATTCAATTAAATTGAAAATTATTTTATTAAATCTATTCATGTTCCATAGATTTTTATGGAATTTTCTTCAAATTTTAGATTTTTTTTCGTGATTTTTCTTTTCTTTCCTATCTCGTCTTTTGTCTCTCCTCTTACATCTCAAGTTGGGATCGTGAGGATCTTTATTAGTCTGCGACCATGGGGCATGACAAGCTCTTCTTGGCGCTTGGATGGAGCAAAGACCACTGCTGTTGGTAAGGTAGCAAGCGAGTTTCTTCTTGCATGGCCTTCAAGCCTGACGGTGAGAGAGAGAGGCGCAGATTAAGAATTTAGTCCAGATGGGGGCTAGATTTAGAATTCTTGAGTACCAGGGGGCCAACAGTGTCCAAAATTTAGGGAGTTGCTAGAAGCTGGGAAGGCGTGCTGCCCTATCTCGCGATGGTACGCATGTGTAGGTAATTTTTGTTGCACACTTTGAGTTATCAAAATCTTCTTTCTTGGAAATCAAAATTTAAAAACAATTTTGCTATGTGTACCAAAAACAAAAATTTATTAAGAGCCTTCAATTTGTATCATCTCCCTTTCAAGCAAATTTCAAATTTTAAGTTTAAATTAAATTTTAGTAAGGTAAATTAATTGTGAAACCCTCGTTTCAAAGCCTGCCTAGTAGCAGCCCACCTTTGTTTTTCCCATCTCACATCTCTTTTTATCCTTCTCTCTCCCGGTAGGAGCTACCAACAAGCCATTTCCACTTCTTCTTCCTCTTCTCTCCTTCCTAACAAAATGAAAGACTCCTCTCAAAAAAAGAAAGAAAGAAAGAAAGAAAGAAAGAAAGAAAGTCAATCTAGAATCTAGCCAAGAAGGTAGAGAGTCCCACTCTCAGATACAAGAAAAGAAAGACGATCTAGAATCTACCCAAGGAGGTAGAGAGTCCCACTCTCATATGCAAGAAAAGGTCACAAATGGAGTTTGATGTAGCACTCTGTTTGAGTCAAATTAATGTTTAACAAATTATGCCATCCAATATGGTTGAAACTTGCTCTATAAAAAATAAACCATTAATTTGTACTTTTCGGATTAATTAAAGCTTAACTAGAAATTTCAGAAAATGAAAACTATTTTAAATAAAGAAAATAAACTTCAATTAAATTTGAAATTATTTTATTAAATATATTCATGTTCCAAGGATTTTTATGGATTTTTCTTCAAATTTCATAATTTTTTTCCAAATTGTTTTCCTTTCCTTTTATTTCCTCTCTCCTCTTTTCTCTCTCCTCTTACATGCTGCGGCTGGGATCAACATCATCTTTATTAGATGCGGCCATGGGGCGACAAGCTCTTCTTGCGCCGGATGGAGCAAGACCACTGTCTTGCCGAATGTAAAGCAAATAGTTTTTCTTGCATTTTCAGCCATGACAGTGAGAGGATAGGGCCAGATTAGGAATTTAGTCCAGATTGGGGATAGATTTAGAATTCTTGAGTACCAGGGGGCCAACAGTGTCCAAAATTTAGGGAGTTGCTAGCAGCTGGGAAGGCGCGCCTTGGCGCGCTGCCCTATCTCGCGATGGTATGCATGTGTAGGTAATTTTTGTTGTACACTTTGAGCTTTCAAAATCTTCTTGCTTGGAATTCAGAATTTAAAAACAATTTTTCTATGTGTACCTAAAACAAAAATTTATTAAGAGCCTTCAATTTGTATCATCTCCCTTTCAAGCAATTTCAAATTTTAAGTTCAAATTAAATTTCAGTAAAGTAAATTAATCGTGAAACCCTCATTTCAAAGCCTGCCTAGCAGCAGCCCACCTTTGTTTTTCCCATCTCCCTTCTCTTTTCTATCCTTCTCTCTCCCGGTAGAGCCCAAATTTCCATTGCAATTTCTTCCTCTTCTCTCCATCCTAACAAAATGAAAGACTCCACTCAAAAAAAAAGAAAGAAAGAAAGAAAGAAAGACAATCTAGAATCTACCCAAGAAGGTAGAGAGTCCCACGCTCACATACAAGAAAAGAAAGGCGATCTAGAATCTACCCAAGAAGGTAGAGAGTCCCACTCTCACATACAAGAAAAGAAAGACGATCTAGAATCTACCCAAGAAGGTAGAGAGTCCCACTCTCACATGCAAGAAAAGGTCACAAATGGAGTTTGATGTAGCACTCTATTTGAGTCAGATTAAAGTTTAACAAATCATGCCATCCAATATGGTTGAAACTTGCTCTATAAAAAATAAACCATTTGTACGTTACTGGATTAATTAAAGCTTAATTAGAAATTTCAGAAAATGAAAAATATTTTAAATGAATAAAATAAACTTCAATTAAATTCAAAATTATTTTATTAAATCTATTCATGTTCCAAGGATTTTTATGGAATTTTCTTCAAATTTCATAATTTTTTCCGGATTTTTCCTTTTTCTTTTCGTTCCTCTCTCCTCTTACATCTCATGCTGGTGGGATCATCAAGATCTTTATTAGATCTTGACCATGGCAAGCATGACAAGCTCTTTTCATGATCGGGTGGAGCAAAGACCACTGTGTGTGGTGGGTAAAGCACCGTGTTTGTTCTTGCATGGCCTTGCAATAAAGAAGAGAGGATCGGGCAGATTAGGAATTTCGTCCAGATGGGGGCTAGATTTAGAATTCTTGAGTACCAGGGGGCCAACAGTGTCCAAAATTTAGGGAGTTGCTAGTAGCTGGGAAGGCGCGCCTTGGCGCGTTGCCCTATCTCGCGATGGTACGCATGTGTAGGTAATTTTTGTTGCACACTTTGAGTTATCAAAATCTTCTTGCTTGGAATTCAAAATTTAAAAACAATTTTTCTATGTACCAAAAACAAAAAATTATTAAGACTCTTCAATTTGCATCATCTCCCTTTCAAGCAAATTTCAAATTTTAAGTTTAAATTAAATTTCAGTAAAGTAAATTAATTGTGAAACCCTCATTTCAAAGCCTGCCTAGCAGTAGCCCACCTTTGTTTTTCCCATCCCCCTTCTCTTTTCTATCCTTCTCTCTCCCAGCCAAGCCGGCCCAGCTGCAGCCCCACTTCTTCCTCTTCTCTCCTTCGTAACAAAATGAAAGACTCCTCAAAAATAAAAAAGAAAGAAAGAAAGAAAGAAAGAAAGAAATACGATCTAGAATCTACCCAAGAAGGTAGATTGTCCCACTCTCACATACAAGAAAAGAAAGACGATCTAGAATCTACCCAAGAAGGTAGAGAGTCCCACTCTCACATGCAAGAAAACGTCACAAATGGAGTTTGATGTAGCACTCTATTTGAGTCAGATTAAAGTTTAACAAATTATGCCATCCAATATGGTTGAAACTTGCTTATTTTCTTTCATGCGAACATTTTCTTCGGTGACTACTCAAGTAATTTGTGCTATTTAGATTGAAACACTAGCTTGTTTTTTGTTTACATACTTTACTAAAGAAAAAACAGCTAACCAGACATCAAAATATCTTGAAACGAAGGGTAAGTCCTTGTTCTACGCTCATAGATTTAACATGATATCTAAATGAGACTAGAGGGAGATTGATGTATACGCACGTACTATCTGTTGTTGCTGATGGCTTGGAGTAGTTGTAGTTACTAGGAGCGTTTGGTTTGCATGATGGATATCCAAACCTAGATAACAATATTGCTGCATGGCATGTTGAAGCTACGCATTTGATCAGGCAATTAAGATACTCCCTCTGGTCGGTTAAATAATTGTGAATATTTGCATAATTGGATTGGGTGTATGAATAATATTGGTTGACTTATCTGCTCCATAATTATTTTAGACCAAATGTAATATAGCCTAGCTTTATTAAGGAAGCTAGAAAATACAGTAGGATGGTAAGGCTAGGCCTTGGGCCTGGGATACCATACCACCTCTACTGAAAACTCCAGATAACATAACAAGCTAAGCTTAGACAGCACCCCACAGAAAGCGAGTTCAGAAACTAAACCCAGGAAGAAAGAATCATAAAGCAAACAGAAACAGAGAGAACGCTGGACTGAACCCAAGACAGCAGAAATACAGGACCACCTTGTTTCCGATCAACCAACAAGCCCAACGGATTGCTGCAAATCCAAAAAAAATTACACCTCAGTTGCTTAAAATCACTACTGGTGCAGCTTGGGTATTCAGACCACCCATAAGCCTCTCTGAGACTTCTCATCAGCGTACGCCAGTGGAGCTAGGCAGCTGGAGCCGGCAGCTCTATCCACCGTTGTATCTTCGACCTGTCGGTCTATTTTTCATTCACTATTTTCAGGCACAGGCTTTCAACCAAACAACAAATCTTCAGATATACCTGATCAGACAAAAATCATCTACTTTTCAGGCTACCTCCAGAAACCACTTTTTTTTCAGACATGGAATCCAGGACACCAACCAAAAAGCCCCAAGTCTCTTAATTTGTTGATGGTGTTTCATGATGGGGTACGATCGGCAGCTAAATTAGTAAAGAGGAACTGGGATGGGCAAATAAATTGCAAACTTTTTTGTGCTCTGGAAGATATTGATCATATCATGTTCCAATGTCCAGTTGCAGTTTTTGTCTGGTTTGTTGCTAGAGATGGCCTTGCTTGGAGAGTTTTTGAAAGAAACAGAATTGAACTAATTAACCAATGTCTGGGAGAAGGAGGAAACAAGAGAAATTCAACAATGATTATGCTGTTTGCTGCTATAGCTTGGACACTCTGGCTAACGAGAAACGAGATGATTTCTCAGGATCGGTTTTGCTCCTCGCCGGTTGCAGTAGCTCACAAAGGCTTTATCCTTCATGCAGCAATGGAGGCTGTTGGTCCCTCAAAAACGTCAGGTGGAGGTGGATGCAACTTTGGAGGGATTTCGTTCAAAGCTTCGTCAGATTAACGAAGAAACGTCTACAAGAGAGGCAGTTGGTTAAATGCGTTTCCTTTGTTTTGTAAACTGTTACTGTGCTCTTACTCGTAGTCTATCTTCTATCTGTAACAGTTGTGAACTTTCTTTAAGTCACTGTTAGAGTTGAGTCTGTCTGTTAGTCATTGTGAGTCGTCTTGTAAAGCTGGAGTCCTCAGCCTCTTAACTATATTCTAGCTTTCAATAAAGCCGGGCAATAGCCTATTATCTAAAAAAAAGTATCGCAATCTGTAAGATTATCAACCACCAATTGAAAATACTCATGTTTATACAGGCCTTACATCCTTCCAGAACCTGCTTAATTACCCAAGAAATGCAGGTAGAACATATAGATAGTTATACGCTAGCTTACTTGGCATTGTTTACTTGGGCTGTATCTGTATGCACAAATTGAGTCAGAATGTCAGATAGTTACATGATTGATATATCTACATTTGGGGTCAGGTGATGAAGTTTGAAGTTGCTGTGAAGCATTGTCTATTTCGACCTCCGAAGTTATTCAAAGAAAACTTAGGGACGAACCGGTTCACCCCCTAAACTCCTATTCGAGCACTTCTTCCACATAAGCGTACATATCAGAGATTCAGAGGTTAATTCTTGATTCCCCTGCAGTAGATCTTGACATTTTCCTTCGTTTTTTGGCCCGGAAACCGGCCGGTTTCCGCTAGGTTCCAAGCAGCTTCTGAAACACTGGCCATGTATGTCCTAAGAAATTCTAGCTGATTTCAGCTTCGTCACGTGTGGGCAAAAAAAGGATAGGTGGGATTAATGGATCTCCGCAGAAGCTTATATAGTCCATCACTTACTAGTTATTATTAGGACAACTTAGTAGTTATTATTAGGACAATGCACCTGTGCAGACGTAAGATGCTTTGAGAAGCATCGGACGGCCTCGTCCACCTTGTCTAGCATTCAAAGCATTTTAAAATTCCACTGTCCAAAGCACCAAAAGCCGGAGACCACGCACCCTCCATACATACATGCACGCACCCTCGCTTCCAGTTCCACCCGACAGCTAACCACACCACAGCAGAGAGAGACCCCCTCCCTCCCTCCTCGTTTCCATCGCCACCCTCTCCTCCTCCCGCCGCCACTGCATTGATGCAGAGCCTCCTCCTCCCTTTGAACACTTTCACATCCCTTGCATTTGGCAGTTGCTTCTATTTCTTCCACGAGCACCACTGGGGTAGCCAGATCCGCCACCACCGAATGTGGTTGCAGTGGCTAGTAGAGCTCGTCGTCGCCAGGGCCTCCAGGGGCTTCACTGGGGCAAGAATACTGCCCCTACCGTCGAGGAGGGGTTGTCGATGATAAGGCAGCGCATTGGGTCTCCGCTTCCTCATCCGCCGACCATGGCGGAGAGGAGCTCAGCGACACCTGCGGACCCTGCAAGGTCCTCGTTGGTGAGCGCCCTGACACGGTTGATGTATGCCTTGGAAGTCATCTCCGGGCACCACACCAGCTTCATCGGGTACGATTTATTGCAAATGCTTGCTCAATTTGTTGCAACAACTGGTTTGAAATGTTGCATGTAGTTCTTTTGATTGTTGTGATGTTGCATCAAATGTGCGGCAAGAGGTATTTTTTTGTTGCACTAGTGTTTTTGATTTGTTGCACAAGAGTTTCTCTATTTGTTGCAGAAAGTGATTTTGTTTGTTCATCTTCCCGAAAATTTGTAGGAAAATGATTTTGTTGCAACTATTAGGACAATGCTCCTGTGCAGGCGTAAGATGCTTTGAGAAGCATCGGACGCCTCGTCCACCTCGTCTAGCATTCAAAGCATTTTAAAATTCCACCGTCCAAAGCACCAAAAGCCGGAGACCACGCACCCTCCATACAAACACGCACGCACCCTCGCTTCCAGTTCCACCAGACAGCTAGCCACACCACAGCAGAGAGAGCCCCCCCTCCCTCCCTCCTCGTTTCCATCGCCACCCTCTTGTAGGACCGGAAAGGCGACTAGAGGGGGGGTGAATAGGAGCACTATCTATTTTTCGCTTTGCTGATCGGATTCAAACATGATATTGACTCCAATAGCTATGAGAACTATGAAGATCAATATATATAAGCGTAGCGGAAGACTTGTACTTAAACCCTTCAAATCCCCAAAAGCGACCAAAAACACAAAAATCAGCCTTATGAGCAGTCTTGATGAGCGATATGATCGAACAGGATGAACAGATGGCGGTTGTACGCGATCCGGTTGAACCGGATGAATAGTGCCGGTCGTTCGCGTGAACAGATAAAATCGGCGAATGAGCGATGCATGACTGAAAAACGAAATCAAAAATCGGCGTAACTTTTGATCCGCTTGGCCAAACTCCACCAAATTTGAAACACAACTTCCTAATGATGTCAGGAACCTATTCCAAGCAACCATTGCAAAGATCCATGCCAAAGTTCCTATCTTTTTCAATTTTACCAAGGAGGGTTCAAAAGCAGAGCAAAAATGAAAAACTTGATCCAAAACTTGCTCGTGGGTGGATGATGATCAAGATGACCTTAGATGGGTTCCCACATATCCCAGCAAGCAAGATCAAGAAGAAAAACCAAGCAAAAACTCATGGATCAAAGAAAGCCCCAAAATCATCAATTAAAGAGGATGAACACATAAGCGAAATAGAGACTCATCTCAAGAGATTTGGATGGATTGATTTGAGATGAATGATTGTTGCTTACAGCCACTCCACATGGAGGGCAAAGCTCACCACGTGAGCACACACTCTCAATCAAACCCTAGAACCTAGCTCTCATCTTTCTCCTCAAAACCCTAAACCAAAATAGGGCAACCACAAGGGTTTTGGGCTGGCTATCTCCTTGGTTTCCAAAGAGCCCTAAACAGCCACCAACACCCCTATTTATAGTGGAGACTAAGCATCTAGGAATATTCCAATAGGGCACCCATTAAACCCCACACACAAATGGGTTAACACATGCACGCATCTCAAAGCGCCGTCTTCATCTTTGCTTGACCTAAACCACTTCTCCATGCGTCCTCTTGCGCCGTGGTTTAGCCAAGGTCATCACTTTTCGGTATAGAGCAATTTACCAAAATACCCTCTCTGACTTTTGGCGATTCTTCGCCTCGAAGCATCTTCCATGCTCGTCATCATTCATGTGTCACCAATGACTTCCCGCTTGCTTCTCACGCGTCCGGATCACATCGAACCGCGCTCGCAGCTGAAACAAATCACTTGGCGCACCATCTGTTTCACCATGATCGCACTCGCTTCCTTTACCGATCGGGACCTCGGCTCATCCTCGAGCCTAGTCCAGACCTCAACTCTTCCCGAGTCTAGTCTCGGTCATCCTTGCCGCTGCCGTCATGTTCATCACCGGTAGCTTCGCTCCGGTTCCTTGTCTTCTCGGCATCGCACTCCGTGCCTCGGTCATCTTCCAAAGAACACCTCGATCGTTACGGACCTCGGTTCTCCAAACCTAGTCCCGATGTAGTGTGCCTCACCATGACCTAGCTCCTGTCCTACAACCATCACGCACAAGCAAACCATTACGTAGCAATCAGTCGATACACACAATCATCAATTCACATAATTGATGAGGCATGAGCACATACCTTCACAAAGGCCTTTGCTCAAACTTAGCCTTCTATGGTTCTTGACCATCTTGCGCCTTGCTTGAGACCAACTATCTCACCCGACATCCATGACCGTTCGGACCTCGGTTCTCCAAACCTAGTCCCGGTCCACCTCGTCGTGACCATAGTTGACTACAAGCTACCGCACAACAATAAACCAAACAACCATTTCCGAGCACAAGTTCTTCACAACTTGACCAATATTAGTCAAAACATGCATCATGCAACATCTATGCAATGAAACCCATGAACTTGACCTAACCCAAAACCATTTCTCCAATTGAACCAACATTCACTCAGATCATTCCACAAGCGGTACTACATACATATCCACCGGTACTACCGCTTGATCATGTCGTACGCTCACAACTACTACTGGTCGTCAAGAACTGAGAAAACCCAAAATCTCCAACGACATCCTCTCTGGAAATTCCATACCGCTCACGCACGGTCATTCCGCCATGCGGTACTACAACAACCAAAGCACAACGAACCGCTCCAGAGAAAATCCACACTCCAAAACAACAGAGACACCTTCTCTCGGAATTTTGCAACCGCCACACAAAATTCGGACTCACCGACATGCGGTACTACAAGCAACTAAAGCCCGTACTACCGCTCCTCGAAAAACCCAAGAAACCAAACACAAGGCTTGGAAAATTCAAACCGCCAACAAACTTGCGGTCGATCCACCAAGCGGTACTATCATGCCACAACGCCAATGCGACCAAAAACCCGACACTTCTTTGAAAACTCCAAATTTCAACAAACTCTCAAAGCAATTGCCAATTGTCTCATCACCTAAGATCATGAGCATGTCCACATAACATCCACAATGTCCTCATGACATCCACAATCTCCCCCTTGATGAACACATTGGCAATCTCCCAAAAATGTAAGTTTGGAGGTTTGAGAATGAAAATACTTGACATTTTCGCGCAAAGGCACAACTTGGCTCAAATACATGAGAAGGCAATGAGAAAGACCAAGTTGGCTTCAAAATAGTTTCAGCAAGTGAGACACGGCAGAAGAAGCAAGAAAAACTTCAAATACAAGATAATCGACAAAAATCTCACTTACGGTCCATATGAAAGAACAATTATTCTCTTTGACCTTTGATCATCGTGAGTTCAAGAATTGCAATTCAAGTTCAGAAAAGGCAATAAGACCAAAAGAATGCAATATGAATGCTCCCCCTCACTATGATCAATTTCTCCATTTCTCCCCCTTACAAAACTACTCCACCATAACCAAAAAGCTCTTTATTAACATTACATTTTCGCTATATCTTCTCCCCCTTTGACAATGGATTCATCAAGGAATCATCCCTTCCTCTCATCCAGAAATGACAAATGCACAAGAAAGAAAGAAGCGAAGAAAGAGCATGCATGAAATGCAATGGGGTGGCTTCATTTTTGTTTTGATTTTTCAATTTTTAGGTAAAAGAAGCTTTGGAGATTACTCAATTGAACAAAGCTAGCATTTCTACCATTACTCAAGATACAACAAGCCCGACAAAGCTAGCAAGATCATGATAAGACATATATAGCAAAGCTAGGCTAATGAGCTGAAAATACCATATGTTGTTGGATTAAAGTAAGCAATGCATCAAAATTAGCAAGTTCAACAACAGGTATCCTAAAGTGATAATGGCCTTGTCAGAATATCAATGTGAGATCAAGAAGCTAGCAAAGACCATTTTAGAGACAAAAAGTCACAAACGAATCATTTAGCTCAATTTTTGTCAAAAGCCCAATTTTCAACTATTTTTCATTTGCAATGAATATTCAAGTTGATAAAAGGTCTATCTTAGTAAAGAAGATCCTGGACTAGGAGCCATCCACAATCTCTTCCTAAGCTTCAACCAATTTTGACAATTTGCATTTTTAGCCATATGCTAGATCTCAAGCCTCACTGCGACCATCCCAAGCAACAAAAGCTTAAAAGAGTGGTCTAGGTCATCCAAAACTCCCCCTGAGTTCATGCCTAGTACAATGGCAAGCCGTCTCATGAGAAAGAATTGGTGAGATCAGTTTTTTTCGCACAAAAGAGATCATTTTTAATTTTGCACAAGGGCTATTTTAGATTCTTTAATGAACTGAAAGCTCAAAGATGTTCAATTCTAGATTCCAGAGCTAACAAAGTAATTTTGACAGGGCCAATGTCACAAAAGGATCACTAATTGTGCAACTAGCTAAAAGATCCACAAATTGTAATTTTCAGTTCAAGTTATATTAAAAGTTCTAGCTCATATAGCAAAGACATTGCTGCACATGTAAAAGCATGATAATTCTGGCAAGTCAAAAAGCTAAACACGATCTTGAGCAAGAATTGAATTACTAAATCTCAAGTGGGTAATAAGCAAAGCTTCAACAATTAAAAGAAGGAAGCGGTAAAGCTTATATAACAATGCATCTTTTTGGATTTTCCATATGTATGCAATATGATACATTGAGATGCACAAAAGACTTAAAAGCCTAACAAGATCAAGAAGATACCACTTGAGAAAGGTATCAGAAAAGATCCACAAAAGCTCAAATGAACAAGGAAAGTTCAGATGAACAAAGAAGGTTCAGAAAAGAACTAAGAAAGTTCCGAAAAGAACCAATTCCCCCTCAAACCAACCCATAGGGATATATTATCCCAAACTCGCATCTCAAGGTGGCAAACCTTGTTGGGTCTAAAAGCTTTGAGGGGAAATCTGCCAAAAAGGCCTCGGACTCCACAAAAACTAGCACAAATACTTCAAACACCACAAGATCTCTAGGGACAGCAACTCAAAAAGCTAGGGAGCGAAACACCAACACTAAAAAGCTTACAGGCAACTCAAAACACCTTTAACACTAGTGATTGGGAGACAAGCTCGACCTAGGTCATGAGAGAAGTGCATCCTAGAAAATCATGGGATAAGAAGAGTGCCTAGAAAAGACACGTGCTAGAACAGAGCCTCCTATCTACCCTGAACCCAACAAACCTAACACCTGACACAAACCAGATGCAGTGCAAGGTAGACTAGGGATACCATACAGAAAAGTAAGGTATAGAAGCTCGAACCTGAGTCACACTGCTTGGCAGTAAGATGTAGTCATGATGGATGAAGATTCATTCCTTAAAGCTTCAGAAGGTAGTTGCGCTCACCCATCATCCTCATCTCAAATTCCTTCGTCTCCGAGAAGTGATAGTCAATCATGAAAGCACAAATGAAGAAGAACCAACAGCTTGAGGTGATAACACTTGTTGGACCACATGTTCTTTTTCTCAGCTGAAAGACTACACCAAAGAGACAGAAAAGTCTATGCCTTGGTCTTCGGGTTAGTGAAACAATATCTATGAAACAAGCCAAGACACATGACTAGCCAGGATAGCAAATAATGATCCAAAACTCATAAAAGCACATAATCAATAATTTAAGACATGAGCATGGAGATAGACAAGACAATTTCAGCACATGCTATCCAAGATATGATAAAACTCAAACTATCCTAATCCACAATAAGGCATAGGAGCAAGCAAACAAGCACATAGCATATCACCCATCATATACACAGTCAAAAAGCAAGCTAGTGAAAGCTATGGCAAGACTCATGCATCTACAATTAACGAAGAGGCACAATACCATGTAAGCATAAGGCAAGTTATAGAACAAATCATGGATAAAGTATGCTAACATGGATATCAAGTGAACAAGTGGATACATAAGACAAAAATCAACAAGAGCAATATGATAAATGTATGAAAAGCAGTACAAGCTCTTGAAGACACAACCAAGCTTATACATCCATAGAAATTAAGAACTACAAAATGATACATGGATATATAAGCAAGAATCAATCATGAGCAAGATAATAAAGGAACAAGACAACACAAGCTCATGTTGACAAAACCAAGCTCATATAACCATGGAAGTAATGAATAACAATCTAATACATGGATACATAAACAAGGTAAAGGCATGATAAAGAATATCAAAGAAGTAACACATGCCAAAAAGGTACAGGTGAGCACAAAGACAAGCACAACATGCCAAGTATGAATAATCATAAAGATAAGGGCATGAAGGTATAAGATAGCTCACCAAACAAGTGTAGATGCCAATCATTAAAGCACATGCCTCTTGGAGGCCATCGTTGAGGTGGAGAACCATCAAGTGTCCCGATCATGTGATGAAGCAAAAGATCAGAATCTTTAAGTCCATGTTCTCCAACCCGTGTTCTCGGTACCTACACATGAGAAAGGCAAGGTGTCCGAGTCTTGGGTCCCGAAGGGTTAGAGAGCAAATGCTTGGGAACCCAAACCTTGGACACACCACCACCAGAGGCAGTCGAACCATTATGTGAGTTAGCATGATGCAAATGATGGTCCATGCAAGAAGATCTAATCTCATCCTTGAAGGCACGCCGCGAGTGGACAGCTCGATGAGGAAAACGAGGTCCAACTCTAGAAAAGCGGTGATGGCCTTGCTTGAAAGCACCATGATGAGAACCAACAGAAGCATCAAAGAAACTCACACAACCTCGCCGTGGGTGTGTACCTCGATGAACAAAACGAGGTCCACCTCTTGGAAAACGGCGGAAATCTTGCCTCGGGGCAGCTCGTGGACCAAAACCAAGACTATGCAAACCATGTCCACGGTCTTTGTCCGACACCACTAGAAAAGGTGTCAAAGAAGCCATCAACAAATCGAGTCTTCGTGCTTGGCTCTTTAGTATGCATGTCATGAGAAAGACTATGCCCACTAGGAGACTTAGAAGCATGAGCTCGACGCAAATATTTTGCACGCCGGAAACAAAAGTCTACATGATGTCCATTCTTCCCACAAAATGAGCAATGGTGTAAAGGTCTACTAGTAGACACGGTCCGAGAGGACGAAACACCATTGTCGCTCAAAGAAGAAGTCCTGGAAGAACTAGCATCATGACTCGTCCTCGTATCGACACTAGACCCACACATGCCATGAGAAAGGCTATGTGTGTTCCTAGAGGTACGATGACGCACTCGACGCTCATGTTTCAAACGACGAAAGCAAAACCCAATAGTGTGTCCATTCTTCTTACAAAATGTGCAATGGTACTTGTCTTTTGAAGATTTAGTACCATTTGAGAAAGAAGCACATTTATCTTTTGAAATCCGTTGGACAACACAAGAAGAGTCCGAAAGAGTCGAACTCACCAAAGAAGAGCTATCCAAAGCGATGCCACAAAAACCAACACCAAATGACTCACGTTTAGCATAAAAGGACTCCAACTCCGAATGCAAAGATGCAAGAGAAATCTTAAAAACATCAATCTCGGAGTGAAGGCAAATACAAGAGTCACATGATTTGGCGCTCATATCATCGCAAAAAACTCAACCTCGCTCTTCAATGAAATACAAGATGTGCAAGAAATTAATGATGCATTTGAATTAAGCTTGCGTTCAAAGCATCAATTTCAGGTTTCTAAACAAGCACAATTCTTGCAAGAGACTAAACCATTCTTAAGCAATTTTTCATATTCAAAGCACATGCTACAAGGCCTAGTTTCAATTTCAATAATCTCAGCCCTAGCATTTTCTAATTGCTCAAGATGAAAGGTATTAGTCAATTTCAACTTCTCAAAATCAGCAAACATGCCTACACAAGATTCACAATCATTTCTAGCCATAGATCTAAAATTGCCTATTTCTAACTTAGCATTATCAAGCTCATGATGTAAGGCAACACAAGAATCACATGGCATAGAAGCATTTAATTTCAACAATTTATTTTCAGATTTTAGGCATGCAAGACAGTTATTCAGGTTCTCCATGTCTACAAGCAATGAATCATAAGCATTCATGGAGGTTTTCAATTCGGAGAGCTCATGAGACAAATCATTCTTTTCTCTTTTCAGCAATTTCATTTTCTCCCTAAGAGCATGTAATTTGTATTCATATGAAATCAAGTCATCAATGAGTTTTTCTTTGCTCACCATGCTTAGCTTGAGTAGGGGATCGTCCTCGAAAGACTCATCATTATCATCCTCAATCGCTGCTGCACATACGCCATCGGGCTTCTTCTTCAGGGCTCTAAAAGTGACTTATCCTCAAACTAGGACAATCAAAACAAAAGGATTTGCCACAGATATCACAGGAGACTTCCTCCTCCATCGCCATTACACTTATCATATATTCAAATATCTTGTTACGACCAACACCATGGGTAAAAGAACCACGACAAGATGCAAAGAAGCGCTCACAAGTCCTCATATTTGTCGCCATGCTCAAAGATCGGTTAAGATCACAAAAGAGCAAACTTGGCTCTGATACCAATTGTAGGACCGGAAAGGCGACTAGAGGGGGGGTGAATAGGAGCACTATCTATTTTTCGCTTTTTGATCGGATTCAAACATGATATTGACTCCAATAGCTATGAGAACTATGAAGATCAATATATATAAGCGTAGCGGAAGACTTGTACTTAAACCCCTTCAAATCCCCAAAAGAAACGACCAAAAACACAAAAATCAGCCTTATGAGCAGTCTTGATGAGCGATAATTGATCGAACCGGATGAACAAAGATGGCGGTTGTACCGCAGTCCGGTTGAACCGGATGAATAGTGCCGGTCGTTCGCGTGAACGATAAAATCGAGGCGAATGAGCGATGCATGACTGAAAACGAAATCAAAAATCGACGTAACTTTTGATCCGCTTGGCCAAACTCCACCAAATTTGAAACACAACTTCCTAATGATGTCAGGAACCTATTCCAAGCAACCATTGCAAAGATCCATGCCAAAGTTCCTATCTTTTCAATTTTACCAAGGAGGGTTCAAAAGCCGAGCAAAATGAAAAACTTGATCCAAAACTTGCTCGTGGGTGGATGATGATCAAGATGACCTTAGATGGGTTCCCACATATCCCAGCAAGCAAGATCAAGAAGAAAAACCAAGCAAAAACTCATGGATCAAAGAAAGCCCCAAAATCATCAATTAAAGAGGATGAACACATAAACGAAATAGAGACTCATCTCAAGAGATTTGGATGGATTGATTTGAGATGAATGATTGTTGCTTACAGCCACTCCACATGGAGGGCAAAGCTCACCACGTGAGCACACACTCTCAATCCAAACCCTAGAACCTAGCTCTCATCTTTCTCCTCAAAACCCTAAACCAAAATAGGGCAACCACAAGGGTTTTGGGCTGGCTATCTCCTTGGTTTCCAGCAGCCCTAAACAGCCACCAACACCCCTATTTATAGTGGAGACTAAGCATCTAGGGAATATTCCAATAGGGCACCCATTAAACCCCACACACAAATGGGTTAACACATGCACGCATCTCAAAGCGCCGTCTTCATCTTTGCTTGACCTAAACCACTTCTCCATGCGTCCTCTTGCGCCGTGGTTTAGCCAAGGTCATCACTTTTCCGGTATAGAGCAATTTACCAAAATACCCCTCTACCGACTTTTGGCGATTCCTTCGCCTCGAAGCATCTTCCATGCTCCGTCATCATTCATGTGTCACCAATGACTTCCCGCCAAGCTTCTCACGCGTCCGGATCACATCGAACCGTCCTCGCTTGCAACTGGAAACAAATCACTTGGCGCACCATCTGTTTCACCATGACTGCACCTGGCTTCCTTTACCGATCAGGACCTCGGCTCATCCTCGAGCCTAGTCCAGACCTCAACTCTTCCCGAGTCTAGTCTCGGTCATCCTTGCCGCCGTCATGTTCATCACCGGTAGCTTCGCTCCGGTTCCTTGTCTTCTCGGCTTATGCGCACTCCGTGGCCTCGGTCATCTTCCAAAGAACACCTCGATCGTTCGGACCTCGGTTCTCCAAACCTAGTCCCGATGTAGTGTGCCTCACCATGACCTAGCTCCTGTCCTACAACCATCACGCATAAGCAAACCATTACGTAGCAATCAGACGATACACACAATCATCAATTCACATAATTGATGAGGCATGAGCACATACCTTCACAAAGGCCTTTGCTCAAACTTCGCCTTCTATGGTTCTTGACCATCTTGCGCCTTGCTTGAGACCAACTATCTCACCCGACATCCATGACCGTTACGGACCTCGGTTCTCCAAACCTAGTCCCGGTCCACCTCGTCGACCATAGTTGACTACAAGCTACCGCACAACAATAAACCAAACAACCATTTCCGAGCACAAGTTCTTCACAACTTGACCAATATTAGTCAAAACATGCATCATGCAACATCTATGCAATGAAACCCATGAACTTGACCTAACCCAAAACCATTTCTCCAATTGAACCAACATTCACCAGATCATTCCACAAGCGGTACTACGCCACATATCCACCGGTACTACTACCGCGATCATGGTCGTCACTCACCACAACACTACGGTCGTATCAAGAACTCGAGAAAACCCAAAATCTCCAACGACATCCTCTCTGGAAATTCCATACCGCTCACGCACGCGGTCATTCCGCCATGCGGTACTACCGCAACCAAAGCACAATCGAACCGCTCCAGAGAAAATCCACACTCCAAAACAACAGAGACACCTTCTCTCGAATTTTGCAACCGCCACACAAAATTCGGACTCACCGACATGCGGTACTACAAGCAACTAAAGCCCGTACTACCGCTCCTCGAAAAACCCAAGAAACCAAACACAAGGCTTGGAAAATTCAAACCGCCAACAAACTTGCGGTCGATCCACCAAGCGGTACTATCATGCCACAACGCCGCAGACGATCAAGAAAACCTGACACTTGCTGAAAACTCCAAATTTCAACAAACTCTCAAAGCAATTGCCAATTATCTCATCACCTAAGATCATGAGCATGTCCACATAACATCCACAATGTCCTCATGACATCCACACCTCTCCTCCTCCCGCCGCCACCGCAACGATGCAGAGCCTTCTCCTCCATTTGAACACTTCCACATCTCTTGCATCTAGCAGTTGCTTCTATCTCTTCCACAAGCACCACTGGGGCAGCCAAATCCGCCACCATCGAATGCGGTTGCAGTGGCTAGCAGAGCTCGCCGTCGCTCACTGACCATGGCGGAGAGGAGCTCGGCGACACCTGCAGACCCTGCGAGGTCTTGGTTGGTGAGCGCCCTGACGCCATTGATGTATGCCTTGGAAGTCATCTCTGGGCACCACACCAGCTTCATTGGGTACGATTTGTTGCAAAGGCTTGCTCAATTTGTTGCAACAGCTGGTTTGAAATGTTGCATGTAGTGCTTTCGATTGTTGTGATGTTGCATCAAATGTGCGGCAAGAGGTATTTCTTTGTTGCACTAATGTTTTTGATTTGTTGCACAAGAGTTTCTCTATTTGTTGTAGAAACTGATTTTGTTTGTTCATCTTCCCGAAATTTTGTAGGAAAGTGATTTTGTTGTAACTATTGTCGTCGATTGTTGCACACATGAAATCAAAATGTTTCATAAGTAAGTTTTAAATGTTGCAAATTTCTTGATATTGCAAACAATTATTTTCGGATGTTTCCACTGTTATTTTCAAATATTGCAACCGAAATTTGTTTGTTTTGAGATATTTGAACTAGTTTTTAAAAGCACAGCCAAATGGTTTTCATGCATTTTTTTTGTGAGAATTTGATATTTTTCCTAAATTTTTTGTATTTATTATTTACACATTTTGTTGCAAAGATCGGGCGGAGGAGTTTTATGGGGGATTTGTTGCTGTCAGGGGGCGCGTGATGTTGCAAGCTTGTATAAGGGGAAAGCGAAAACGCGTGAGATCGGGCGATGAGTGAGTTCGGGCAGAGGAGTTATGGGAGATATGTTGCTGTCGGGGTGCGCGTGATGTTGCAAGCTTGTGTCGGGAGGAAAGTGAAAACGCGTGAGATTGGATGACTCAGCATCATGACGCCAAATCGGACAACAAGATGTGCGCGTATGGTGCTGGCGCTCGGAGCGTACGTCCGAGCGCTAGTCGCCTCCTTATTATTATTACTCAAGCAATCAAACAAATTAGGGCAGAATGACACTGACGGGCCTATCAAAGATCCAGCTAAACGGGACGGGCGTGGGCTTCTTTTGGGCCTGGGCCGCCCTATCGTGGGCCTTCTCCTCCATCCTCCGGATCTTCTGCGGCAGCGCGCAGACGTAGTCCCGCGCGCGCCTCCCCTCGCCGGAGAGCTCCGCCGCCAGCTCCTCCACGCGCCACTGCCGTATCAGGTGCTCCAGGATGCCGCGGTAGTCTGAGGCCGTGTACACGCCGGCCTGACCCGCGGCGGCGGCGTAGTGGGCGAAGAGGTCGGCGTCGCGGCCGTCGCTCATGAGCGCGGCCGGCATGGTGATCCGGCGGCGCATCATGTACGCCAGGGCGCGCACGGTGGCGTCCGGGTCGGCCTCGAAGAGCTTGGACACGATGCGGGTGTAGGCTGCCTCGTGCCGCTTCTCGTCGGCGGCGATGGCGCCGCAGATGCGCGCGAGCGCGGCGTCGCCGTGCGCGCCCACCTGGCGCGCCGTGTTGCCGTGGGCGATGGATGTGGCGCGCTCCTGGAAGGCGACGTAGATGAAGCCGTGGTGGGGGCTCGCCGGCGCGTGCATGGCCATGCCGGACTGAATGAGGCGGTGGACGGTGCGCTCCACCTGCCGCATGTCGAGGCGACCGGAGAGGTACATGTACCGACTGAGCACGTCGCCGTGGCGGTTCTCCTCGGCGGACCACCCGCGGATCCACCGCGCCCAGGAGGTTCCGTCGGCGCCGGTGACGTCGCGCGCGGCCTCGAAGCGGTTCGTCATGCTCTGGTACGTCGGCAGCGCCTCCTCCGTCACCATGTTCCCCACCAGGCACACCAGCTGCGCGTCCGGCACGGCCGCCGCCCGCGCGTGGAGCTCTAGGCACGCCGCGTGGAAGCCGTCCGCGCCCAGCGCCGCCGCGTCCGGGAGCATGTCCGACGGCTGCCACGCCTCGTCCGCCGGCTTGAGCAGCGGCAGTACGTGCTGCTCCGCCCACGGCTCCAGCTGCGCCAGCACCTCCAGTCTCTCCGGCGCAAGGTACCTCCGCCATTCCTCCTCCTTCTCCTCCCACCGCCCGGCGACGCCGACGGCCATGGCCCCTTTACTTGTCGCACTCCCGCACCTTCTGTATGCACTCAACAATTCATGCTACTACATTACTAGATACTACAGTAATAGCTAATTAACAACAGTTTTTTTCTCTCGAAACAAACAATAATAATTAGGTGTGTATAGACAGAAATTAACTACATATATATGTATACTTACCGGGTGCTGATCGTTGTTGATGGCTTGTGGTGGTGGTTGTGACTTGGTTTGCCTGATGGATGTCCAAACCTAGCTAAAAATATTGCTGCTGCTGCCGCCGCCGCCATGCTCAAGGCAACTACTCGTTCGTACTATTCGTATCAGATGATGAACATGGACAGAATAAAATGGAAGTACCTAGCTAGCCTTGCGTATTTATAGAGCTAGCTAGACTGCAATTAATTTTGTTGGGCGCTGGTTGGTGGCCACCCTGTGGCCTGTGCCACTATCAGCGCTGTACTCTCTTACATGTATTTTAAGTTTTTAACCATGCATGTAGATAAGCCAGGTTAGTTGCAAAAGAAGAGAATTCTAGAAGGAAATGGTTAGGATGTTCATGTAAAAAGGTGAGACTATACATTTGCTCAAAAATAATGCTGAAGAGAGAGAGAGAGAGGGGAGATGATTAGATGAATATGATAAAAGAGAGAGAGAGAACGTTATTGAATTCACGTGCAACTGCAATCCTTAAATTTTTCGAACGAGGTTGAAGAACTACATGCCTTACATTTTGAGACGTGAGATCGTGGAGCACCGTTCGTCTAATTTTTAATCTGTGTTTTTTTGTTTGTTTTTCCCCTCTAAACCGTACTACCTGTAATACGTTACTACCTCATTTGTTTTTTATAATGCATATTAGCGTGCACGATCGAATAGTTAATGCTATTTTTCTCTCTTTTGTCCTTATTTATTTTAGGGAAGCGCTATACAACTTTATATAATGAATCCTCACATTCTGACAATAGTTTCTTTGAGTAGCCTCGCACTAAATTCCTTGGGCAAGGCTTCAAATTGTCAGCAACAACAAGAATATACAATGGATCATCACATTCTGACAATAGTTTCTTTGAGTAGCCTCGCACTGAATTCCTTGAGCAAGGCTTCAAATTATCAGCAACAACAAGAAACTGCAGGCAATCAATTTGCTCGTGTAGGTGTAAGCAGTAGCACTGTTCACTACCAGAGACAGGATTTTTCCCGAGTGCCAAAAACACTCGAAAGTAAATAAACACTGAAACATATTTCCGAGTGTCACCTCGAAAAAAGCACTCGGGATAGATTAGTCGGAGAAAAGCGGTTTCCGAGTGTTACACTCGAAATATATATTTACGGCGTGTATCCGTGAGACACTCGGGACATGTTGACACTCGGGAAAAAACCATTGAGCAGCTTCTCGGTAAATACGGAACTATTACCGAGTGTTAACACTCGAATCGGTCAAAAACACTCGGGAATGTTCCCACCGTTTGACCGAAAACCGGGAAAATTGACACGTGGCATTTTTCCCGAGTGCATGGTGGAAAAACACTCGGAAATCTTCCGCGGATCCGCAGAAATTGCCACGGGTCAAGTTTTCCGAGTGTCTACACTCGAAACTTTTTCTCGTTATCCCGAAGTTTCAATTTCGAGTGTCGGCGACACTCGGAAAGTTTTGTCTCTTTCCGAGTGTCAACACTGAAACTTTTAGTCTAGTTCAGTGCCAAACACTCGGTAAGCGATAAGGCACTCGAAATCGACAAACTCGCTTTTAGAATTTTCACAAATTCATTTAAAATCCATTCCACAAAGAATCAAATAATCAATCCATCCATTCCACAACAACAAATAATCAATCCATCCATCCATCCATCCATTCCACAAAGAATCAAATAATCCATCCATCCATCCATTCCACAATATATGTATATATAAATGTATAGATCGAACAAAAGACATCATAACAGTTCCCGAGCTCACAACATTCAAGATCAAGTTCAAAATGTAAGCATAAGGCATTATTATACATATGACAGCTTCCAAATAACAAGTATCACTACAACCATTTGCATGCATGCAATTTCTGCTTCAATCTTCCGTGCATAAGAGCATCATTTTCAAAGTTCTGCAGATAGAGCAAAACTTAATATTAGTGCCATGTTACAACAAAAGTTAGGAATTGATACATGAAAAGATAATTAACCAAACTATTGACAAAGCAAAAAAATTCCTTTAAATCATGATGAGCAACCTAATAACATGGCAAATCAGTTAAGGGCATGCCTGGGGTGTGGGCCAGCTAGCTTGTGGCCTAATTGATCATTTACTGCAACTCTCAAAATTTTGTCATTGTGAACTACTGATCAACATTTATGTCTCAAGCACTTATCATCAAATTCATACAAAGGAGTGTACATACAAATTATTATATGTTGACACATTTCAAAAGAATTTATGATATAGATATAGAGAATTAGTTATATATGAAGCCATTTTTTTCCATTTTTTAGCAATCACCTGATTGTGAATGTTTTCTAATATTGGTATCCTTTTAGTAGATCATAAAAATAGCAAGCACCTGGTGGTGACCTCTCGGCGATGGATGCATTCACATGATCTTCAACATGTGCACCAGCATCTTCAGGATTAGCAGTCGAAGCAACTGATCCCGCCGTTCCCTGCATTTTCATAAGAAATCGCATTATAAGAAATTTGCAGTAGCGACCAATAAGTACATTGCATGTCATTTCAATGTATTCGAATCAAGCACTCATAAGAGACTAACAATATAATAATCGTTATGCGATTACTAACCGAGCAGATAAGTGAGGCGTTGGTTCCCCGACGGAGAGGCATTAGGTCGAGTCCGGTCCCGAGTACTGCATATTTGTTTGCACATTGCCATACATTAGCCAAGTATGAATATATATATATATATATATTGTATATTACTTTGTTATTGTACTACCACGCTCCAACTAACTTTGCATGAGCATTTGCTCTAACATTTATCTAGCCTCAATTTCCTCTTGCGCCTCGTCTCAAGCCGAGAAAACCGAGACTTAAACATGTGATGGTGGTTCTTTGTCGACATTGAAGGTGTACCTCATCGCTTGATGCAAAGACTCGTGGATCGGACCTCGGAGAGGGTGGTCGGTGTGCTAATGTAGCGGCACCCATGAAGAAACGACCATGTTTCTTCCCTTGCCGACCTTGTACACAAGACTTTCGCGTCTAGTGGCGAATTCATGGCGTCGTACTCGGGCCATGAATCTCCTTAGCGACATCAATATATGCACTGTTGGACAAAATCATCGAGAGCGGAAATCATCGAGGACAAAATGATCGAAATCGTACCAAGTGCTCTCATCACATATTGGTGCACAAGGTGCCCTCCTGATCACCCCTCCTAGCTTCTACATATGCCTCCATATCGGAGACAGGCCTCTGCCTTTTCTTTTCCTGCACCCAAAAAAACCACGGCGGTCAATAAATATGTATCTGCAACATACAATCAATATGAACATGTTGACCTACCAGGTTCTTCTTGTAACGAGCCATGGAGGAGCTGCCTTGACGATGTCTTCCGTCCATCAACAATCGTCGCTCCCTAGCAGCACGAGAGGCCTGCAACCATCGTTCATTGCACCACCTGTCTCGGAGAATCTGCTGCCATGCATCTTCACACTTCAGGGCCCACCAAGGTATTGCCTAAATTAACCAAGTGTTAAATATGAATAAACTAGAATTGATTGTAATCAAGGACATCGTTTGTTCAGTTGGTTACCTGCATGTACTCGTCGAAAGTGATATGCGTTTGGCGGCGTCGCCCTATGAATCTGTGTCAAGCACTTGTGTGTGGTAACAGATCACCGCTTGGATGCGTGCTTCAGAGAACATCGTGGGATGAGCTTCTTAACACAATTCTGAAGCACTCGCTTTGAATCGACTTCTGTCAAATCGACCCATCGAAACCACCACTACAATCAAAGAATAAAGAATTGATAAAGAATAAGATGACTAAGTTAGTTGATGAAAGCGAAAAGGAATTGATAAAGAATAAGATGATTAAGTTAGTTGACATTTATTACTTGGCTACTAAACATCCAAAAGAGGTAAATTAAACATGTCGACTACTTGAAGTTTTAGTACCAAACAAGTGAGATTAGCTAGGTTAGGTTTGCATAAAAACACAAAATATAATGACTTTGTCCTCAAATGGCTTACTGTGTTCTTCAAAATGTTAGTACTCCTTGTGCAATTTAGATAGGTCTTTGGATGAAAACTACCATTTTTAGCCATGTACCGACTAATAAATAGTTGATGATGATTTAGTTATGCATCACAATTAAGATAACTATCCTAACATGAATAGATTGAGCAAAACTAGCCTAATCTACCGTAAGTTAAGTATGGTTGTTTAGTGATCTAGTTTGTATTAATACACCGAAAAAATTAATCTTTGAGTTAAATAGTAGGTTGTTAGTTAGGTGATTGAACATTGGGGCCAAATCAACCCTAACATGCATAGGAACACATAAAAGCAGATTTGAATATTTAGTCACTTACCCAAAAACTTTCCTCCACCCACGCAAACAAATTGTCAAATGGAACCTCTCCTTCAACAAGGCATATCTGCAATGCCTGTGGTGGCACCATGTCCATGCAGGCTCCCGCCCTCTCAGATGTGACCAAGCCAGGAAGTGCCATCGAAGCAACATGCCAATTATGCCGCTCGAAGTCTCGTTTGTCACCCCGCCTTCTTCGCCATTGCTGCATATTAGTTTTTTAGGCATGCAAGTAAGTGGGCTAAATTAGTGAAAGTGTAAACAGATTATTTACGTGTCGCCAACAGAACGATGACATCTTCTCCTCCTCTCGGGTTGGTCGTCGTGGCGGGTTCGCAGTCCTCGCATCCAATATTCTTGTACCTCATGGTGCTCATCCTCCTCACCCTCCGCCTCAAGGTCTTGCTCTTCCTCCTCACCTCCGCCTCACGCTCCACATCATCGGCCACGTGAGGGTCATGGGCACTGAGCCTGATCTACTAGAGGTAGACCCCCGCCCTCGAGGGGCATGGCTGCCCCATTGCCTCTGGAGGGGCCGTGGCTGCCCTCTACCTCGCCTAGTGGCCACGGCTACCCCACCGCCTCTGAAGGGGCGTGGCTGCCCTTCGCCCTCTGGAGGGGCCATGGCTGCCCTTTGCCTCGCCGAGTGGCATGGTGCCCTCTGCCTCCTCGAGTGGAAAACAAGCGTCTGCCTCGACTAGAGTATCTTTGCCTCGTCGGCGCCACTCATTTTTGGTGTCTGAAATGAAATAAAATAAAATAAATCAATTAATATAACGTAATCAAGTAAGCTCATACAAAAAATTAAAAACATGCAAAGAAATAAATGGAAGACATACAAGATCATGCTTAGAAGTAGTCGCTCACAATGGGATCCTCCGCAGATGGGCCCTCTAAAAGTCATTGTCACTATCATGAGGTGTTGACTCGGCGTCATCCCCTTGATTGCCATCAATGTCTAAGCGATTAAGTAGTTCCAAGTCCTCTTGGTTTACAACCTCATCGGCATCGATTTGAATATCATCCATGTGATCGTCCTCTTCCCCAATTATTATTTGAAAAGTCCTGGTAGCCCATCTTCTTGAAAGAATAGGTCAACACCATTGTTGGTCTCCATGTTGTAGTCTGCTCACTAGGGGTAGGTAGTTTACCATATGGTTGCACCTTATGTACTACCCACCAATCCATGAGACTACTCATAGTTTTGCATGGATGCGGGATGTAGTATACTTGGGTGGCTTGTCGAGCCACAATAAATGGGTCATTGCTCGGTAGGATTGATTGATGTGCAACTTCAACCACCCCAAGTGATGTATCCCGTCGACTCCCTAAGCGGATGGAACCAATGACATTTGAATAACATAAGTTTGAGAGGTTTGCTACCATGGAAATATAGTTCAATTATTTCTTCAATTACTCCATAGTATTCAACAGGTGTATCGCTCCCATCTTGTCCTATAGTCACCAATCCACTATTAATTGTTGTTGCATTAGGCCGTTCCCTCTCATGTGTCGATGTTCGGAAGCAGTACCCATTCACATCGTAGGTACTATAGGACAGCACCCGAGTGTGGCATCCTTGAGCAACTTGCATGGATGTGTGGTACGCGACCCGCATAGTGAAGTTCTGTTTCAATGCCCGATCATATGTCACTATGCCTTGTTCCCAAGCATGTAACGATTCATCCACCACCGGCTCCATGAATACACTCATATTCTTCCCTGGGTATTCAGGACCAGGGATTATCAACGAAAGGAATATGTACTGCTTCTGCATGCAAACGCCGGTGGAAGGTTAAGGAATGACAAACACAGTTAACAAATTGTGTATGGCGCAATTTCATACCAAATGGGTTAAACCCATCGATTGCAATTGCAATTGAGCGTTCCGAGGCTCATGCAAACTCTACATAGTCTCGATCAAATTGCTTCCATGCTTCACCATCGATGGGTGGACCATCTTGTCATTATGGTACCGACGACCATACTTGTGCCATACCATTTGTTTGGCTGAAACCTCGAACATGTATAACCGCTTGGATTCGTGGCACAAATGGTAGATAGCGAAGTATTTTTCTCGCCAATAGGAAGTCGCCTCTTGACCATCACCGAGTCAACCTCAACAAACCTAGACTCACCACACTTATCACAGCTTATCTTTGTCCACATTCTCATTCCTAAATAGCATGCAATGATTTGGACAAACATCTATCTTCTCATATGGCATATTTAGTGCGCTTATTAATTTCTTGGCCTCATACAAGTTAGCGGGCGGTTTGTGACCATCTCGGGAGAAGAGTGCTAAACACGCTTAAGAATGCATCAAAGCAAGCAATGCTTGTCTTTGATCGAGACTTGACAAAGTAGTCGTGTGATGGCATCTAGTTGGGACACTGTGTGTGCCCGTGAAGTGGTTGACTTCGCTGCGGACAACATATCAAAGAAAACCCTTGTTGCGTGCTCGGTTCTTCCTCGTAGTGGCCCATATGCATGACGATATCATCTAGCATGTCTTCTATCCTACTCTCATTGTGGCCGCCATCGTCCGCTTTCTCTCCTTAGCACATCCGATCGCTATGTTGTGACTCGCCGTGATACACCCACACGGTATAGCACGCCCTAAATCCGTACTTGCAATTGTGCGATCATTCTTGCCCTCGTTTGTGGCGTGTGTTGAACAACGAGAACAAGGGCACAACACACCCCGTCCATTACGCCTAGCAAATGCTCGATCCACAAAATCTGTCGACTTTTCCATCCATTCTTGGGTACAGTCACCCATCGCTCTACGCCCAATGTACATCCAACTACGATCCTCAGCCATCCTAGTGTGCAAAACATAACGCATATTTTAATGCAAAACATAATGCAAAACAAAAATTACAACTACAGAGCTAGCTAGAAGCTACCCTAGGATGCATGTCCTATATATGTACACTACAACAGATTGACATGAAATGAAGACAATATACATGACAGCATATCAATCCACTTATCCACTACCTTACAGCACTTCTTGGAGCTGAGGGAGCCGAGGGAGCTGCGGTGGGGAAGATGGCTGCACTGTGTGTTTGCCGAGGCGAACGAGGGAAGCGCCAAGTGAATTGAGATCTCTGGCGATTTCATGTCACCGAGGAGGCGGCGGCAAGATCAGAGGCAAGTACCAGAAAACAATCAAGCGAACTGTAGTATGTACTGACTAGGGATTGTATTGAAAACAAAGTAAGCAACAATATCCATAGAGGATAGCAACTTAAATGTCATGGCAACATGCCAACAAATGGTACATATATCCATGGGCTCAGAGAAGCATGCAAGACAAGTTCATTTAATGTAATGGTAATGCAGTCATATGTATGAAAAGTAATAATGAGATAAGTGCACAAAGTATGAAACCAAATTAAATGAAGCCATGAAAGACAACAATATCCTTGTTTTGTAAGGAAAAAAATTTGTTTCTCGTGTTTCTAGATACAGTTTTCATTACAGCTTACATATTTCTTTACCACAAGCATTAGGTTCTAACATAGTAAAATGCAGGTGGGATGAAAGTGCAATAGCTCTGCTTCCAGAATACATGAAGGATTTGTGTTTATATATATTGGAGACATTTCATTCTTTTGAGGATCAGTTAGGACCAGAGGAGAGATACCGTGTGTTTTATCTAAAAGAAGCGGCAAGTCTTCTATTTGATCGTACCAGACTAGTCGATTGTTTCGAAATAGATGCTCTAAAAACAGTAATGTGTATCATCTAATAAATACTACCTCTGTTTTTATATAGTTGTCGCTGGACAACTATTATTTACTCATCACGGCGTCAAGTAATCGAATATGGAGGGAGTATCTTATGATTGGGCATTGCAAAGATAGAATCACAATGATATAGTCAGAGAAATGTTATGTTCTTCTGAATTCAATTGTGTGTTACTGACATAAAGTGAAGACGAGAACCAATTTTCAAGTAAAGAATTGCATATTACGTAAATTTGTTCATGAAATAAATTTAAACTAGATATGATGGGTATCAAAGTATAAAACCGCATGTTTTAAAGTTTCTCAAGGTTTAATATATGAAAACTCAATTTTATGTTACTTTTGAGGAGCAATAATCTATATTTATCCTTTGCATCTACAGTTCTTTATAAATCATATATTGATTGGTCGCAACTTTATTTGATCTTTTCCACTCGATACATGTAGAAATTGATCTTTGCATGAAAGGCCATATTCCCTAGTAAAACTTTCTGACGTGCATAAATATAATTAATGATTTTTTTTTAGCAATGGAACTTATCTAACAATCATGTACAAGCACAACAGATATCATATAAACTTCAAGATCTTAGTTTCTACTATGCAATTGATACTTTTTTAGCAACTATATGAACATGCTAAATGATTTTCATATTCAATGCAGTGGAAGCAATTAGTTCAGGCATACATTAAAGAACTAAAATGGCGTGATGAAGATTATGTGCCGAAAACAATGAGCGAACATCTCGAAGTTTCAATGAGAAGTGTTGCAGCCTTCTTCCTAGCATGTGCGTCATTTGTTGGAATGGATGACATAAAAACTGTGGAGACTTTCAAGTGGGTTTTGGGCTATCCCCAACTTCTCAAGTCTTTTGGTATATTTGTAAGGCTCTCCAATGATATTGTATCAACCAAGGTATTTCTATATCCTCACACATGTAGATACATATGACTTTCCGTACAATATTTTGCATCTTGGCAAAGCAATGAAGCAATGGACACAAAGAATTATAAATATCTATTTTCAAAACAAAGAATTATAAAGAACACAAAGACAACTACACTAAGTAATATTCATTTGGGCACATATCATATTATTATGTATGAGTTTATTGTGACAATGACAACCACCTTTTTTATTGTATAGCTTGCCAGCGTAAACTTCAAGATATAACTTTAATTTGATGCAAAAACAATAAATTTGAAGCCATTTCAACCTCTATAACTAATGAATGCATGTGCGTATTGGATTCTACTCGTAGATTCATCAACACTATCACACTTGTAGTGAAGCTAGATTAATATAACTCCAAGTATAACACTTTTAATCCGAAAATAGAAAGTTAAGAAGGATAAATTAACTAGCTATGTATTAACCACACCTCATGTCTTGTAGAAAGTTGAGTTTATAGGATTTCATTATATTAGTCAACACTTACTTTGAACTGCTTAAATAAATGAACTACAAATCCCCTTGAGCGCATCCGGTTTATATCAAGGTTTTTGCACATTAACAAAGACACTCATTTGGGAGCCGAAAGCCCCGAGGATTAATCAAGTCCCTAGTTCTTGTCCATATTTTCCAGTTTGTATTCACATGTTGAACTCTAGACAAGCATCCTATATATCTAAAAAAGTCAAACATCATAACATGTCAAATTTAGCCTTTTTTTCTTAAGGCGATATGAAAAAGATTAATTTATCTGCTTCAACATGCATGAACTGTCAGAGATGATGTACTCCTTTATGTCTTTTCAACGTTGATGGAATTGCCATGATTTTACATAGCCCGAAGCAGATTTAAACTTGCACTTGCAGTTCACAGTACAATGTCCCATGCTTCTAAGCTCAATTATGGTATATATCCATTTTTTCGAGCTTATTTGTTCAAACGAGATCAATAAGTCTAACTACTCTGATCATATGTATCAAATATATGGAAAATGCATATTTTAATCTCAAGCAAGGACTACAATGGATGCTCACCGGAGGGGGCGGCGCTTCGGAGGGAGCCGGGAGGCGGAGTCGGGGCCGGAGGAGGGAGCTGGGAGGCGGAGCCGGGCAGGGCCATGGGAGGGGCCGGGAGGCAGAGTCTGGCGGGGCGGGAGGAGGGAGCCGGGAGGCGGAGCGGGCGGGGCGCCAGTGGAGGAGGAGCCGGGAGGCGGAGCTGGGCGGGCCAAGGGCGGAGGAGGGAGCCGGGAGGCGGAGTTTGGGCAAGGCCACAAGGAGGGAGCTGGGAGGCAGAGTCCGGGCGGGCAGTGAGGAGGGAGCCGGGAGGCGGAGTCTGGGCGGCGCCAGGTGGAGGAGGGAGCAGGGAGGCGGAGTCGGGCGGTCAGTGGGGCGGAGGAGGGAGCCGGGAGGCGTGAGTCGAGGCGGCGGCAAGGCAGGCAGACGTGGGGTGACGGCGGGCGAAGGAGGGAGCCGGGAGGCAGAGTCAGGCGGGCAAGCAAGTGAGGCGGTGGAGGCGGCAGAGGCGGCGGAGGATTGAGGAGAGCAAAGCAGCGGGGGATTGGGGAGAGGAAACGCTGTGGGGGATTGGGGATGAAAAGCATGAGAACGGGTTACAAGCGCTACGGGGTGCGGGAAATGGCGCGGCTCACATGCATTTTAGCTCCGAGTGTCGACACTGGGAGATTATTTTCCGTCAAAGTTTCCAGTGTCCGATCGGACACTCGAAATCGCTTTCGAGTGTTTTATTGTATCCCGAGTGTTTCATGAGGCACTCGGGAAGTTCAGTGTATTATTCAAAACACTCGGGAAATTTACTAGCACTCGGGAACTTCGACGATTCTGGTAGTGACGTTCCTATGGAAGAAGCCTTGCTCGTGTAAGGCTTGGCTGCTGACACAAATAATTTTTTGGGTCCAAACATCTTATATGCTCGATCCAGCTACAGTGTATCCAGATCTGATGTCTGATACCACTAGGTACTCAATGATATGAATATTTGCTGAAAATATTTCCTCGGAAATTAAACAAGAGCTAATCTACTGTAGAGCACCATATTACTCCCTCGAATGCGCATCCTCTGACATCACGGCAATGTCATGCACTACAGTACCGTGACATAGGTTCGTAGCCGTTGGATCAAGAAACGAAAGGCAAGCTTGCACACGGCACTAGCACTGCAGCAAAACACTGTAGTTGACACTGTAACGATATTGTAGCAGTTGATCCAATCCGTTCTTTCTGAATTAGACGGCTCGGATCGTTGCAATGTCACGGCATTATTGCTCTTCTACCATTTCCTTTGCAATGTCACAGGATCTGAATCCTACTCCCTCTGGTCAGAACATCACTCTTTTGTGTTTTGTGACCAGAAGGAGTAATAAGAACAGAGGTGGGATATATGTGATGTGAAAAATCAGAATGTAAAGTACTATTTAAAATCCAAAGCTAATATACTATAGAACACCATATTACTACTATTAATTCTTGGTGGAAAGGGCCACCAGCGGCCCTGGCCAAGTCGCCCCCAAAAAAAGCGCCGTCTGATCGAGCCCCACACGGTTTTGGCCGTCGGATTCGCGCCGGTGCGTTTGCTCCGAATGGACGTCGCTCGAGCGGGGAATCGTCGCTTTGTTCGTCAGGTGGGCCCCGTGTCCTCGCGTGGCTGGCTCTACGCGCGCTCCAGTGGGCCCGCCTTAGGTGCATCGGCACGTACGCATCCGCGCGAGACGCGCGGGTAATCTTCTAGTTAATATAAACATAGGTAGGATATATATGATGTAAAACCAAAGGAGAATAATTAATGTTTCAATCCAGTCTTTTCGGATATAGCTGTGCATTTGATTATTACACATGTTTGTAAGTCTGTTGGATGATCAGGAACCCAAGACGGCACATGACACGCATAGTGATTTTTTTTGTCTATATAAAATTTTAGGAACTACGTCGATATCGGACTTAATTACTTTCGAGACCAGAGGGAGAAAATGTAATATGCTGTGACGTGAATGCATGAGTGCATTCATGGCTGGGCGCCGATCGATCGGGTCGACCGCTGTGTGCATGGCCATGCATGCACATATATGTTGTAAAATTAGTGATTTTAGCAAATGTTTAGAATTAATTTTAGCATAAATTAGAATAATTAAAGTATATTTCCAGCAGCATTTAAATGGCAAAACTAACATAAAAGTATGTAATATCTTCATGCCATTTAAACATGATAAAATGCTCAAAAAATAGAACTTAACAACAAAATAAATCAGCATAATGCTCATATTTAATTTGATTGTTTGTTATTCTCAGATGTCGTGCTGCTCAAGATGTAATCTTAGCCTCCTCGTCATGTTTGTCAATATTCTTCACTAATTAAATATGACAACTACAAATCAGTCTTTGAGCTCAAACTAATGCTTTGCTAATATATTAAGATTTATCTCATAAACAGCAATTATACTTTCAGTCAACAGAGGATCATTTGTTCAACAGTTTATATGGAATCACAATTTCAGCACATTAGTCTTTCGGCAAACAGGATATCACAGTGCAAAGAAATCACATAGGATCAATAACATCACATAACAAAATGATCAAGCTCCTTTCAATTACAACCGAGCTATAGAGAGTACCACAAAATTGCTAGAGATAAAACTGACAATAGTAAGCAATCACTACTACAAAAAGGCTAATACTGGACGTCTCATCACAGACGGTTGACCAAAACCGTCTGTATTACATGCAATCACAGACGGTTTTGGTAAAGAGACCGTCTATGTTACTGGCTGCGCTAAAAAACCGTCTGTGAAGAGGTAATATCACAGACGGTTCATAGCTAAAACCATCTGTGAAACATCACAGACGGTTCTTGTTAATAACCGTCTGTGATAATTCTACATATCACAGACGGTTTTCAACAAAGAACCGTGTGTGAAACATCACAGACGGTTCTTAACAAAAAACCGTCTGTGATATTACTACATATCACAGACGGTTTTTTTGTTATAACCGTCTGTGATAATATCGCTGCAACTCCCGGTTGAAGCCCGATGAGTTTCTTTCGTCGTCGATGCATCTCTTCGTTGCATCTGCTTCAGCTCCCCGATGCGTCTCTTTGTCGCATCGATCCTCTTCGGCCCTCCGATGCGTCTATTCGTCTCACACTCCGAATTTATTCCTTGTTTTATAAAAATGATCATTCACCATCGAAGACGATCATCCCCACATACTTATAAAAAAACAGAAATGGCTGTCTCTTCCTTGTCGTCGGTATTGATGGCCTACCTGGCCGCACTGTACGAGCACCTCTCTCGGTGTACGTTGAACCGTGCTGCGGAAGAACATTGTTTCAACAGTGTCTCCACTCCTCTGTCGGCCGAGAATTTGCCAGAGCAGGTGACGGCCACCTTCCGCCGTCTTGACATCTTCCTCCGCCGTGTCTTCCGGGTGATCTCCCACTTTCGGTGAGTTTGCCGCGTCATCGACGTGGTCCTCCAAAACGACGTTGCACGTCTCCAGGAGGCTTGTTGTCACTTGGACTGCGTAATCGAGGCGGCAGGTGACCGAGTCGACCAGGCCGATACCTCTCAAGCAAGGGAAGAGAGCCTATAGGCTCAATTCTTCTTGGTTCAACAGTCGGAGGGTCTTCGGAGACACTTTCGAATGGCGTGTCGTGGTGGGCGCATTTCAGCCGTTCGATGATCGAGAACCGTCCGATGCCGACATACGCCTATGAAGTATTGAAGACAAAGATAGCAGTCTACTTCCGTCACTAGAAAAGATTTATTTATTTATAAGTTTCTACTTTTTTTAATCTTTTTGTAAGCGACTGGCCACGCTGTTTGGCCATATGAAAATTCTAAAAAAAAAAAAAAATTGGAGATGAAGTTACTATATTAATTATGTGTGTGTGTATTGTTATATTGAAAATGCAAAAAATTGCTTTGTGCAACAAGCCAAGTACAACATTGAACCTTCCTTTGAATAATCCTACTTGTAGTTAATAGCGTTTCCAAAAGTCATCCGGAGTACGAAAGTACTCCCATTGCAGCGTCGCGATGTGCGGGTACATGGGTAGCTAGCATCGTGCCACAGTACTGCAGCTTACAACACATTGATAGATAGCAACGCCAACGCAACCACTGCCGGTGTACGGTTGTCCGTCCCGTTACGGCTTCTTACGCGTGCAGGCCGCCGGTCCACGTCCAGGCCGTACAAATTACAGCACCCGGATGCGACGACTGTATATAAGGAGATAGCTCCCGGGGCGGCGTGTTTAATCCACTGCAGCATTTGTTGTACATATATATAGTTAAAGCAAATTTTCAGCAATATTTAAATGAAAAAATTGATATATAAACATGTAATTTCTTTATGTCATGTAAGTGTATATACAAGATAAATATACTTGAGAAAAAACTATTTCACAGACGGTTCTATTATGAAACCGTCGGTGATATGCAGCTTATTGCAGACGGTTCTATTATGGAACCGTCTGTGATAATTATTGCTGACGGTTCTATAATAGAACCGTCTGTGATAAGTCTTTTTATTAGTATGAGCCCGGCCGTTAGGGTTTGTGCTCGCCCTAACTCTCGTCACTCCCAGCGCCGCTAGGGTTTGCGTCCGCCCTAACTCGTCACTCCCCAACGCATTTACTCTCGTTCGTTCCCCTCCCCACCTCGACGCCGCCACCCGACCCCGTCGTCGTCGCCGCCCGACCCCGTCGCCGTCGGTTAAAGGCACAAGCAACCACTGCTTGGAGGTTTTATAGAGAAGAGATGAGGAATAGAATGGTAGGACGTATACGTACCTGGGACGCAAGGGATGAGAACTTGACCTGGGACACAAATATGAAAAGATAATTGCAGCCAAGCCCCATCCGAACCATCGATCCCATGTAAGCTAACCAAGCACAAAGAACCGGCATCAATAACCCTCAGTACCCATCAGAGAGCATTAACTAAACCCACCATTTTGCCCCATTCATTTTTGTCAATCTAAACCCACAGCATGAACTAAGCAAGATGCACAGAATGCACATACACCAATAGCACTCAGTTTACATCATAGAGCAAGGGGACTATTAATATGAATTAATTATCAATTCAATTTCAGCATAATACTATTAACATCATTACATCACAGAGCAAGGGGACTATTAATATGAACTAATTATCAATTCAATTTCAACATAAGGCTATTAACATCATTGAGCAGTTCAAACCCGACCACCACACCAGTAGTAGAGAGGGAGTAAGGTAGGGCGATACCTCAGTACAGCGCAACCATGGCGGCGACCCCACCACCAGCACAACCCTCATCCATCTCCTTCACCTTGCATAAATCACACAAACATCAGGACACAACTTAAGGCTCAAGCATAAAAATCAAACTCAACAAAAGACATTAAGCTAACAGATCTAGAGGAGAATAGAGGGAGGATGGGGAAAGCAAAGCCAGGGGGCCATGACCCGAGCGCAGGAGGCCGAGAAGGAGAACCAAGACATGGCGGCGCAGGCGACACGCGGGGCCAAGCCCAGTGGCTTGGGTGGCGACGTCACCGTAGTTGTGGCACGACCCTAAAACTGTGCAAGACACTACTATCGTACGAGTGTCTTGTGCAGTAGTGCCTTGTGTAGTGTAGAGTGGTGTCACAACCGACGGCGAATTTGGTCGGCGGCACAGCGAAGTAGTATATATATATATATATATATATATATATATATATATATATATATATATATATATATATATATATATATATATATGAAGCCGTTTAAAGGCACAAGCACCATTGCTTGGAGGTTTTATTTATATATCACGGGCGGTTCGTAACACGAACCGCTGACAAATAGATATCACTGAGCAGTTACAACACGAACCGTGCATGATATATTTATCACGAGCAGTTACGAGTTAATAATCGCTCATGATGACCTCATGTCATCATCGATCCATAAACTCGGGCGGCTCACGAAACCGCCTGTGATGGCGTTTTGAACCGTCTGTGAAGGCCTTTTCTGTAGTAGTGAATACAATTAGCTCAAGTCTGATCTAATTATCAATTCAATTTCATAACATGACAATTATCATCATCGAGCATTAATCCTAGCCCACAGCATTGCTAAACTAAGTCTCCCAGTGCTAGTTAAAATTACAAAATGTAAAAGTAACAAGCACATCACACTTAAAAGTACAGTAATGCAGAAAATGAAAAAAAAAAGCAATACTCACAATGCAGATGGCACTCACAGCCACTGAGCAGAACCGGGCAAGGCACGTGAAACGAGCTGACTTAGAAAGCCAATTGCCCCGCTGTGCCGTGAAGAACAAACAAGATTGCCGTAGATACAATGCCAATTTGCAATCCGAGACACACCAAATTGCAAAGTCGGGATACATAGAATGCCATACAAGAACCAACCGAAGTGCACCGGCCAAAAGCACCCGAGAACACCAAGCACCAAAGCCAAGTTCTTCTCTCCCAAATAGATCTTGAGCCGGTCGAATCCAATACTCAAAGGCACAACCCCCAAATTTCCTCACTGTTATCTCAATAGAGAGATAGCGCAAGGAATCGAACGAGGAGTGTTCACGGAGGAAGGTCAGGACCTCTCTACCGTCACCGTCGAGACGAACACGGCGATGTAGCAGCCCAAAGACCCAAAATAGAAGCTCAATCAGGGAAGAATAAGAAACACACAAAAGGGAAGTCACATATTTTCGAGTCAATCAAAAGAGGAGATGGAGGTAGCCTTAAAAGGAGGAGAGGTGGGGCACCCGACACGGCTACAACCAACAGTCGGTGCCAAAGCGCACAGGCTGCTGGCGCCTCCTGCGTCGTCGTCGCTCGCCCAGGAGCTCCCCACAATGCACGAGCCAGAGAAAGCCGCTCGACCACACACGCAAGACTCGATAGGGCTGGAGACGAAGTCTCTAGCCTTATCTCTTCGTCTTCTCTCCCACCGACAGGTGAGACCCACTTTCTTTCCTTTTTGTTTTCTATTTCTTCTTTTCTCAACATGAGAAATTGCTAAATAGCCCTCAAAATATCCAACAGTTGAGAGCAAAGCTAAATGAAGTTGATCTTGGACATGACAATATGAATTATGCATGTATATTAGTCAGGTGAAGGCCAATCTTAACAGGTAAAAGGAGGTCGTAAGGGGGGTTGGGGAGGCTAGCCACGTTGACACAATTGTCTAGCGTCGTTCAATCCTTTGATCTTTCTCCGCGCCGTCTAATTGTCCTCATCGTTGTGCTCACAGGGCGTTTGGTTTCTTTCCTTCACCATTCAATTTGCCCTATGTTATCTGTGCTGTCCGATTGCCTTGGCCGTTGCATTCGGTGCGCCGTTGCGCTCGCGGGCGCTCTATCTGATTCGGTGCAACACATGTAGTGACTCCTCGTTTCTTGTGCCTACTATGTTGCTTTTCCTTGCTCTTGCTTCCTCTTTTCTTCACTGCGTACCTCTCGGTTCAACCTCTTCGCCCGTTTCATCTCTCCCGTCTCCTCAATGCTTTTGTCGCTTGCCTCGCTCTTCCCTTTCGGTTGTCCGCGCTATTTTTACCTCGTTCTTTTCCTTCAGTTTTTGCTGCCCCTGTTGTGTTCTTTGTTTCTTTTCATTGCGCTTAATTTTTCTTCGTTATAGGAAAGCCGGATTCCTTTGTGGATCTAGGCTTGTTCGGTTAGATTAGCGTTCTTCCTATTTTTGTTCTTGTGTTATGGTACCTCCAGGTTCGTCTTTCTTAGCCGTTTCACTTCTCCCGTCTCATTCTTCCTTTGTCAGTGCTTCACCTTCCATTTGTCAGCGCTTTTTTTTGGCCCGTTCTCTTTCTTCATTTTTTTGCCCCTATTGTGTTCTTTGTTGGTTCTTGTTGCGTTTGATTTTTCTTCTTTATAGGGAGGCCGTGTTTCTTTGTGGATCTAGGTTTGTTTGGTTAGGTTCGCTTTTTCCCTACTCCTATTCTTTTTATTGGCATTTTCTTGTTGTGCATGTTTTTTTGACCCTTATGGGGAGGCCGGGTTCCTCTGTGGATCTGTCGTGTTTCTTTTGCTTCTGTTATTGTCCACGCTATGCTTGCCCCATGCTTTTCCTTCGGTTTTGCTGCTCCTATTGTGTTCTTTGTTTCTTCCTGTTGTGCTTAGTTTTTCTTCATTATAAGGAGGCCAGATTCCTTTGTGGATCTAGGGTTGTTCGGTTAGATTGGTGTTCTTCCTTTTTGTTCTTGTGTTGTCGTACCTCTAGGGTCGTCTTTCTTGGCTGTTTCACTTGTCCCGTCTCATTCTTCTTTTCGTCGCTCACCTCGCTCTTCTCCTTATGTTTTTTGGCGCTCTTTTTGGCATGTTCTCTTCCTTCGTTTTTTTGCCCCTGTTGTGTTCTTTGTGTTGTTCTTGCTGCGTTTGATTTTTCTTCTTTATTGGGAGGGTGTATTTCTTTGTGGATATAGGTTTGTTTGGTTAGGTTCGCTTTTACCCTGCTCCTTTTCTTCTATTGGCATCTTCTTGATGCGCTCATTTTTGACCCTTTTGGGGAGGTCGGGTTCCTCTGTGGATCTGTTGCGTTTCTTTTGATCCTATTATTATGCTCATGTCTTCTTGTTGTTCTTGAATTTTTACCCTTATAAGGAGGCCAGCTCCCTCTATGGATCTATGTTTGTGCGATTAGATCCGTGTTTTATTGTGCTAACATCTTCTTGTTGCTCTTGATTCTTTACCCTTATGGGGAGGTCAGGTCCCTCTGTGGATCTATATTTGTGCGATTGGATCTGTGTTTTTCCTACTTCTATTACCGTGCTAGTGTATTATCGTGCTGCCTATTCCTCTCCCCTTTTCTCTTTTGTGCTTGGATTTTAGCGCGTTTCTACACCATGTTTGTTTTGTTTGTTGTTGGTTATTTATTGTGGTCGATCTTATCTAATCTATGCTCCTTCTCTTGAGTCGGTGCTCACTGTGGCCGTGTTGTTTTTGGTTTCTTCCTCATTTTATTGGTTCCTTTTTTGCCCTTACTCTTCGCTACGTTTTTTTGGGTTCGATCTTGCCTACTCTGTGTGGTCTCTTCTTCAGTCGGCGCCCGCTAATGGTGGCGTACTATATGCTGCTTTCTTTCTCTGGTTATTTCTTTGTTGTTTTTTGGCCCTCTCTTCATTAGGCTGTTGTTATGGGTGTTCTCTTGTTCGTCGGTTTCCTCTGTTTTTTGTTTTAGCCCTTTTTTAGGGGTTCAATTTAAGCGGTTTCTTCTGTAATGTTGCTAGCGTGCTGTCATTGGGGCGTGTTTTGTCGGTACCCTACTTCCTTTTCTTCGCTTTTACTCTCTTTTTCCCTTTTCTTGGTGGTTTGTGCAACCCCCTTTCTTCACCTGCTATTTGGGTTGCTTCCCTGTTGTTTTCAACTGTTTCCATCCCTGTTCCTTGTTTCTTTTTCACACGTTTGTCTCTTGCCGACAATGGTTGTTCTTGCAGTTGCTTTTCCCCTTGCCGTTCTACCGCTTATGTTTTCTCCCTTTTCTTTGGTTGCCTTTGATCTGGTTCTGTTGTTCCTCTTCGGTCGGTTGATTTGTTTCTTCAATTTTACAGCTGCTTTTGTCGGCGCCCTTCAGTTCTGCGTATTTTCCTTGGTTACTTAGCTCCTCAATCTGATGCTCCATCTTCGTTTCTGTAGTGTTATGCAATTATATTTTCGCCATTTGCTCTCTTACCAGTCTACTTCGTCTTGTTTTCGCAGGTCTTACCATTGCCTTCCTACTTCCTCCAGGTATCTGTCCTTAACAGTGTAAGCTACTTTTACTCATATGTTTCCTTATAATGCTTTATGCCCGCCTTATCGATAATATTGCTTTAGGTTTTGTTTTGCTGGTAATGTTGTTTCATACATCTGTTCTGTATATCCTAGATAGTTACATTTACAGAATTGAGCACTGGTCTAGGCTATTTTTCCTCGTATGTTTCCTTCTATTGCTTTGTGTCTGCCTTGTTGGTCATATTGTGTTATATTTTTTTTACTTCTAATGTTGTTTCATGCATATGATCTGTACATCCAAGATGGTTTCATTTATGTGTTTGCACATTGCTTGCCTTTTTTGGCCCTTGCTTATTGTTCTAATTTTGCATCGATATACGTGCACATATGTGCAATTTGAGGTCCCATGTTACTTTGTCTTGGTCGTTGCTCATATTTAGTGTTTAAAGTTTAGGTGTTTTGATATATCAGTCCTGTGGTCCATTTGTATTTGATTGCTTTACTTTTTTTTTGCGCTATATTGTGTGCCTTCGGCTGGGTTTGATCTAGTGGGCTTTGTTTCTCTGATGAAGCTACCTTCTGCGTTCTGCGGTGATCTTTGTCTACTGTTCGTGCAACCAAGGAACCTCCGCTAGTAATAGATCACGAGATTACCACTAGACACGCTGACTCGTAGCAGAAGTAGAGTCGATGTAGCAAGTTGATGCAGTAGCAGTCGTACTCGCTGCGCGTCTTCTCCTCCGAGTGGTCGTACTCGTCATGCCTCTTCTTCTCCGAGTGGTCGTACTCGTCGTGCGTCTTCTTCTCTTGCTCCTGTGATCATCATAAGTTGCGAATCGTCCTAGTACTGATGCTTCGCAACAACACCTCCAAGGTATGCACACATACGGGGCAGGGACACCACGCGCTGGAGTGCTAGCTCTGACGGCGTGGTTGAGGAAGGCGTGGCTATTAGGGTTTAGGGATTCTTCCAAAAGATTGATTGCCGCACCCCATGCCACCGCCCCTCTATTTATAGGCATCCATGATGGGTCTCAAACTTGAGGCCTATTAGGAACTCGTGGCCTATAAGAATTCGGATCACCATCTAAATCAAATCCTAGCCCTCTATGTGTGTGAACCTATAGGTTCATGTGTAATCGGTTGTGACTCAGAAACTCCTTTCCGACCACAAATCGTCAGCGGTACCTAGCAGTACATAACGATTCCCGAACACACATAGAATATATTGGACGGACCTTAATGCAATGATCTACAACCAGGTCCTTATCACTTACGACCAACTCGTACCTAGTCACAACCAGTTTCGTAACTCCTTACGACCAGTTCGTAACTCCTTACGACCAACTCATACTTAAGTACGACCAGTTAGTGATTATGCTCGAGCAGTTTGCAACCAGTTCGTATCTCCATATGATCAACTTCGACCAGTCTGAATCTGGTCGAACTGAATGACCTGCTTGTGTATTCTCCCTTTGCCTCACGACATCTGGTTGAACTCCAGGTGAGATAATTTGTCATCCATGGACTATTCAATACTTTATCGATCAAGTGTCGAATAACTTTATGTGGTCAACACTTCGACCACTAGTGGCATAGCCATGCACTTTCTTTATCCAACCACAACTAGGGGCCCAGAGACATCTCTCCTGTTATGTTAGGAGGGGCAAATCCCATATCCGACTAGTCATATCCCTCAACATGTTTCATAGCGTACCCAAAAGCTACCTTTATAACTACTCAGTTACGAGTAGCGTTTGGCAACCCCTAAGAGCGCTATTACACATGTAGAAAATCATGCTGATCTCAGGTCTAAGGATTATACATCATCATTGCTTGAGACCAATTGATGACAAATGAAATCATAACAATCTCAACAGTGTCTCAAGGTGCGTCAAACCAACACCATGTTCTCTAACATGTGTCCATATTATTGGTTTGATATCTCCATATTTATGACCTGTGAAACATAGTCATCAACCAATACATATGCTAGTCTATTCATATGTGTTCTCAAATGTTTTCGACTAGGGAATGTTTAAGAATAATTATCGCAGAAATATAGAGTTTCACAATCAAGTCACATACTTGATAATAAATATTAACAATATTATTCTAGAAATAAGATAACATATTATCCAATGTTATGAACATAACGAAATACAATCATCTCTATGATTGCCTCTAGGGCATATTTCCAACACATACATGTGTTTCTCTCTCTATGCTTCATCTACGCCCCTACCAGATTAGTTCTGATATGTACTTACTCTTTCACCTCAATTTGTTTCAGTCAAGATGTACTCTCTATCTTCTCCGCAAATTGTTCATGATCTTTCCCCGCTATTGTTGAGCTAGGTCCTTTGATTGATTGTGTGCTAGCAGTTGATTCACTTCGCTCTCCTTCGGAGTACATTGACGCTCTCAAAGGTATTTTCATATATGTCTATTCATATATCTGTTCATCTGCTCTCGCCTTTTGTAGTGCACTCTTTTTTAGAGTTTAGATTTCTATCTCCTTTCTTTGTCCTTATATTGTTTGTTTACTTGTTCTATTCTTTGTTCTTGTCTGTCCTGGGCAATAGCCTCTTACCCAGGTAGGTTGTACTATGTGCATCCGGATTATGAATGTGCTCATTGTAGTGCGTTCTTTTGGTTTCGTGAACATGCGAAGAAACAAACATCCATCAAATCTCAGAGGTTCGCATACAACAACTATTGTAGAGGTGGTAATGTTTTGTTGCCAGCTTTCAGGCAGCCTCCCCCTTCTATCTGAACTTTTGATATTCAATGGTGATGCTCAGTGCAAGAATGTTTTGTGGAAAATACGTCAATGTAACTGTTTATTTGCTTTCACTTCTATGGGCTCTAAGATAGATCGATCGGTCAATACCTATGGAGGGCCATTTGTATTCAGCATTTGTGGCCAGGTGCATCATCGCATTGGTTCTTTAGTTCCTCATGGTGAGATTGCTCCTAGATTCATTGAGCTTTACATATACGATACCGACAACGAGGTTGACAACATGATACATGTGCTAGATTCGTCTGAAAATGTTGAGGGTCATTTAGATTTGTGCATAGTTTTGGCTCTTATGCGCATGCTTGATGAGCACAACCCGTTGGTTAGACAATTTAGCTTTACAAGAGACCGTTTGTGATAATCAGGCGATGATCGTGTCGGTATTAGAATTGTCGGAGCTAGACCGGGTGATCCAGTTCAGAACAATCTACCTAGTTGCGATGAACTCGTGTTATTGGTTGTTGGTGATTTTTCTCTAGGGACCTATAAGCGAGATATTGTCGTACATAATATATCCGAGGATTTGCATCGAATATCTCCTTTGCACCCGGAATTCATGGCTCTACTATACGACTATTGTTCCCGTGCGGCGAATGTGGATTTCAGGTCGGCGTGCCTTATATCGGCATTGATCCCACTGACAGAGGGGTTCGCTCCAAGGCTACGATGCAGGACTACTTTCGATATTACTCCCACTATAGAAAGAACCAGCTAAATCCTTACCTGAACTGTGGTTGATTGTCATCCCAGATAAAAGTAGATGCTCGTGCATGTGTCGATGAGTGTTGGCTTCAGTACATGCTGGATCACCAGGACAAATTAAAAGTGGATAGCTTGCAGGGTATGGTCAACGCTGTTGCAACCAGATATATAGACGGTACCGATGTTGGGAGACTATAAGTGCTACCTACGAGTCATACTGGTGATAGTCGTTACATGATATGAAACTACCATGATGCTATTGCTATATGCCGAGTATATGCACCCCCTCCCATTTATTTATTACTTTCACCTGCAATCCTAAGTGGACTGAGATTTCTGATGCTTTGCAGTTTGAGCCTAGACAGCGCGCCACTGATAGAGCTAACATTATTGATAAGGTCTACAATATGAAATTAGATTCTAGATGATATCAAGGATGGTATCGCATTCAGTCCTATTGACGCCTTTACGAGGTTTTACGTGTGCAACCTGCCTTCATCTCTTCGTAACGCGCATTTTTGTTACCTGCCTATCATTTATCACAACACATCTTTATTCTAATCTGTGTGTTTTCTTTATTCTTATAGTGCTCCATTATATAGAATTCCAAAAACTTGGTCTCCCGCACGCTCACATAGTTGTTTGGCTAACTAGAGATACTAATGAACCAACATCGGTCCTTATTGATTCTTTCGTAAGTGCTGAGATACCCGATCCAGTCGTTGATCCTTTAGGATATGTTTTGGTTTTAGAGCATATGATGCACGATCCTTGTGGTGCCCTAAACGATAAATGTCCCTGTATCAAAGACGGTTCTTGCTCAAAGTTTTATCCAAAGTCCTTTCAAACCGAAATAACCATTGACAAAGACGGCTTCGCTCTTTATAGACACCCTGATAATGGTCGTTTTGTCATTAAAGGAAATGTTCGTTTAGACAAAAGATGGGTGGTTCCACATAATTTGTTTCTCCTCAAAAAATACTCAACACATATAAATGTTGAATGGTGTAATAAAACACGTGTGCTAAAGTATGTTTTCAAGTACGTTACTAAAGGCTAGGATCATGCAAAGATATACCTCAAGAAAATTAGGAAAGGCGAAGATACGCCATGTGATCCTGGGATGTCTAGTGTTAACGAGGTTAAAGAATTTCTAGATTGTCATTATATATGTGAGCAGGATGCGGTGTGGAGGATCCTTGGTTATGATATCCATAGACATTATCCTTTTATCGAACGTCTTGCTGTGCATTTGCCTCACATGAATATCGTTAGCCTACATCCTAATACTAGCCTAACAATTCTGGTTTCCAATTCATTCCTTGCGCGGACACCACTGAGTGAGTGGCTTACTACAAATAGGACATATCTTGATGCGCGTACCTTATCCTATTGTGATTTCCCTTCTATGTGGCATTGGGATGATAATACTAGATCTTGGCAGAAAAGATGCAGTGGAACAAAGATATGACGCTTGTATTTCGTGCACCCTTCTGTTGGTGAGCGCTACTTTATTAGAATACTGCTTATGGTGGTTAAGGGTGCACAAAGTTTCGAACACATTCATACATTTCAAGATGTTGTCTATAACACATTCAAAGAGGCTTGTGCTGCTCGAGGTTTATTAGGAGATGACGTTGAGTGGTATCGCGGTTTTGAGGAAGCAACCACGTGGGGTACATCACATCAGCTTAGGCAACTATTCGTTATAATGTTACTTTTCTGTGATGTAGGTGACGAACGATCTTTTTTATAGAGTTTGGTTAGACCTAGTAGGTGATTTACAGTATCGATTGCGTCTAGGGCTGGAAAAATAGCTCGAGGCTCGCGAGCCAGCTCGGCTCGACTCGGCTCGGGCTCGCAATTGTTCAAGCCAAGCCAAGCCTTGCTTCTGGATCACCATTTTTTCAAGCCAAGCTCGAGCCGCTCGCGAGTGGCTCGCTTGGCTCGTTGCCTCCCTCTGTTATTTCTCCCTAGTCCTTGACTTCTAGTTCTTCCCCATTCCATTTCGTTGCCTCCCTCTATTAGTTCTTCCCCATTCCATTTCTTCTCCCATCCCTCCTGCACTCCCAATCTCTTCCCTTGCCTTATCCACAGACCACTAGCCGAACATGCTTCAGGAGTCCACCCACTGCTTCCACCTCCCCTCCCCCTCCCCTCCCCCATCTCCACCCGCCGCCTCCACCTCCCCCATCTCCACCCTGCCTCCCCTCCCCTCCTCCATCTCCACCGCCTCCACCTCCCCCATCTCCACCTGTCGCCTCCCCCTCGCCTAGCTCCACCCACTTCGTCATGTCATACTCATACAGTTCAATTTAATTGGTGTGATGAGTGTATATTCGAAGGCTTCTTCAGAAGCTAGATGAGTATTATTGCTAGTAGAGGAAACAGTGGCGAGGAACTTGTCATGGAGAATTGACTAACAATAGCCTATTAATGAACAACTGAAACTTGGCCACTTAAATGGATTCTTTGTTGCTGTTAAGCTCACTTTAGGCAACTGACAATGAACCCCTGTTGACTTTGTTTTTGTAGGATCATTGGATGCTTCGGATGACAAGATGACACCAATACGCCATGACATCGGGCCAAGAGGACTTTTTATTTTGGAGTTTAGACTTTAGACTTTAGACTGTTATTTTGAACTCTTGTACATTAAGTGCTTAGTGCTTACTACTTAGCATAGATCAATGGACTGTTATATGGATGATGGATTAATGGATGGACTGTTATGTTATATGGGCAATGGAGTTATGGACTGTTATATATGGAGTTATGGATTGTTATATGTAGTTATGGACTGTTAAATATTAAGTGTTAGTCTTTCAATTGAATGGATTATGAATCTATGGTGAATGCTTGTATGGATTATGGATTTGTTATGTTTACGCGGTCTTTCAATTGAATGGATTATGAATGAATGAATCTATGGTGAATGCTTGTATGGATTATGGACTGTTATGTTTCTGGCTTTGTTTTATTGTTTATGATGATTGGATTGTAAATTTAGGATGAATGGTTCACATAATCACATTCTGCCTCTGTTTTTGGACTTGGGGGGTCACTGGCTTGAACGAGCTTTTCGAGCCGGCTCGAGCTTTGTTTCGAGCCGAGCCGAGCCTACTTTGGAAACAAGCCTGAGCGAGCCGAGCCGAGCCAAGCTCGGCTCGTTTCCAGCCCTAATTGCGTCGCTCCATTAGTAATCCGACTTACGTGGTGCCTATCTTTGAACTTAAAGATCATTTGCTAGATGAGTTGTCTACTCTATTTGCAAGAAGTGGGTCAAAATTGAGTTGCTTCAACTTGCCTGCAAAAAGTTTAGCGGCTACATTTACCTTCGCTAATACTATGATAGACGATGAACTCACATGCAATCTTGATGATCTCATTACCGAGTCAGCCAGCTTACGCGCGAGACTTAATCTTGATCAAGAAAAAGCCTTTGAGTCTATAGTTTCGCACGTACACAACAGCCAAGTAGGTTTATTTTTGTATCTGGGTATGGAGGCACTGGAAAGACGTTTCTTTGGAATGCGATTGTAACATATTTGATATCTATCGGAGCTATTGTTCTGACTGTAGTTTCTTCTGGTGTTGCTTCCCTTCTTTTACCTAAAGGTAGGACAACACATTCCCGCTTCAAGATACCGATAGATATAGACGAATCGACTATCTATGATATAAAGAGAGGAACCATGCTCTCATGTCTAATCAAATTTGCATGTCTTGTTATCTAGGACGAGGCCCTTATGGCCCATAGAAGATGTTTTGAGACGTTGGATAAGACTTTTCATGATATATTGTCCAACGAGGATGTCGACCTTTCCAACTTACCGTTTGGAGGTAAGGTTATTATCCTTAGTGGTGACCTAAGGAAGATTTTACTTGTCATTGAAGGGGGAACTAGGTCTCAGATAGTCCATGCCATGATTACAAATTCGATTCTATGGAAATCCGTTGAAATCCTATCGTTGTGTATTAATATGAGGTTGTCTGCTATAGATACAGGACAATCTGCCCATAGTGATGTCTTTACATCCAGTCAATGGATTTTAGCTCTTGGTGATGGTCGTCTTCCTGTTACCGGTTGTCCAGGCGAACCCGAACCGTTTTGGATAAAAATCCCAGATGAATTCCTTATTACGACAGAAGGTGATAAGATAGCTGCCATAACAGATTCTATTTACACTGATTTACAGAAATGTTTTTTTGAAACAAAATACCTTTGCAGCTGTGCTATACTGTCACCCACTAACGAGGTTGTTGACGAAGTAAACTCTTACATTTTAGCTAGAATCCCTGGTGATGAGGTAGAGTACCTTAGTTGTGATGCTATATCTAAATCCACCGACGTGCCAGCTGATGCTGATCTTCTTTATCCTATTGAGCTTCTTGATTCTATAGATGCAAATAACATCCCCCAGCATAGTTTGGTCCTAAAAGTAGGAGTTCCAATTATGCTTCTAATAAACTTAAACCAATTTGCTGGTTTGTGTAATGGAACATGTCTTATAATTACGAAACTTGGCCGTGTTATGATTGAGGCTGCTATTATGACTGGTTTCAGTATTGGTCAGGTTGTATATCTTCCCCGCATCACCTTGACAACTGGAAATACAAAATGGCCTTTTAGGTTACAGCGGCGCAATTTCCAATAAGACTTTCCTATGCTATGACTATTAATAAAAGCCAAGGCCAGACCTTCACGAGTGTTGGCGTATATTTAAAAAAATTGGTTTTTACACATGGTCAACTTTACGTTGCTGTTTCACGCGTTACATCCAAAAAGGGCCTAAAGATCCTTATTGAAAATGAGGATGGATGATGTGGATCTAGGACAAAGAATATTATTTATCATGAGATCTTACAATCAGCTTAGCAAAAGTATTACTCTTTTGTCTTCTATGCAATGTATAGTTTAATGAACTCGCAATTTGGCTTTGGTTTTGTACAACTTTAATAAAGCTCCAGACCTGTTCATATAATGGTATCTATTACTTCGTGTCGTGTATGCTGTGTTCTCCATCCTTTTTCGATAGAGATGCTATATCTTACTAATCTACTATACAAGAGTCCCACGCTATACATTGGAGTACCAGCAAAAATAAAATATTCCAATCTTTTGTTTACATTTTGTTGTCCTATCCGCAAACAGGTGTTGTATGTTCTCTATTGGTTGTACGTACATACTATGTATGTACGTGTGTAACCCCTTTTTTCAATGTGCAGATGACGTACAAGCTTTTGTCTGAAATAAATCCAACAAGCAAGCAATGTCATATCTGTGTTAGAGTATCACGTTTATGGGAATACCGTGGCGATGTGGATGGTGGCAATATCCAGCATCTGGATCTTGTCCTAATCGATGAGTAGGTAATTAGTAATTCTTCTATGTCAGTATTTTCGTAGACTTCTTCTATGTCGATATCTTCATGCCCTTTTTGTTCCCTACACTGCAGTCTTGCTAGCCATGATCTATTGCCTTTGTATTGCAGGGTGTTCCTATGCACGCTGAGATACCTGGCGAGCATGTTGAGGCAAAAAGAGCACACCTGCAAGAGGGACGTGTCTATGCTCTTAGCCGGTTCCTCGTGTGCGCTAACAAAGAAAAATATAGATGAGTAGATAGTGCATATATGATCGAGCTTACTGACTACACTCAGATAAAGGAGATGCTTGATGTACCGGATAACTTCCCCACATATGCATACAGTCTGGTATCGTTTGCTGACCTCCCTAACTATGTGGGTGAGACTGGATCCTTTCTTGCTACGTTCGTACTGTTTTTTTTGTGTCTTTTTGTTGTTGCCTAACTTCATACTTTCCAACGAGCCAATTCTTTTAACCAACTATCTAATTGTACGATTATATCACAGATATTCTAGGCGTTATCGTGGGCGTCTCTAATGCTGCAATTGTTCAAACTGCAAGCCAAAAGTTTCCTGCAGTGAAGAGGGTTATCATGCTGAGGGATGCTAGGTATAACAGCTAGATCCCCTTTATCTTCAGCTACATTATTTCCCCTGCTATACTATACATATTAGATGGTTTTGTTTTTCTGGTTAACCACTTGGTTCTGTCATGTGCAGCAACCGTGAAATAAAACTTACGCTGTGGGGCCAACGAGCAGCGGAATTTGATGTTGATCATGTCTATGAGGCTGACAAAAAACAAACTATTACAGCTCTTTTTGTGGGTGTCCTCATGAAATGATATAGACGTTAGTTCTCTATCCCCATTGGTTTTCTTCCTTGTGCGCATCTGCTAACCATAATTAAGGCTTTTCTAGCTATCTAGCCATTTGTATATGTTCTTGGTCTTACATGCGCTCTATGCTTTTCTTTATCTACCTAATTTGAGTTGTGTTTATAGAGATGTGTATATTGTTTTGCTTAATATACAACTATATGTTACCATCATTTGTGCACTTCAGTTCGTGCTCGACATAATGACATACCAAAAAAAGCTTTGTTGTTCACTTACCTGCATACACCTCTATATGCACTTACTTTACAACTTTAGATATACATATTGCAAATCTCCTCAGATTTCTTTTAGAATTCCAGCTATCATTAGGTCCTTACAGTTATTGTGCAGTAGTTTTGGCGGCACACCGTTGTAGAGGTTTTATAAATCATGCTGCCTTGTACGATAGTGTATAACCATTTCAGTCACATTCTTCTGGTTAGTATGTTTTCTGCCATAAACATAGTACCTGCCATACAAATAGTATAGGCTCTATTTTTTCCCTAAACATAGATACATGTTTGTTCAGTGACTAAGCTGACCTATAGCCGTACATATTAAAAACTTTATATACAGTGTTATCTATTCCATTACACACTATGTTTTTGTTCTCTATGCTGTTGCCTTGTACAAAAAATTGGTTTTTCTTCAATGTTCTGTTGTTCATGTTGTATCTATACACCTGTTCCACGAAGGTCTATTCTTACATGCAATCGAAGAACAAGCAAGAACACGACAAATAAGCAATTTGAAATTACGAATAGGAAATAGTTTCATATTGATAAGTGGGATTCCGAAGACACTATCGTTGTTGATCTCGTCGAACAAGACGACAAAGTATAAAGTAGCAAAGCTAAACTTCAATCTAACAAAACTCACAAAACTCTAAGGGTGGCGGCCACTATGTATAGGAGGAAGAGGTGAAGGGAGGGGCGGCGGTACTGTTCACGCGTGAACAGTACGAGCCTAGGGTGGCTGGCCACCAGATGGGCCAAGTCGTCCATCAGATGGGCCAAGTTGTCGGCCAATACATTACATAGCCTGTGGGCCAATAATAGGTGACGCAACACCATGGCATATAGAAATAGCTCGGCCCAATTGGAGTATATGGAATTGCTGCAGCCAAAAGTCCAATTGAAGAAGATGTGGTTGCAGTAGAGGATGTAGTGTAGCGTGTCGAAGTAGTGGTTGCATCCTTAGGGTTGATGCTTTCATCATCCTCCCTTTCTTGAATTTGAGTCGTCCTTGACTCAATCGTTTTCTCCATGTCATCACTTTCCTGCAAAAGGTTAGTAGCAATAGGAGGCAAAGAAACACACATATCTTCTAATGGACACAAAGATTCTTTGCAAATCATAGTATAGCATTCAGATTCATGTTTTTCCAAGTCAATGCAATCAGATTTTGTAGCTAACATAACAGGAGCTTTCAATTTAATTTCACTTGGAGCTATAATCTTATGATCAACTTTTATTTTCTCCTTACTTGTTCTCTCAGTTCTTTCTAATTCATCCTTTAATATGGCAGCAGGAGACATTGGAAGCAAAGTGATTTTCTTTTCTTTATATATAAAAGTATAATGATTAGATCTACCATGATGTTCAGTATATCTATCATATTGCAAAGGTCTACCTAATAATAACGAGCATGATTGCATATGTACGACATCGCAATCAACATAGTCATGATATGATCCAATAGAAAAATATATGCGCACAAGTTTAGTCACCTTCAACGTACCACAAGAATTCAGCCATTGAATGTAGTAAGGATGAGGGTGTTGAGTTGTGGTCAAGTCAAGCTTCTCGACCATGTCTGTGCTAGCAAGATTGTTGCAACTTTCGTCATCGATGATGACTCTACATGAGCGTTCCTTGACGACGAACTTTGATTGAAAAAAGGTGTGACGTTGATTTTGTTCAGTAAGCTCCATTTGAGCACTTAGCACAAGCTAGACAACTAGGCTTTGGTACTTGTCAGATGTCTCATGGCCTAATTATTCTTCCTCAATTTCATCACCTGCATTGTTACACTACTACAGAAAAGGTCTTCACAGACGGTTCAAAAATGTCATCACAGACGGTTTCATGAGCCGTCTGAGTTTATGGGCCAGTAATGACATGATGTCATCACAGACGGTTTTCGAACCATCTGTGATGCAGACTATCACAGACAGTTATTAACTCAAAACCGTCTGTAAAAGTTGACTATCACAAACGATTTATAGATGAAACCGTCTGTGATAGCTGATGTATCACAGATGGTTTGTAGATAAAACCATCTGTGATAGCTGATGTATCACAGACAGTTTGTAGATGAAACCGTCTGTGATGACTCTTCTCTATAATATCTCCAAGCAGTGGTTGCTTGTGCCTTTAAAACCAGCTTCATATATATATATATATATATATATATATATATATATATATATATAGAGAGAGAGAGAGAGAGAGAGAGAGAGAGTTTGTAGTCCCCCAGCCACTTTTGGGGGGTCGTTCACGCAGCATGAGGAGGATGAGACAGTAGCCACGGGCAACTTCATCGAGCCTGCAAGTTCAAGAAGCATGGCTGCCAGGAGAGCGCGTGGACATCCAATTACCTGGATGTCGTCGATAGGTAATTGGACGTCGCTATGTTCGAAAAGTCCAATTACCTACAACGACCTCCTGTGGGACAAACCATTTTCTGAACATAGCGACGTCCAATTACCTATCGACGACATCCAGGTAATTGGATGTCCACGCTCTCTCCTAGCAGCCATGCTTCTTGAACTTGCAGGCTTGATGAAGATGCCCGTGGCTGCTGTCTCATCCTCCTCATGCTGCGTGGACGACCCCCAAAAGTGGCTAGGGGACTACGAATATATATATATATATATGAAGCCGGTTTTAAAGGCACAAGCAGCAACTACTTGGAGACTATAGAGAAGAGATCAGGAATGGAATGGTAGGACGTACCTGGAAAGCAAGGGAGGAGAACTTGACCGGCATGAACACGGTTACACAGACAAAGATGAAAATGAATGGCAAGAGGCAGGTGAAGAGGTGTTGTAGCAGTTTTTGACTCATTTGGTCTTGTTTTGGAATAGAATACACACCAATTAATAAATAATTGATGATTAAAGACACAAGCTAGGTAAAAATTCAGAAATTTGTATGTTAATTGTAGCTTTACAAATTAGCCTAACCTTTACAAATCTGAAAGTTAATTGTAGCTTTCATGAACCAAAGTCATACACATCACAGAGCAAGTTAATTTGTATGTGTAAATACTGATGTTTTGCCCCATCCGAACCACATCTCACGAACCAATATCATACACAAAGAACCCACACATACCATCCAACCATCACAAAACACCCACCCTAGCCCACATCATTCATCACCCACATCACAGAGCAAGGGGAGGGAAAGGGATATGGTCTCATATCACAGACGGTACCATAATAGAACCATCCGCGATATGGTCTCATATCCTAGACAGTTCAATAATAGAACTGTCTATGATACGGTTCCAATAAATAACCATTTTTTTGCTGGCATGGGGCATGAAGTTTTTGGTGTTCTCTGTGCACTTAACTAATTAAAACGAGTCGCGGGTACATAACCACATGAGGTACCTACTTCGCAATAAATAAGTAAATTCTAGGGTAATAAACAGTAAAATTGAAGACGGCTTTTGCATCACAGATGATAAAAAAGACGGTTTTTACATCACAGTCGATAAAAAAAAGATCAGCAATCCTATCTTAGCCTTCAAATCTTAATAAGCCTTCTCTTCGGCTTCAGTGGTGACGAGATCAGTGACAGTCTGATCAAATGCCTCCACCTGCTGTCTTGCACGCTCCAATCGCGCTTATAGCCATTCGGACTTCATAACCAAGTACATGATAGCCCAGAGGCCATCAACCCTGGCCTCCTCCATCTCAGCAAGGTCGACCCGCTCTCCTGCCATCCGGATGTCATCCTCGACTCTCCGGATTGCATCCTTAGTGCGGATGAAGTAGTTCTAGAGGACGATCTCCACGATGAGGTTTACTTGCCGGATACCAGAGACCCTCACATTGGTCCATCGGAGGAGAAGCTCCAGTCAACCGATGGTGGCCGCTATGGTCTCCGATAGATCGGAGGGCCTAGAACGGATGGCATTGCAAATAGAAGGCTTGTCTGCGGCTTGGGCCAGGTTGCGACCAGAGAGGTGCAAGTAGACAACCACAATGTAGGATAATACAGCCGGCACGAGAGGAGACGTTGGCGCTAGAGAGGAAGAAGTGGGGGAAGCCATTTCAACCAGAGCATATGTAGTTTGAAGAAATAGGAGGTTTGTGAGAAATCCCTTTCGGAAGCAGTCTATTTATAAAATGTGGGAGCCGTAGCGACCGGCGCGAGAGTCGAAGAGATACAATGGGAGCCGTAGGGACCGGCGCGGGAGACAAAGAGATGACGTGGTGCGTTTAAATGAGCAATCGAATGACGTGGTATTTGTTTTTATTATCACAGACGGTTTTAAGAACAAATCATCTGTGATATCACTAAATATCACAGACATTTATTGTTTAGAACCGTCTGTGATACTTCATAGATGGTTTTCAACATGAACCGTCTATGATATTACCTCTTCATATACAGTTCTTAGCGCAGCCAATAACACAGATGGTCAGTAAACAAAAACCATCCATGATTGTATTTAATACTGACGGCTTTGTTCAACCGTCTGTGATGAGACATCCAGTATTAGCCTTTTTGTAGTAGTGTTAGCTGCAACCAAATCATGTTCTTCCTCAATATCGCTAGCTGAACTGTACTCACAATTGTCCTTCATAAGTAAAGCTCGCTGACTTGGACAATCGCGCATCAAGTGCCTAAATCCTTTGCAACAGTGACATTGTACATCTCTGGATCACCCTGTAGAAGCAACGGAAGAAGCACTTTTTGTGGAGAATTGTACCTTTGCTGATTTGCTTACATCAGGGACATGTGCAGGAGTGGAAGAAGCAGCAGGGGGCGCATGGCTTGAGGAGGGTGCATCACGGCCACAAGTGGAGGAAGGTGCTATGTGTTGTTGCTGAATTGGCCGACCTGCAAAAGATCCTCCAAAATTGCCCCTAGGGCGAGATTATCGACCCTACACTTCTCTTTCTGCTTTGCAAGCAAGATGAAACAAGTGAGTGATAGAATTGTATTCTTTATAATCAAGTATGTCCTAAATTTCACGATTTAAACCTTCCAAAAATCTATTCATCTTAGCATCTTCAGTTTCATCTAAACTACAATGCAACAAACCAGTTTGTAATTCTTGATAATAATCCTCTACAGAACTGCTACCTTGTCTTAAGCGTTGCAATTTATTAAGAAAATCACGAGAGTAATATGAAGGTACAAATCTATGTCTCATTGCTCTCTTCAAAGCATTTCATGTTCTAGGTATGTTCTGATGAGTACGACCATATTCACTCCAACAAATAGAGGCAAAATCAATAAACTCACTAGTAGTAGCCCTAACTTTCTTATCTTCATAGAATTCATGACAAGCAATTTTTTGTTCTACGATTAACTTCCCATGTGAGATAAGCATCATGATCATATTTTCTAGCAAAAGAAGGCATAGTGAATTTAATTTTACCGAATACGTCATTATGGTCAAGTACCCCCACGTTGATTTCTTCCCATACCTTGATGATTGTGATGAAGCCGATGATGGTTATGATCATTGTAAACATTGATTCCATTTGTTTCCGTATCAGCAGTGTAGTTGTTCACATCTTCTTCTTTCACCTCATCTGCCTAAGAGCGAGCAGCAGGTGGTGAGTGGCGAGCAGGCGGATCCTTCACCCTTGGCTCATCTTGGGCCATGGTTTCAGCAAGTGGCCGACGTTCGAGGTGTTCAACGTGTGTGCAGAGTGCCACGAGGTTTTCGTTGATCTTATCCCAGGCATTGTGAACACTCCCACCGAGCAAGTGCTCAAAGCGTCGCACGATCCCTCTCATACGAGGTGTGAGAGGGCCTTCACTCTCATGCTCCAGAGAGTGGTTGTTGTTGTTCCCACCATGTGTAGATCCGCATGACTCTGCCATTGTTAGTAGAAAACGAAGAACAAATCACAGTGTATATGTTCCTATCAACTACTAGGATCTAGAGGTTCACAAGTCGCTCACACTCAAGTTTATACCAAGTTCTTACCACGCAAACATGTGGTGACCGACAACTAGGGCCGATGTCAAATGCTCTCCGAAGATTGACAAAGTGATTGCAAGCAACTAGTACATGTGCAATGGTAGAAGGTGGAGCTAGGATAGGCTTTAATATGGTAGCAAGGCTTAGCAACAATCAAATCAGTAATACAAGTTGGAAAATTATTCAAAGTACTAGTCAATGTTATTGATCCTAGCCTAGAAATAGCTAGCTAATCAAAGCCTTGAAGCGCAGTGTAAAAGGAGCCCGACGGAGAGATAAGCAAAACCCTAAGGTATATGTATTTTTTTTCCTTTTTGTCTTCTTCTCTCTTTTTTTTTCCTGCTCTTTTCTTGTCGTTCTGTTTTTTTCTCTCTTTTTTTAATACCTCAGAAAGCACCGAAAATGAAAAAACTGAATTTTTCGAACGGCTATAGTAACCAAAAATCAAATATTGCACTTCAGCAAACCCTAGTTTTCTTTGGAAAAACCAAAATCTCTTCAGAAAAACTGAATTGGAAACTCAAATATTATCTTCTCTTGATAAACTGAAATCAACTAGAGCTTCCCTTTGCTCAAGTTGCGGCGGCGGATGTGTTGCTGTGGCAGCTCCAAGTAACGGCGGCAGTTGTTTTAGGTTGCCGCGGTAGTGCGAGGCAGCGGCGGCAGGAGTAGACGGTGGCCATGGCAGCGCAAGGTAGCGGCGGCAAGGGTGATTAGTCGTCGCGGTAGCGCAAGGCAATGGCGGCAATGGTGATCAGTGGCCGTGGCAGCACAAGGCAACGGCAACAGAGGCAATCAGTGGTTGTGGCAGCACGAGGCAACAACGATAGGGCGCTGAGGTTGTCGTGGCAGCGGCGGCAAGCGAACGGTGGTTGCCGCGGCAGCGCAGAAGGAACGATAGGGGTGATCGGTGGTTGCCGTGACAACGCGAGAGGAAACGGTGGCAGACGTTGTGGTAGCGACGGCAGAGAAAAATAGTTGCAGCGACAGCGATCGAATTGTCGTGGCAGCACTAAGGTAGAGGCAAGAGGTCCTTTGGGCTGCTGCGCGCAAGAAGAGGCAAGAACGGCTTGGCGACGGTTCGCGACAAAGGTGATGAGGTGGCGCGAAGGATCTGTTGGATGCGAAAAAGCTTGGTGGCGGCAAAAATTGCTGCGGCAGAGGATGATGGTTGCCGCAGCAGGAACAAAGCACACTGATGCAATCTAGACAACAGCCAACTAGACAATAACTAGAAGTAGGAATCAATAATTTGACACGACGATGCATCCAATGATTCAACGAGCAAAAACCGAAAACAAAAATTGCAAAGCACAGATTGGTTTGGACAGGATGAACTAAACCTTTTTTTAATTATTTTTTGTGGACTGTAGGTAAAGAAAAATTCTCACCGATGAACTGTAGCTTTGATACCATCTGATGTGACAATGGGTGTCTCGATCTTTCAATGAGAAGGATAATTCGATTTGGTGGAGGCGACTCTCACGATTCGACTACCAATCGTACACAACTAATATGCCCACTATCTCTGAACCAACTCCGTGATTGTTATCGACCTTGCTAGAAGCACGATCGACCTGACCATGAAGGTCTATCCCTGCATGCACTCGAAGGACAAGCAAGAACACGATAAATAAGCAATCTAAAATTGCGAATAGGAAATATTTTCGTATTGATAAGTGGGGTTCCGAAGATAATGTCGTTGTTGATCTCGTCGAACAAGAGAACAAAGTATAAAGTAGCAAAACTAAACTTCAATCTAACAAAACCCACCAAACCCTAAGGGTGGCGGCCACTATGTATAGGAGGAAGAGGGGAAGGGATGGGCAGTTGTACTGTTCATGCGTGAACAGTAACCATGTGAATGGTACGGGCCTAGGGGTGGTCGGCCACTAGATGGGCCAAGTCGTCAGCCAATACATTACATAGCCCGTGGCCCAACAATAGGTAATGCAGCACCATGACATGTAGAAGTAGCTCGTCCCAATTGGAGTGTATGGAATTGTCGTAGCCAAAAGTCTAATTGGAGAAGATGTGGTTGTAGTAGAGGATGCAGTGCAGCGTGTCGAAGTAGTGGTTGTATCCTTAGGGTTGATGTCCTCATCATTGTAGCATTGATAAGTACAGCAACAACAAACGTGGTACATAGATTTCACCCAACATACACTCAAATTAGTGGAGCTCTATTTTAATGCCCTCAAAATAATTAAGTTGGATTAGTTAACCATATCATGTGTTATGTATGTAAATTATGTGTTAATGTAAAACTTTGGTTGTTGTAGTAAAGTTTGACCCGAAGTTTTCTGATTTTCATTTTGATTTCAAAGCTTTATTATGTTTTTAGAACTTTGTGTGATTAAAAGTAGTTGGAAATAATTTTATCAAATACTAGATTATTTTTCACAAATTAATATTATTTTTGTCAAATTTTTAGAGATCTGTTTGACCTCAAGAAAAACCTAATTTCAATTTTAAACCTAATTGTTTAAAGTATTTATTTTAGTATTTTAAAACATGAACATTGGTGTTTCCAAAATTTTTATTGGAACTACATAATCCCATAAGCATCTTTGAAAATTTTCAGATTTTTACAAATTTTATTGCTATATTTAGCACCCCGGTCAAACTAGCTCATTTTGAATTTCAACCTGGTCAACTCTCGGGCTCAAACCGCGCCGTGCACTGTAGCGACCGCGCCGTTGGGACTTGACTGCACCGCATCGCCGTTTCGTTGGACCGTCCGATGTGGATCGTATGACTCATAGCGATTGGGCCATTCGGACCATCCGAACCCGCCAACTCATCTGGACTGTCTGATGTGGATCGCACGGCTCACAGCAATTGGGCCATTCGGACCATCCGAACCCGCCAATGCATCTGGACCGTCCAATACTGATCCTACAGCTCACATCACTGGTTACATTCGGACCGACCGGGACAATGGATTCGATCGCACCAGCTTCGCCACACCGTTTTGTTTCCGTCATTAATCAGTGGGCCCCACGTCCGAGCGAGTCATCTTCTTCCTCGACGAGTTCGCCGTGCGCGATGGCTCTCTGCATGCGTGCCACCATGCCACCATCTTGCCACCTGATGCCCACGCGTCGGTCTCTTAGGCATCGCTTGGGTCTCATCTAGCTCCCAAGCCAACCCACTCTTCCCCTTCTTTTCTCTTTCGCTCTCCCCAGCCATTTCTTCGTTGCCGCCGAGGAAGGAGACGAAGGGAGCACCGCTGTTGTATTGCCACCCTCGAGCCAGCGACTCCACCACCGGACTTTACTCACCTCGCCACGCCCATTTTGGCCGTTCCGAGCCTTTCTCGTGCAATAACTCTCCATGCTCGCAGGTGTTCCGGTAGGTTTTCCTCAATGTTGTCTTGTCCATCGTAATCGCATTGTCTCACTGAGTTTACTGGTGAAGTTAATTGGTGTTTGGTTCATCGCTGAGGGAGTTTGGCTCCATCTTCTTCGACCACGGTGGATCGCCGTCGCCTACCATTCACGCGTCTCTGAGCCCCTTCGACCGTATCTCCTGGTGCGCCGGGTTCCTAAAGACGAGGTGGTGCTTATGCGTCCATTCCCGAAGCCCCACGACTACTGCCATGCCTCTTCCTCGTGCACCGCACTTTCGGCTCCACCTCCGACCACCAAGAGCTTGCCGTCGTCATTCTTTGGTGTCCGCGTCACCGCCAACATATTCACAGCATTATCCCGCAGCCAGTGAAGCCACTCCCGAACCCTGAGAGCCCCTGCTTCGCCGAATTGCTTTGCACGGCTGCGCCCGCGAGAGCGCCGTTTAACCGATGGTGGATTTAGGTAATGACGTCGTCTTTAGCGCTAAGACATTCTTTTAATGACTTTCACTCTATAAACTTATGTAGAAAATTTGTATAAACTTCTTTTTTGAACTAAAAATTTCATCTATTTTCACTTAAAATCTTAATCTACCTACTGTGTGAAGTTGTATGCATTTTTGTATGATTTGTTATTGTTGGATTTAATTGGAGTTTATTATATTGCGGTCTTTTTGTTAGGTTTTCGACGATTCCGGCGTATATTTATTTCTATCTGAGGGTATTTTCTAAGAATATTTATAAGTGATACCAACACAGGCAAGCAGTTCTTCCCTTTGATGCACGTTGAATTCCTATTAATTTCAAAAACTATTTATGTTGATTTTCAAGTATTCTATGCATCGCTTTAATTTCAATTACCTGTATGTCGAATGGGTAGTTTAGTTATTTCCTCTTGCTGCATTAGCATTCCTTGAATATTGATTACCATTTTGCCTTGAAATGATTAAGATTATATGTTATATGAGTTGTTTGATAATTTTTAGAACGATGCTTAGTCATGCTAGTAGATGTAGTCGAAACTGGTTGATGGAGTTAGTCCATCGGCCAAGATTACAATTGAATTATGATTGATTTTGAGAGTTATTTCAGATCTGGAATCTAAGTTATTGTGGACATGTTGGACATTGGGTTCTTTACATTTTAACTTGGACGGGTGTAGGTTTATTGCTGAGAAATTGTTATGAAATTTTGTAGCCCTATCTGAGTGATTAAGGATCGGTCTATGTGGTGTTGAACCAAGCCCTACGTGCATCCATATACTGGGTTAATGGCGAAGGCTTGGCCTATTAATTTGTAGTGTGTGCTATCAAACCACAAATGGATTGACAATTGTTGTTTTTATTATTGTCAATCCAATGGGGGCATGTTAAGTTCTGTCTTACTTGTCCTTAAGGGTCGCTTGTGTTTGCGGTAAAGCTTCGCAAGGACTTACTTACACAACGGGGTTCACCTGCGGTGCTAGGCGACTTTCACCGCTATGGGATTCTCGATCCTCAAGTTGGTTTAATAGTTGACACATGGCATTGTAACGACCTCGTTATGATATCTCACCACACTCCTACCAAGAGTGTATGGCGACGGATGAGGTATTCATATCATGTGGGTAAAGCAGCACAAACTCTGCAGAGTCTTAAATCTATTCGAATAGTCGTGTCCCCGGTCATGGACATTACTTGTGGAAAACCATGCATAGTTAGTTGTTAGAAATAGGAAAGGGTTTGGTTGGAAATGAATTATCATCATGAACAGGAAGTTCATGTATTGATGTTAATTTACCCGGGTGAAGTAGCCACTTTGGGTATGATTTTTCTTGATGGTTATATCTTGGAAATATTGATCATGAATTGGAGAATCTTCTATTATCATATTTCAAATGTTTGTCAAATGGCAATTTCAATCTATATTAGTTATATTGTCAAATAACTTGGCTTTACGCTGAAAATAAACCAATTTTAGCCATCCTTTGACACCAAGTGCATTTAATTAAATTTGCTATACGTGAGTCTTGCGAGTATATTTTTGTACTCAGTTGGCTTGTTTATGTTGCAGGCAAGATCGTCAAGTTGAGACGATAATGTTAGTCCATTAGCTTTAATCCCAGTCGGTTGCCCTTCGGGTTATGGCACACCATTGGGAAGGTTGTTTTTATTACTTAACCTTCTATTCTTGTTTACTTAATATTTTTCGCTGCTAATTTTTATTCGTTATAATTTAATCGTGTATGCAAGTGATATAATGTTGTATGGATATGTGCATGTTAGCGCTGATCCTAGGAGCTAACTTAAGACGCATATCCGGGTACTCGAAATTAATCTTGCTTCCTGTTAAGGGTTACGTCTTTGGCGTAATTACTTAATGTGAAACGGGATTAATTTTGGGGTCCTCACATATATCACCGTCTTAATATGTCCGTGGCTATGTGATAACATCTTCCTGTTAAAATATACTTCCTTATTACCTGCATAGTGCTATCACATAGCCATGATCATATTGTTGAATAGGCCCTACAATGGCAGATGTCTGCCTATTTCAGAACCCAAGAGGTAAAGAGCTGAATTGTTGTTTACTTCTATTCCCACTCAGTATCGTGTGGTTATTGCTATACAGTTTTCACCTAACTATCTGAAACTACCTATGTTCTGTCCTCACGGTCTTCACAATATTTTGCAGCACAAAATACGCGCCATCCGAGAATATCCCTGCTTCTGAACTTGCAAAAAAGAGTCGTCAGGATGCAGGAGGTAGCAACTAGCTCTAGGTATGTTATCTATACCATCGTCCATGAACATCCCTATTTAATTCCCTATTCCCTTCAAAAGCTTACGTGCTAATTTGAACAATTCTACCTTTCTACAGTCATTCCGACAAAGGATACTGCCACAGCATAGCTTCATTTTGTTTCTACCTTAGAAATCCGTATTTTGTACTCTCTGCTACATTAGCCACTGCTCTTTCTTTTATGTAATCTACTCTTAAAAACATATGGTGTGTTCTATATTCGTCTTGTAACATTATGACCTTCTTATATATGCTGCGAGATTGTACGACATCTGAGTTCTGTATGCTTCTTCGATAGAGCTTGAGCTCAATTCCAGTTATTTACGCACCTGGCATATCGTCATTCTTACACGTTTTTCCCCCTAAAGTTAGCTCCGGTGTAGTTCTAGACGTGGCCTATAAATCTACAATGATTACCGGCCGGTATAGCCGTGATGTTTCATGCACGCACACCAATGCGCGCGTAGGGCTCTAGTATAAATAACAGATGGAGGAGGTTGTGTACGTAATCGAACACATGCAAGAACTTGGTTGGGTACGTAGCTGAGAGAATATCAAAGAACGACTTGAAAATACATATTATTTCGGTTAATATTGCATAGACGGTGATTATAGTACTAAAATGGTGACATGATTATAGTACTTCAGTAGGGGTGGATTCAAGCCTCAGGCTAGGTGAGCTATGGCCCGAGGCTTAAAAATATTACTGGTGTTAAAGTTTATAAAAATCTCTTAAAAAATTATCAAACATTCGAGTTTTGCCAAAATAAAAAATAGTCGGACCAGCCCGAGGCTTGGAGCATAATTAGCTCCGTCCCTGATCTTCACGTAACAAAATGATAACAAGAAAACAATCCAAAGAGACCACTTGTTACTGACATTCGAGAGAGAATAGAAAGAAGAATTAAGAATCACATGAGAAGTGCAATGCGTACGAACAGTTAAACTTTACGAGATTGTCATGATATTTCACTTACGGTCTACCGTTTACTGACGAGTGCGATCCAAAGAGACCACTAGTTAATGACATTCCAGAGCTATAATTGACTAATTTAGTAAAAAACAAAGCCACGCACGGGCGTTGTAGATAAACCACATAGAACCTCTCCAGAGAAGATCATGCTCCTGCAGCAGGACAAAGAACGAGTCAGGACCATGCTGGCAAGATGATATGCTAAGTAGTTGAGCAATCTGAAATTCTGCAGATCAGATAACCCATGGTCAGTATTGTCTGAATTGTGAAAGTTCAGTTAATAGAAACGTGAAAGTTGGACAGTTTTCTGTTGATTTAGAATTCCTGAATCCTTATCTCCAGAACAAGCAAAGTTCAACCATGTTCGCTTTCTTGGAAAGTAACATGCACATCATTTAAAAGCATACACAGGCTGGGGATCTGACATTTCATTATTAAGACATCTAACTGCTAAGCATCCCATGCAGCAACTAGGCAGTAGCACGTACAATATATACACAGGTCTTTTGATCTGTTTGAAAGGGACTTAGATGTCCAGCCGCTAAGTCCGCCATGAATGATGCAACATGACCAAAGTGCTGTAAATTTAGTCGTTTTAGCAAACATTCAGAATTAATTCTAGCAGTATTAATCATAATTAAAGCATATTTATATGCTCAAAACATAGAACAAATGGACACTTAAAATCAGCATAATACTCAGATTTAGTAGTTTGATTATTGCTCTCAGACGTAGAGTTGCACAAGATGTACTCTTGGCATTCTCGCTACTTTTGTTTATACCCTTCACAAATTAGATAAGACAATCAGAATTTAGACTTTAAACTCTAAATAATGCTTTACTAAACAGTCAAAAAGATTTCATACACAACATATACCAGCATATACTTTCGGCCAACAAAAGATCATTAATTCAAAATGATCACAAAAACAGCACCCCAGTCAGCCAACAAAACTTGATTAACTCACAGTGAAAAGGATCACATATCTTCAAGTTCAGCAATAGGGTCTTTTGGCTAACAAAAGAGCAAGCTATAGAATACTGAATTGCTAGAGATCACAGAACCAGATGGTTCGATTCAACTAAGCACAACCGAAAGAGATAAATTGAAAAGCTAAAGATCAAATGACAGCAGTAAGCAACACAATTAGAGCTCAAATCTAAACTAGCTTATCAAATCAATTTTAGTACTAGACAAATATCCTCATCGAGCATTAAACCCAAGCCCACAACATCACTTTGCAATATCTTCCAGTAGAAGTATCAAAACAATTACTCATAATATGAGACTCTCACTAGAACAGCACAATTGCAAAGAGATGATCAAAATGGAATACTGTGATACTCACAAAACTGATGGCACTCAAAGCCACCGAGAAGAAATTCGGGCAAGGCACACCGAATAGCGCTGACTCTGAAAACCAATCGTCTCGCTGTGCCGTGAATACCGGACGAGGTTGACAAAGATACAATGCCAATCTTCGCGATTCGAGACACACCGAAAGACGAAGCTGAGGTACAGGATATGCTGCAGAAGACCACCAAAGTGCACGGCCAAAATGCACCCGAGAGCACCAAGCACTAAGAAACCGAAGTGAATGTCTTCTTCCTCATGGAGATCAAACCAACAGTCGACCAAAACCGAATCCCTCGCACGCAAGTTCCCGGCTCCCAAACGAAACGCCCACAGAGAGGAAAAGGCGTATGAATGGAACTGGCGGGATGCACACAAAGGAGGTCCGGAGCCCAAAGCCGAAGCCAAATTGGGAGATGAAGAAGAACCAAGATTTGGGGGGAAGCTCACAGAATTTTTTTCGGAGCCTCTAAGAAGAAAAACGAAGGTGACTTAAGAAGAGAGAGGAGGAGGAGCCCCACGCGGTGGTAGCCAACGGCCGACGCCAATGCGCATGGGCTGCCAGCGCCTCCAGCGCCGCTACCCTTCGAATTCGCCGCCACGCTTGAGCGCAAGCCAAAGCCACGCACGCAAAGAACCAACTGTTTTGGAGACAAAGTCTCCAGCCTTATCTCTTCTCATTCTCCCATCGATAGGTGGGCCCCAACTCATGTTCTTTTCCTTTTTTCCATTTCTTGTTTTCTCCAATTGAGAAATTACCAACATGACCTCAAAATATCCAACAATCCCCACCAATTTAGCAATTTGATAAAAAATGATCGAAGTATTTTTTTAATATTCAGTTGTTCGATGATGGGTACTGTAACATCCCAAAGTTCTGTTACTGAAAATAAAATTAATAAAATTATTATTTTATTGGATTTTCTGAGTTTTAAAAGAGTTTCCTGGGATTTAAAAAGTGTTTCCTATTTTTCAGAATTAAAAATAATTTATGTGCAAAATAAAAACCAACTTTAAGTTGGGAATAATTTTCTTAAGTTAAAAACTAACTTCTCAATTTTCGGGCCTTTTTGAAGCTTTAAAAATAAAATAAACCATTCACATTTCATTGGATTAATTTCAAGCTTAATTTGAATTTTTAGAAAAAGAAAAACATTTGAAGTGATTGAAATAAACTTCAACTAAATCCAAAATTATTTTATTTGATCTATTCATGTTCTAAGGATTTTTATAAAATTTTCTTGAATTTTTGGATTTATTTTATTTTATTTTTTGAATTTTCTTCCTTTCTTTTATCTTTTCCTTTTTCTCTCTCCTCGCTGACATGGGGACCACTCTCCTCTCCCCTTCCCCATTTCCTCCTCCCCGCGCCACCCCTTTCCTCCTTCTACCCAAGCTACGCCACCACCTCCCCGTTCTCCCTATCTAGTCGTCACCTTGCCGTGCCACCCGCATCAAAAGACCCGCCTCAACCTCCTCCCTCGAAGCCCTGAAGCCTCGCCGCCATAATCGCCTTTTTTCGTTGCTCCGCGTTTCGCCAAACAAGCTCGCCGCCGGTGCAAGCTTCCTCGCTGGTTTTCCTCACCGTCGAAGGTCCTCCGCCCTCATTGACGTCACCATTGGATGCACCCCATCATGTTCTACGTGCTGCTCCCATCTTCTACACCCGAAGGTCACTGCCCCACCGCCGGCCCTTCCTCCTCCAAGTCCGGCCGCCGCCGCTCGTCTTGAATCCCCTCGTCGATGAGCCTCCTTACCCCTCCATGTGTGTCACGGTGTGCCCTTTCTCTTCCTCCACCCATCCCCCAAATACTGGCCTCTCTCTCACTTTCTCCTCGCCGCACTTCGCGTTTTAACCCCGTCGGTCTAAGCTTGCTCCGCCGTCGACGACTCTCCGACAACTTCGTCCACACCTCTGGCACCGCATCACCACATTCTACATGAATCTCCCTTCGCCTTTGCCGGAACCCTACTGGAGAGCTCACGCCACATGCACCCGAGCGCCACTTCTTTCTCTTCCCCGCAGCCAGCCACGCCGCCCCGTCATTGTTCTCTACCTCCGGTCATTCCCTTCCCCCCCTTACTACTACAAAACAAACTATACTGGATGCCTCATCACAAATGGTTCCTGTGGAACCGTCTGTGTTGTAATTATCACAGACGGTATTTAATAAGAACCATCTATGATATATAGCGATGGCTAGAAATGTTAGTGATACATAATTATCACAGACGGTTTGTATTTAAAACCGTCTGTGAATCATCACAGAGGGTTTTTATCATGAAACGTCTGTGATTATAATCATATCACAGATGATTTTGCAGACAAAACTATCTCTGGTACTTTTGTTTTGTTGGGCAGGGAAACGAAAATTTGGACTTAATGGGTGGGCTACTGAAACTCGCTTTATATTAACCGAGTCTCGTCACACCTCACACCTCCATCTCCTCCTCTGCCATCTCTCCTCTAACTGAGTGCCACCGCCTCACCCTGACCTTGCGCCACAACCTTCCCCGAGCTCGTCGCCCGCGGTCTCCACCGCCTCGCCCTGACCTTGCGGCCCAACCTTCCCCGAGCTCGTCGCCCGTGGTCTCCACCACCTTGCCCCGACCTCGTCGTCGTTGGCATCCCCCGACCTCATAGCCCATGGGCTCCCTCGACCTCCCCCGAGCTTGTCGCCCGCGGCCTCCACCACCTCACCCCGGCCTCGTCGTCATTGGCCTCCCTCGACCTCATAGCCCATGGGCTCCCCTAACATCGCCCCCAGCCTCCTCCACTTCGTCGCCCCAGCCTTCTTCACCTCGCCCGGCCTGTCTGTGTGGCCTCCCCAACCTCATCGCCCCGCCTCCTCAACATCATCGCCTCGCCTCTACCTTAGATCGTATACCGTCCTAAGACAATAGCCATAACTTTTGCATACGAACCCGGATTGCGACGTTCTTTTGCTCGTTGGAAAGCTAACGAAAAATTGCATCCGAAAATCCATAAGTAAATCTTTGATTCATTTAGATAGGACCTCTACATAACGTCGGAAGTTACAAATCTGAAAAGGTTAAACCGCCCAAGAAAAGGTCGTTTAGGGCCTCAAAACGGTCTCCAAAGTTTCAACACCCATTTTCGCCATTTGTTCGCCGTCCAGTTTGAGTTTTCTTTCATTTCAGATTGTGTAATCAACCATATGCAGATACTCGGGTCCAACTATCCAGCAATTGATTGGTTTGGCTCAAAATTCAAAAAAAATTTGCAATAGAAAAAACTATCACAGACGGTTCTGAACAAGAACCATCTGTGATAGTTTTTTATCACACACGGTTCTTGTTCAGAATTGTCTGTGATAGTTTTTTTCACAGACGGTTCTTGTTTAGAACCGTCTGTGATAGCTTTTTCATAGAAGGTTCAAAAATCGTCTGTGATGACCTCATATCATCACAGGCACATAAAGTCAAACGGTTCAAAAAACCATTTGTGATGACCATTTCTATAGTAGTGCCTATCTGTGTCATCTCGTGTTTTTGGACTCCCTCTTCTTTTCCCCCACTTCCCCCGTCCGATTGTGTGTCGTGCCAAGCTACCGTCTCGCTTGTTTCTTCTCCGCCTCTGGTGTCGTCGCACTGCCTCCTCAGCCACCCCCTTGCCTCCTTGAGCAGCCCCTCACCTTCCCTATGCCTAGGCCCTGCTCGTGCTCCCTCCATCTTCCTCCACGCAACGCCCAGTCGCCGGCGCCACATGCAGCCCGAGCGCTGCTGCTGCTCTCTCCCTCACCGTCGACCACCCCCTTGTACCTCGTCACCGAAACAGGAAGCACTAGGTTCACCTCGCTCTTACGTTCCTTTTGGTGCCTTCACCACCCCTCGCCATGGCACGTAGCGTCGGCGAGCCCTTGGCCGAGCCACCGCCATCCTTCGGCTGACGTGGCATGCGCACGTTAGTGCCATATCACCGCCACCTCGCCTCACTTGCCTGCGTTAGCGCTGCATGGAGCCCATGTCAGCGCTAGCGTTGCACTCAGCACTGTTGCACAGAACGGGTTAACCATGGACCATTGACCCAATCGTGGACTCGGTCCACATACCAAGGGGCCCACCTGTCATTGACCCCCTCCCTTTTCCTTTAAAAAAATATTTCAGCCAAAAAGTCAAAATTCCCATCGCTGACGTCAGCATGACCCACTAATTGATTTTCCTTTAGAAAATCAATTCCTCAAATTTTGAAAATTCCTATTCCATCCTTTCATGCGATTTTCAAAGTTTCAGATGTTCATTCTCCTTCATACGAACTCCGATTTTGACGATTTAAATTTCTAAATTCATCTAAAATAAATATCTAGCTATCTATACTAGAATTATAAATTTGAAGATCATTTAAATTTATTTGAATATTATTTGAATTTGGCTTATTTTCGTGTATAGGTTTTGACGCCTCCGGAGAACCTGAATTTTTCAAAGAGTTAGATCCTCAAGCTTTTGAGCAAGGCAAGTTACATCCTTTGATAATATTTGAATCCCAGTATGTTAAATTATTTAAATTATATTTTAAACTATTATCGCATGCTTATTTATACTCAGTTATTTAAATTCCCATTTTAAATTATAGTTATTCCAAATACCATTGTATAGCCAAATTTTGCTATTGAATGAGCCATTCCTTGATACCATAAGTTCAAATCTGGTTGGTACATTAGTATGACTAGAACAGCCGGTTGGAAAAGCTTTGCTTAGCAATGCTTAGACCTGAAATATTTGATTTGGGGAATTTACAGCCAAAAGATCAAATGTTGTAAAAAATTGTATCCACGGCATTGGTTTGTCATGGAAGTTTACAAATGCTTGGAAAACTGAAATAAAATTAAAAACTGGTTTAGACTTGAGCGAAATGGATAGTTGGTGGGTGCGAGTTTATGTACGGGCTTAATTCGGGAATGGTTGAGGCCCAGGGTTTTATTAAAAGTCGTCCAAGTCAGTTAAGGACTAATTTTCAAGCCGCATCTTGTAAAGCTCTACCGTACTACCACAAGTCTGAAGTGGGTAGGACATGGCTAACTAATTTGCAATATTCCACCATGGTTGTGCCATCTGGTTGCGTGGGTGTCATAATGACGTACTTTTATATATTCACACATGGTGTAAGAGGGGGCTTAAGTCTGTCAGATTTCTATCCAAAGGAAGAGAAATGTTAGCGGGCATAACTACGATTGGAATGACGCATTGTAAAAGCCTTATGATAATCACTTAGTTGCACACCTACAAACTATATGAGCAGATATTATAAGATGATTATCTCTTGTGGGTAAAGTTGTACCACCTCTGCAGAGTGTAAAACTATTCGAATAGCTGTGTCCACGGTCATGGACATGCTAAGCAAAGCCACTCAAAGTTATAATTTGGTTTTGATTTCAAAATACTTTATCAAATGATTTTGGATAGTTTATCCAATTGAGAAATCAAGCGGATTGCTATGTGATAGGAGGGTGTCCTTCACCACTCTTGTATGAAGGTTATCTGACTATAAAACTTGGGAAGTTAGAAAATGGATTTTAGGTATGGAATAAACTACTTTAGAACTTAGTACAAATATTGAAAAAGAAATATCGCTTTATGCATAATCAACCCTATAAGCCATCCTTTGTTATACCCTCATTCATTATAATATGTTATTGGGTGTAACTTGCGGAATACATTCATTTGTACTCACCTTGCTTAATAAATTGTTGATCAGGAGAAGAGTACTACGAGGAGGATGAGAACTTGGACGACTAGGCTATGCCCCTAGACGGTTGCCTATGGCGAATCGTGTGGCCTACGTTATTACTTTTGCTTCCACTGTATTATACTTTTGGACTTATGCCCCCTTTTGTAGCAAACTTGAATTATTATGAATGAATCGCGTATTATAGTTTTGCTATCATTTTTGTTTGACTGTGTACACTAGCTACTGATCATGGGACTAGTGTTGAATACACAAAGGATCTAGGGTCCTTCGCCCCCGGGTCCGATAGGTACCTTGCAGGTTTGAACCCAAAGTCTAGCAACAAGGATTACGACTCTGCACAGACCAAGGAGGACTTCGCCTTGATCCAATACCTTGGTGTGAGAATTTTCGCCCAAGTTACATTCTGTACTGGACGGCTTGCCCTTTTCCCTCTCGGGTTGGGATGTTACGGTCATGTCCCTGTATCTAGCTCATGAGTATTTAAGAAAGTATACCCTTATATTTCGTTGATCGCAACCTCACGATCATACTCAAATATGTGAATTCTTCAGAGAATCCTGTATGACGATTCCCGATGCCACATAGGTATCGAATTCATTAAGAGCTATTGCTCAACCTCCCATACAGAAAGAGCACTGCAGCTAATGGGACCCTTTAGGTGTGCTCTCTAATCTCACACAGTTTGTTGTCCTAGAGCCTAGTTCACGGGATCTCCGATCTACTAGGATATGTTACCACCAATGAGAACCTTTACACGGGTATGAGCCGCATTCCCTTTGACGCTACAAAGATGGCCTTCCGCGCCAATCCTTTAGTGAAAGGATCTACCAAATTCCTTTCGGACTGAATGTATTTCACAGAAATAATACCCGTCTCTCTGGCATGCCTTACCGACTTAAGTCACCTCTTTATATGTTTTGAGGATTTCATATTGTCTTTCCTACTTTTCATCTTAACCAGAACAGTTTGGTTATCGCAGTAGGTTAATATAGCTGGAATTGGCTTTTTCAGCACAGGTAGGTCAGAAAGGAGTTCTCTAATCTATTCTGCCTCTACAGCCGCTGAGTCTAGAGCTACCAACTCAGCCTCCATGGTAGACAGTGTAAGGATAGTCCGTTTAGATGACTTCCATGAAACAGCCCCATCTGCTAGAGTGAAGACATAGCCACTCGTAGCCTTCATGTCATTTGAGTCACTGATCCAGTTAGAACCACTAAATCCTTCCAAGACTGTCCGATGGCCAGAATAATGTATTCCTAAATTTGTGGTCCCCTTTAGGTACATAAGTACCCTCTCTAGTGCTATCCAATTATTATCTCCTGGATTGGCCATATAACAACTCAATCTGCTTACAACATATGAGATGTCCGGTCTCGTTGCACTAGTTAGATATATTAATGATCCAATTATTTGAGAATATTTAAGCTGGTCTTTTCCATGTCCAGTGTTTTTATGTAGCTTAACATTTAGATCATAGGATGTGGCTACTGACTTACAGTCCATGAATCCAAATTTGGTTAGGACCTTGTCCACATAATGGGATTGTGAAAGAATAATCTTATTCTCACCCTTTATCAGCTTGATATTTAAGATAACATCAGCTTCACCCAGGTCTTTCATATCAAAATTCTGGGACAGAAAAGACTTTGTTTTATTGATTACATCTATGTTGGTCCCAAAAAGCAATATGGCATCCACGTATAGACACAGAATGACACATTCACCCCCACTAAACCGATAGTAGACATATTTATCGGTTTCGTTTACACAAAAGCCGACAGGGGTCATAGTGCTATCAAATTTCTCATGCCATTACTTGGGAGCTTGCTTTAGACAATACAAGGATTTAATCAATCGACATACTTTCTTCTCTTGCCCTTCAACCACAAAACCATCAGGCTGTTGCATATAAATCTCCTCATCCAACTTTCCATTTAGGAAAGTTGTTTTTACATCCATTTAATGTACTTGGAGTTTGTATACGGAAGTTAGTGCTAAAAGCACTCGAATTACCCTTAGCCACTAAACAGGCCTTGTACTTTTATATAGTACCATCAGGTATACGCTTCCTTTTAAAGATCTATTTGCAGCCCACTAGCTTGTATCCAGATGGGAGGTCCGTAACCTCCCATGTTCCATTAGCTATGATGAAATCCATCTCTTTACAGACTGCTCCTTCCAGTAATCCACATTCCGGGATGCGTATGCCTCTGAAAGGGTCCGTGGTTCATCATCCACGACATAGGTGACATAGTTATCGCCAAGAGATTTTTCAGTCATCTGCCTCTTACTCCTCCTCAACTCCAATTCTGGAGCGGTGTTATCCACACTAGGAAGAATAGAGTGTTCATCTAAACCATTAGGGTCAATGACTTCATTTGGTCTCATAGGGAACACATGTTCAAAGAATGTCGCATCACGAGATTCCATCATTACATTTGTAGCGATGTCACTCACCTCGGATTTGACCACTAGAAATCTATAAGCCGTACTATTTTTAGTATACCCTAGAAAGACACAATCAACGGTCTTCTTCCTCACCGAGATCAAACCAACAGCCAGCCAAAACCGAATCCCTTGCACACAAGTTCTCGGTTCCCAAACAAAATGCCCACAGAGAGGAAAAGGCACAGGAATGGAACCGGCGTGATGCGCACAAAAGGAGGTCTGGAGCCCAAAGCCGAAGCCAAATCGAGAGATGAAGAAGAACAAAGATTTTGGGAGGAAAAGCTCACAGATTTTTTTTCGGTGTCTCCAAGAAGAAGAACCAAGGCAACTTAAGAAGAGAGGGGAGGAGGAGCCCCACGCGGTGGTAGCCAACAGCCGACGCTAAGGCACACGGGCCACCAACGTTGCTCCCCTCTGAATTCGCTTCCATGCTCGGGCGCAAGCCAGAGCCACGCACGCGAAGAACCGATTGGGCTGGAGACACTCTAGCCTTATCTCTTTCCATTCTCCCACCAACAGGTGGGCCCCACCTCATTTTCTGTTCTTTTTTTTTCATTTTCTTGTTTTCTCTAATTGAGAAATTACCAACATGCCCTCAAAATATCCAACACAAAGTTGCAACTTGCATGGTACCATGTAAAAGGACATGCTCATTAGTTATTATATCTTTTCAAATCGAAGATTGAGACGGCAGACCTTGGAAAGTGATAGGGCCCTCCAGCAAAATGGACCATGGCTGGTAGATCCAATCTCTGGTGCTGGTAGTACTCGTAATTATCACATGCAGTGCAGAGATAATCTTTTCAGGACAGAATCATTCACTAAGCATGCTGTGAGTGCAATATTCCATATCTTTTCTTTAAGGCTTCCCTTTACTGCCATGGCATTGCGTCTTCTTTCCACACTTTACATGAAGTGGATGGCTGCTCTCTCTCTCTCTCTCATCAGTCAAAAAAAATGAACACAAAAACAGACCTAAAAGGAACAGTTTCAAGAGATTTTTTTAGATAATGAAGGAGAAAAATTTCTCTCGGTCTCTGTATCAAGGATGTACACAGCTCAACAGCTTCAATAGACGAGTGCCTAAATTTTGCACCACAAACTTTCGTTCGATTTGGCCACACCGCATCAGACAAAACCTTCATGAGAAGGATGGCTGAAACTTGCAACTAATTCCAGGATGGCAAGACCACGCATTTCCATCACCAGCAGTGGCAATGCTATCCACATTTACCATGAACGGGACAGAAAAAAATTGACTCCAATGCTTCTCCCTTGCGTTTATCTTTTCAGTTGCTAACAGAGTAAAAATGTAGAGAAAAATAGCCTGAAAAACATAGTATCTATAGAACAAAACCATTATTAGCAGACATAGTCTGTTATGAAATGACGACAAAATGTCTCCTGTGAACATTACAAAGGACTTTGTCACAGCCAACACAGAGACCCTCTACCAGGTACCAGCAACTTAGGTCATGTACCATGGACTTATATCAGTTGTTTATAGTATCTCTCACGTAGGATTTAAACTGACGTAGATGAAAGAGAATAAAAAGAGAGAAATATGTTCTTTATAATCCTGTAGCCGGCTGTATCACCAGAACCAAAGAGTAAATACCTTAGGTCCATGAAAACATTAAAAGATGTATCATCTATAAAGACGAGTGAAAAAACAACTCATTGTATGAGTTCTTTATAGTATTGTCTACAGGTGATATGGAGAGTTGCTATAAATAGCAGCTGTATGTACCATTATACATGCCCTTAAGTGATGGACACCAGTCTAATTAATACTCCAGGCAGACCAGGTGGTCATTCGAGGGACAATGAAATTAAGGCCCAAATGTTTAATCAGCTGATGGACGCATGGTCACTTGTCACTTAATGCTTTGATTGGTCTAGGGCATGTATATGCTCACGCTGATTGGTCAAATTGTCCAAGATTAGTGCATTCAAATTAATGTGAATCCACGGAAGGTTTCCACTGTTTCAGATCCGTTTGGAACACATTAATTTCACAGAAAAACTAATTACATTGGCAATGCAAGCACACATATCTTGCACATAGGTGGCGACATAAGACTCTTTTTTACACGGGACGTAAGACTCTTAGCTGAGCGCACATAAGAGAAATGAGCGAGCCAAAAACTGGCATTTTTTCGGTACACTCAATTTAATACGGATCATTCATCCTTTTTTATCTAATTATTCAGATTAGTTAGGATTTAGTTATACTACACCTGGTAGTATGAGTAGTAGAATCCGAATAGGGTAGAATTGTAATTGCCTATGTGGGAGAAATAAGCGAGCCAAAAACTAGGCATCTTTTACGGTACACTCAATTTGATATGGGTCATTCATCCTTTTTTTATCTAATGATTCAGATTAGTTAGGATTTAGTTATACTACACCTGATAGTATGAGTAGTAGAATTTAAATGAGGTAGAATTGTAATTGCCTATGTGGGGGATCACATGGCACAAGAGTAATATTTCCATCTCTAGTTGGAAAAGTCCATAATACCCTCACAAAAAATTATAAATACAAAGAAAAGTCTATTATGCCTTTAACAAATCAATGATCAGATTTGATTTATACTATCACCGTATACTACCGGTAGAATATACCATAAAATTTCTCAAAAATTATACTCATAACCTCCCTTTGTGAAGACACGTGATCTAACTGCCCAAATACACATAATATACTTGAGCGCATGAAGGGTCTGCTTGGGGAAAAAACCATTAATGGAAATAGCATATCTTGTTGTTAATCAAACACTTTACCACATGTTCTAACCGTCTGGCCGTCTGGGTGCATATGTGAGGGCATGATTCAATGGTTTTGTTCTATTCTTTTAAAAAATGCAACGGGAGAAGTTTCCTGGCTGTTATTCGGACGATCATTTTCAGATTAGTAGTTTCATGCAGTAGCAGACTAGCAGTTGTAACCTCGAATTGTTCGCGCTCGCTCACACCCCATCGTCAGACAACACAAAACCTCAGAAGGCCCAAGCACTTATGTAAGTTATAATCTAAATATTTGGCATCAATAATTACTCCAAAGTATGAAGTGCATAGTAGCAGTGTTACAACAAATCATGCCTTTTAAGTACTGGGCAGGGATGCAGACGCCCGGCCTGGTTTTGCACATAAATCGATTGATTTCTTTTAGCCGGCGAGAGCGCTGGTGTTGTAGACGAGGAGGGCGCCGCCGCCGAGGAGTCCGGCGAGGGTGATGGCCCAGATCAGAAGACCGGCGGTTCCTGCAAATAATGAACAAGAGTTAACCTTGTCCATCAAACTCGATCTTGAGGTCCTAGCGTTGCTGCCGGCTTAGCCAGCGTTATCAGCCTACCGAGATCGAATGAACAATAATCATTTTTCTCACGTTGGAGTTCACATATCTTATCTTTGTTATCGAATGGACAATAATCCTTTTTCTCACGTTGGAGTTCACATATCTTATCTTTGCTATGAATATTGTGTGTATATTCAAGAGAGCTCAATGAGCAATATATATAGAAATGTACAAAGGGGTTTCTATATACAGATAAGGAAATACAAAAGAGTCTTATTCTAACACCCTCTCAAACTCATGGTGGATCACACGCACTAAATTTGGAGATAAAATACAAATGTTGTGCCCTAGTCTATGGTTTCGTAAAGAAGTTAGCAACCTGTAACTCTGATGGCACAAACTGTAAAGCAAGTACTCTCTCCTGCACCTGTGAGCGGGTGTATGAAGCATCCATACCAATGTGCTTAGTGAGCTCATGCTTTACTGGGTCCCGAGCAATACTGATAGTACCTGTACTGTCAGACAAAAGAGTCGTAGGTCCCGTCACAGGCACTCCAAGATATGCAAGTAGCCACCTCAACCAAGTAACATCTGCTGTCACTGCTGCCATAGCTCTCAACTCAGCCTCTTCACTCGAACAGAAAACTGTAGTCTGCTTCTTAGTCTTCCAGGCAATCAGGGAGGAGCCAAGAAAAACACAGTAAGTAGAAAGAGAACGACGATCAGAAGGATCACTAGCCCAGCTCACATCGGAGTACGTCTGAAGCTGTAGTGAGGTAGAGCTAACGAAAAACAAACGACGAGAGATAGTCCCATGCAAGTAGCGAAGAACACGAAGAAGGTGATTGTAATGAAGATGGGTAGGACGAGCCATGAACTGACTCAAGATATGAACAATATAAGCAATATCAGGATGAGTGCTCACAAGGTACACCAAACTCCTAACAAGATGGTGATATCGAGTAGGATCCTCAAGAAGATCACCATCAGTGGCACGAAGCTAGAAGGATAGCTCCATGGGAGTCTCAGCGATGTAAGTGTCAGTCAAATCAGACCGATCAAGAAGATCCTGGATATACTTCTGCTGGGAGAGGTAGTAGCCCTCAGACATGGAAGAGACCTCAATCCCAAGGAAGTACGTAGGACTAGGAGAACCAAAATCAGTCATCAAAAACTGCTCACTGAGATGCTTCTTCACATACATGATGAATGAGGAATCATCACCAGTGATGAGCATATCATCAACATACAGAAAAAGCAGCGTCCTACCCCAAGATGAGACATGAACAAAAAGAGCAGGATCATGGGAACTGACAGTGAAACCGACAGCAGTAATCACTGAGGTAAAACGAGCTAACTAGGCATGAGGAACCTGTTTGAGGCTATAAAGAGCACGACGAAGATGATAGACGTGCCCATCGGGAACAGAATACCCAGGCGGTAGCTGCATGTAGACCTCCTCATGCAAAACACTATTAAAAAAGGCATTATTAACATCCAGCTGAGAGATAGACCACTGGCGAATAGAAGCAATTGCAACAAGAGTGTGAACAGTGGTCATATGGGCAACAAGGGCAAAGGTCTCATCATAGTTACGGCCGTACTCCTGCTGAAAGCCACGAGCTACAAGACGAGCCTTGTAGCACTCAATAGTACCATCAGACCGGGTTTTAATCTTGTACACCCACTTACACGTGATCGGACGAGCATACACAGGTGTCGGTACAATATCCCAAGTCTCCGTCCGTCGAAGAGCATCAAGCTCCTCTACCATAGCGAGCTGCCACTCAGAATGAGGAGCAACCTCACGATAAGAACTACGCTCAGTGACAGAGAGAGCATGAGCTATCGGAGCAAATCCAAGATGATCAGGAGGTTGAAGGGATGCCCGGTCACGAAGGACGTAAGAGGACCATCATCAGGAGGATCAGATGTGGATGTCGGTAAGATACCAGGAGAGGAGGCTAGTGAAGGATGAGGACCCCTAGAGTAGTGAACACCAGAGAAATGAGATGGTGGTGCTGCAGGAACAAGAGACGGTGCTGCACGAGGCTGCATTAGAGGCAGAGGTACAGAATAAACCACTAGAGACAGACCAGGGGAAGACTGTGATAGTGGAGAAATGGGTCAAGAGTCAGAAAGAGATAACCATGAAATCGACTCAACGGTAGAAACAGGAGGAGTCGAATCTCGATAGAAGAAAGGTCGAGGTTCGTCAAAGACAACATTTCGTGAAATCCTGATCCGTCGAGCAGAAGGATCTTAGCAACGATAACCCTTATGCTCAGAACTATAACCAAGAAATACGCACTCAACTGACTGGCCCGATAGTTTAGTGCATTCACGAGGCTGCAGCAGAACAAAACAAGTACAGCCAAAAACACGAAGATGAGTGTACTGGGGGGCTCGAGAGTAGAGACGCTCTATAGGACTGATACCCTTAAGAGCAGTGGAAGGCTACATATTGATGAGATATGCAGCAGTAGAAACAGCCTTAGCCTAGAACTGTGGTCGAACATGAGAGGCAAGAAGAAGAGTGCGGGCAGTCTCAATCAGATGACGGTGTTTGCGCTCAGCAACCCCATTCTGAGCATGGGTGCTAGGACAGAAGACTGGTAAAGAGTGCCTTGCTTAGAAAGAAACTGTCTAAAAGCGCCAGAACAGTACTCGCCAGCAAAATCACAGCGAAAAGTACGGATGAGAGAATCAAATTGAGTATGGACCATCGTTGCAAAGCTACGATAGATCGCAAGAAACTGACCACGATTAGACGTATGGAAAATTCATGTAAAATAGGAATAATCATCAATGAAGATCACATAAAATTTATGCCCGCTTTTAGAGATAATAGGCGTAGGTCCCCATACAGCTAAATGAACTAAGTCAAAAGGACGAGAAGACAAGGACTCACTACAATGATAAGGAAGTTGTAGCTGCTTACCCAGCTTACAACCCTGACAAAACATGGTCGCGTCAATAGTAACATGGCCAAGAATACCCTGATGAACTAGTGAAGAAAGATGGGACCCACACAAGTGACCTAAACGGTGATGCCACTGTGCAAAAACGCTAGAGGTGGTGGCAGCAGTGGCGGTGGAAGTAGATGTAGAGGCGACAGGAGCAACTGAAGTGGACGAAAGGTGGAGGCGATCAAGGATGTAGAGACCCCGACGATCCCTACGGCACCGGCCAGTCCCAAGTACCGTCTCTGTCTATCAATCCTAGATGAAACAAGTGTGAGAGTCAAAACCAACCCTACAGCCAAGATCGGTGAGCTGCCCCATCAAGAGAAGCTACATGGTAAGCCGAGGAACATGGGAAATAGCTGGAACAGAAAAGTTAGTGGACAAAAGAGTACCTTGACAGTTGACAGACAGAGGAGTACCGTCAGCTGTCTAAACAGAGATAGGAAAAACAGGAGGTCCTACTGAAGTAAGAGACATGGAGTCCGGTGTCATGTGGAAAGAGGCACCAGAATCCAGAACCCAAGAAGTACCTAGAGGAGATGTCTAAGCTAGACTAGCAGAACCTGCTGAGCTGTGAGAGAGCTGCTGAAGTAAAACCTGGCAGAACTGCTGAACAGAGTCACCTCGCTGAGAAGGTCCTGACGTGCTGGTCTGTCTTCTCGTGGAGGAAGGGCCTCCTTGCCCCCCCTTGGATCGTCCATTCCCACGCGCCTTGTTCTGCTTTTTCCGCACCGCACAACGCTGATAGTCGTGCCTGAAGTTCTTGCAATAATTGCACTAAACCCCAGTTGGTGCAAAAATAGGAGCAGAAACAGACACCAGAAGATGGATTGTAATCGAAGTAGAAACTATCGATGTAGTCGAAGAAGAAGGGGTAGCAAGCATAGTCGGAACAAACTGTGCTGCTAACCCGCGGCAAAGCTCCTCAGCACGAAGCGTTAACAAAGCCTCAGTGACTGTTGGTCGTGGTGAGCGGCTCAGCAGTTGAGCCCTGACAGGCTCAAACTCTGGGCGAAGACGGCAGACGAAGTCATAAAGACGAAGACAATCACGATCCGCCTTCTGCACTTTATGACACTCCTGACAGAGCGGAGAAGCCAGCCCGTCCAGCTGGCGCCAAAGACTGGCTAGGGCTCGGAAGAAGTCGTTGACGGAGGAGTCCTCACATGCACACAGCAAAATTCATCGCCGTCACACTCCTTCCTGTCTCGCGCCGCAACTCACCACCTACGACGGTGATACCATGGAGGAGAAGCGGTGGCGCTAGGAATGGAGGTGAGGCAGCGATGGCGCACGATGAAGAAGCAGAGACGAATGTGTCCTTCCATTGCCGCGCTGCCGTCTCGAGTTCACCGCACCACATCCTCTTCATTCTAATCCCTCATACGCCGCCGCCTCCTGCTCCGCACCAGTCGAGTAAGCATCGCCGCATCCTCCTCGCTTACCACCATGACACCACCACGGCCTCCTCCCCCGGCCTCCCACCTTCTAGCCGCAATGTGCTTGATGAGGGCGGCAGAGATCAATAGCCGTGAGAACCGAGTTGTGGCTTAGGTTCATCGCAGAAGAAGTTGGACGCATCAGCATCGACTGTCATGCCACCTCCAATTCCTGCATACAAAGAAAGTATTCCTCAGATTAAACCACTGAAATTCATTCATCGTCAAACCATGTGGTACGACACTTGTGGTTTTCTCTATGTACAAACCATAGGGCATGTCGGTCTTGATCTTCTTGCCACCGCTGCAGACGATGGCGAAGGAGGAGCCGCGGCGCGAGAGGGACGGCAGGCCCTTGGCCCTCGTCGGCGCCAGCAGCGGCGAGGTGATCATGGAGGTCGCCATGAGCTCAGCCTTGCCTCGTGCTTGAGTTTCTCACTGTGTCTCACCACTGGATGCAAGCCTCGGCAATGACACACTCCTGGCTAGGCGCCTGTGACCAGGGGATGGATGGATAATGGCATAATGCTGGGTGCACAAGTGTAATCACCGCCGCACCACGTGGCGGCGCGCGAGTGGCCGGTTCCTGATATGGCACTTGGCAGTGCCAAAACGTTATCCTCTGGGGATTTTGTGTGGACATGAGTAAAATTTCTCACAGGGAGGAAAAAACTTGTGATGGCTAGGTTGGACAGGTGAGCTTTATCATGAAAGAATCAACAACCTGTGGTGCCCAGTGTCTGCATACATGACAGACACTGCTAAATGCCAATGGATGCAGTCTGGAATGTGCTGGGTGTTCTGGTCACTGGCATCACAGTCAGAGACCACTCAAATTGCAGTACCAGGAGACCTCAGCAGATGAGAATCTGCATTGCACCTTTACCAAAGATGGAATTAAACAACGACTCTAATGACAGGAAATTAAGATTTGATGGCATAGTAGAAGAGAAGGTTATGTGATTGTCTTCTCACTCGGCAATTTTGAGCCACTATCATTTATGTAGCAAGGAGAATAAAAACCCATTACTGCTATGATTTTAAATGCAAATTTGTACAAGAGAAATAAACTGTGATGTAAACATTTGATTGTTACACTCAGCCATCATTCCATCACGAAAGGCCAGCAGGAGGAAATTTAATCGTGATTGTAAGCTATTGTTCACGCCTTCACGGTATGGTTAGAAACAAGACTTAAGAGTATTGTCATATGGAAGCCATTTGATTCCCATAGTTCCATCAAGATAAATCCAAGGGGATAACCGAGTTGTAATGTTCGCCGAGGCCATAATCATTTCTGTGATAGGATAATCTGATGCTAGAGTTGCCGGTGCCATCTCCGGATTCAGACTTATATTCTTTGCCCATTTCCACGTCCGGAAAGGAGCCTGAGTATATCATATTGAGTTGCATGCACTAACCAATTCACCCAAAAGCTTAAGCTGATGAGGAAAGGTGGACAATTCACTTATACTTCAACACTCCCCCTCACGTGTAGGCTCCTCGAGCCCAAGACGTGGAATAGAAATAAATTGCAATTATTTTTCTTAATTGCATCGGTCGGATCTTGAACTCAAGACCTCTTGGCTCTGATACCATATTGAGTTGCACGCACTAACCAATTCACCCAAAAACTTAAACTGATGAGGAAAGGTGGACAATTCACTTATACTACAACATATCACAATGTGCTCCTTTAGGCAGTGGGTGAGTGCTCCAAGCTCAAGCTGCCCACCCCAAGCGGCAGTAGACTCGATCTCCTGGCAGTAGCTTTGGAAGCTCTCCAGTGGGCTGGATCCCGAGTCCAGCTATGCCTTACCCTCCGAAAGAAAAAATGGAAGGAAATCATCAGAATGCTCCCTCATATACTTTGGCAGTCATTCCCCGTAGCTCCTGGCAGTTGAGAACCAGCGGAATTGAGTGATAGCTGGTTCTCAACAGCACGGTATAGGCAGTGACCATCTGGCTTTATTTCATGGACGGTTAGCCCGAGTGGCTCAAGCTTCTTCTCTAGTTTTTCAATTTCCATCATGCGGTCACCACAAGGTTGCTCTGCTCCTCTTGAATGCGCTGTTCCCTGGCTGCCCTCTTCCCTCGCCGCAGTGCACCCTTGCTATGCTTTGCAAAGTCTGAGTCTCCTGAGGATTTGTACCCCAACAAAGCAAGTTCCTCAGCATACTTTGCTTTTAACTCGGCAGAAAGGCGGGATATCTCCTCTATATACCTGCCTTTTCTTGGCCTTCTGCTCAGCTTTGCTGCCTTTGGTGGCTGCTTTTTTAAGGTTCATCTCCTTATCTTGGAGTTTCGTCTTCTCTTCTCGTGTTGATAACGTGTTGAGGAACCGTCGCTGGCGAGTCCAGTCCGAACGATTACCTCGTAAACAAACTCAGAATCGTAAGAACAATGCAAGAACACAAGAACAGAATAATAGATTGAACATAGAGATATGAGGAGACATTAGGCTTCTCTTTATTGCTCTTCTGTAAACGGTCGTACAATGGTTGACGTCCCCCTCCTTTATATAGGCTACTGGATGGATGAGGAGCCCATCGTTGGACCAGACCTGTGAGGTCCAGGCCCGGTTTATTAACATTATCATATAGGAAGCTACTTTTATCGTTTGCACCGACAGTAATCAGCTAACACAACTTGATCATATATGACCCAAATTACTTTCTTGCATAAATTAACAACCGGTAGCCAGCCCTACTTCGACTCGTAGAGATGTAGTGGTAACCGTGGTTCAGCCTGCAAAATTAGTGGTTCAGCTAGTACGAGGCTGGTAGCGGACTCCTGGAGCTCAATTTTATCAACACCAGGGGGCTTGATCCAAGTAAATCCATGTACAATCCTCGCGAATAACATCATTGTAACTGAAGTGCCAAGTGACACCCCTGGGCAACCCCTTCTCCCAGTGCTAAACGAGATGAATCGCAAGTCCGGCTCGGTGAGAACTACATTCGCGTCATTGAGATGTCGCTCGGGCCGAAACTCGAGCGGTTCATCCCAGACAGTGGGATTCCGACCCAGCCCAATACGGCTAACAATAACATGGCTACCTTTGGGGATCACGTAGCTAGAAATGGTGGTGTCTGCCATGGCAACATGGGGTGGGTTGAAAGCGTGGTATGGGTGCATGCGGAAGGCTTCTCGGATACACGATTTGAGGTAGTTTAGTTGAGGAATGTCAGATTCCTCGACTAGCCTGTCTTTGCCAACAATTGCATCGAGTTCATCAATTGCCTTTCGCATGACCTCTGGCTTGTTCATCATCTCGGCTAGTGCCCATTCCACTGCATTTGATGGATTGTCCACTATTGCAAACATTATTTCCTATATTGATGTTATGAAAAAAAAAAAAGCATCAATCAGTTTCACATTGAATCAAATAAAAAACAAGACACAAATTTCCCTTAGTCACTAGTGATCAACACTATACTAGTCATCAACCGGTGCACCTGCACGGGCTACGTACATGATCAAAGTATTGTTTTTTCATATTAAAGAATGTGTAGAATTCATAATGAAATAGGATTAAACATTAAAGGCCACCTCGTTTTATTATTCCAAGCAGACCACACTTCATTTATGCGGTTACCATGATAGGCTTCCAAGCAAACTTGATAAGCACCCTACAAACTTTATAAATAAGATTTGAACAACAATGTTTAGTTTGGAATTTTAATTCAGAATTTTGAAATCCTTAATTTTTGAAAATCTTATTTAACTTATCTTATGTATTTTTCCCATGATAATTTTATTTGCATTTAAAATTTTATGTTCTAAAAATTTGAATTCGTAATATATGGCAACATATTATGTGGAAACACCCTTTAGGGTGTAATCATATAAATCATTTTTGGTTACTCACCAAATCAACATGAACGGTTCTGACAAAAAATCGTAGGTGTATCCTATGGAGGTTTGTAGCACCCTCCTCTACAATTGTGACTTAAAACTAAAAAATGTGCTTGAAGAAACAACAAAGAGATATTTGCTATGAATAGTGACTTTTGCATTTTTTTTTGCTTTTCCTTTGGTTTATCTTTAGTTAGCAATCTCTCATTTTTGTTGCTCTCAACATAGATTGAATTTGAACATTAAATTTTATGCAAATTAAGGTAGTGTACGATACACGTTCAAATTAATTAGAACTTCAAATTGTGTAAAGCGTGGAAGATACATGATCCATTGATGCTTTAAATGATTGTCCTTTCTCTGGTGTGATGTGAAGATACTGATAGAAGTTAGAAACAAAAAATTGAATAGAGAAGACACCATGCAAAACTGAATTCTGTAAAAATGATTGCTGAGTGCAATTCAGATGTGTCTGCCGGTCCGATTTGGCCATGAGTTCATGTAGGTGTTGTATGTGTTTTACAATTCAATTCAAACTCTTATTTCTATTTCACGCTAGCTGTTAAAACAATACATGACGTGGTCACAAGAAACTTAATCTAAGCGTGAGATTACACCGGTACCCAAAGAATAGACGGTTAATATGTTTTCTTTTTCTTCAATTAATGTAGAAATTTCAAGCTATTTTCTTTTTCTCCGATTAATATGAGAATTTCTAAGTTTTTACCCACCTAGAATTAATGTGGGACTTCCGTATAGTAGCCTCCAATTAGTAAAGATAAAGATAGTTTATGGAGTAAATCTATATTGGGTAAAAAAATCATTATTATATTTTCTAAAAGAATGAAATATAGAACTTTTTTTTATTAATTAATCCTTTTTTAAATTTTATTTTAAAGTTAACCCCTGCGAACTTTATTTCCAATTATAACCCCTTTGGTCACGCCACCACCTGAGGCGTGGCCAAATAGCACTGTCACACGGTAAGATAAGTCCGCTAAATAGCACTTTTTTGTCACGCCACTGGTGGTGGCATGATAAAACAATACTGTGACGCCACCACTAGTGGTGTGACAAGAGCTTGCTAAGATATGGGCTGGCGTGACATTGTTGTTTTGTCACGTCACGGATGGTAGCGTGACCAAAGGGGTCAGAATTAATTGAAAATAAAGTTCGCGGGGTTAACTTTAAAATAAAATTGAAAAAGGTTAATTAATTAAAAAGATTCTGAAATATTTGTCTCACCGCTGTTTGTGCTCTAATCTCTTCAAACGACAGCAACGGCTGTCCTTCTGCATCATCAAGAGAAACCAGGATGTCCAAAAAGTCTCTGACCTCTCTCTTCGTACCACCTTTCCGAAGAGTCGACCATTCATGAATCCTCTCCTTTATGAGGGGATCATGCAATCGACTTAGAGTCTTCATCACACCCATGGCAACTTTCTCGTGGCCATCCAAGTCGAGACCAACGAGTGCCGGGAAGTAATCCGACACACAAAAGCTGTATACATAGTTCAGGAGCGTGAAGAGTGCGCCGACATGCTCAACTTCGTCAGGCCCTGGGCCACCAATCGATGATGCCGGTTGCTCACCGAAGTATCTCTTGCTGAAGACCAGCCTCCGTATCATGTTGCCGCAGAAATGCTGGGCTACGTGGCGCACGTCAACAGTGTTATTTTGTGTCCTGCTGCTGCAGTGGTTGTAAACGTACCTCACAAGGTGGTTAGCCTCCTCCTCCCGCCGGCACTGGAGTTGTTGTTGCATGGCCGGGGATAGGATCTCGGTAGTGAGCACCCGCCTCATCTTTTTCCACTGCTCTCCATGCGGTGACAAGATCGAGCCCTTGTACCCGAAGCTGAACACCCCGGAGGCGAACATAGTGGGCCGAGAGGCGAACACCGCATCATTCTTACGCAGAATCTCGCGGGTGATCTCTGGGCACGTCACGGCAATGACATGAACAGCTCCGAAGCGGAGGCACAGAATTTCGGTGCCCATCTCATTTAGCAGGCGATGGATCCACCGGAACACCGCCGGCTTATTCCAAATCATCTGGTGCATGTTACCGATGACCGGCAGCGTGGCCGGTCCTGGGGGCAGCCGGCATAGCTCCCTTTTCTTGGACGTTGCTCTGTTCCAGTGGAACAATGCAAGCACTAGTAGGGTGGACATTGTTACCAAGATAGTAAGAATGATATTTGGAGAAGATATTAGGTGTGTCAGTGCTAGTGTTTTGCATTCAGATGTTGTTTGTGGGCTCATATTGCTGCGCTGCACAAGTACTTGTGGAAAAGGTTGGGATTAAGGTAGGACGAAATGTTGAAAGACCTGTAGCGTACGTCTAACTTACTAGTGGGCATATATATTTATAGTATGCGAAGGCTGCACGTGATCAAGCCTTAAAACATTCTGAAAGCTGTATGCATTCATGCATTGTGTGTGTCCAATGTTGGTTTGTAACCACTAGGAACAGTCGTACTCGAGCACGCGCACGTTGCTACCCATGTGAGGCACATGCAAAACTTGGGAGATCGACTGTTGGACGGACGAGGAGGTGCATGCATCTTGTCATGCTTTCTTGGGTAAGCATACCGACCCGCCGTGACGTCAGCAGGAGCAAATTATTTGCGGGAGATGCACCTATTTTAAACTGAGTGCGAATTATGTCAGAAGGATACTGGTTAAAATGCGGGAACATTGTGTCATATATAGAGAGTACGTGTTGCAACGGAGTCGACGTACTGTGCCGGCTTACATTAACCCAACAATCCGCCACTGCTAATGAGCATGTGTACGGTGTACCGCAGGAGGCCTTAATCGAATCAATTAATCAATTCAAGCAGATCGCGAGTAATTGATGGAAGATAAAGCCAGGCACGTGCGTATGTACTTCAATTTCATTGAGTAACTCTGACTAGAAGTTGACCACGCCAAATGACGCGGGCACAGACATGTACAACTTCATTTTTTTCGTTTTATTTAGCGTTTGTTTCGTTTTTTCTGCTAGGTTTCGAAACTGATATAGTTTTATGATATGCCTTTTTTTGTTGATGTTTTTAGTATCTAAAGGAGTTGAACATATATGGGTGTAGAATGTTTATCCTGTGATGTTTTCTTGTATAGCATGATGGAAAAAAAATACTTGGTAAATATCATTGTAATAAACGAATTGATGATAAAATCAAAACACGATATTTCAGAGCGAAAGTTAGGTACATAACAATTCACTGATACAGATGTACAGCGTATTTTTAGGAGCAAATAACATGACAGCTGTTTGTAGAATACTATATGAAGTGCAAGGAATAAGGTCTTCGAGCGTGGTTACTAGTGAGGTGATGCCGTTGACAAACATAGCTGAGATGGGAATATTTACAGAAAAAGGGAACAAATGTAGTAGCAACGAAATAACCATTAATGGATATCATTATTCACTCATTGAATCTGGTAAATCTAATACACTGCATTGGACTCTCTGCATAGTTAAATAGTTATTACGGGGAAAAATCGAAACAGAATTAGTGCTAGAACAATTTTTTAAGAAATACGTTTCTCAATGTATTGCCTGTGGATGAAAATGACCGGGATAAGTTGTATGGAAATTCAGTGAAAACAAACATTACGTCTGCATGGATTGTTGTAAGAACGTGTGATAATTAGGCAAATAAAACCTTTTTCCACTATAATTACTGAACTATGCTATGAGACAATATGAATCAAAGCAACATCTAACAACCTAAGCAGTCACATATGTATCCTCCAGAATTAGTTACCTAGTTGGACACCGGCAACTCCTGTACATGGATTGCAACTTACGAAAGTAGCATACGACACAAGTTACTTTTTTTTGGATATTTCGTGGCTTTGAGTAACATCATACAACTAATCTACATCATTATTAATAGACATTAAAAAAAACATGTTTCGGCTTTATCAAACAGTCTAGTAACCTGGTTACATGTCTTTACCTTCATTGCAGAGGAACATTGTCTTCTTTGAAGTTACCCCATGGGGCACCTTGTTTTCAATCACTTGGTGTTGTTGTGTCATGTTCATAGTCTGTTGGATATTGTCACATCCCAATTTTTTGGGCTTTTTGAACATTTTCAAAAATTTAAAAGTAACCATTTGATTTTATTAATTTGCTAAAGCTTAACTTGAAATTTTAGAATTAAAAGCAATTTAATTTGAATTAATTAAACTTCAATTAATTCAAAGTGGGTTTATTTAAGTTTTTTGGATTTTATTTGAATTTAAAATCAAAATATTATTTCAAGTATTTTATTGGATTTGTGCGAAATTTAAAAGAGTTTAATTACTTTTTCTAAAAATTCCTTTATTATAGAAAATCAAAAATAAAATCAATTGAGTTTCTGAGATTTTTCTTGGATTTAAAGTTAAAAAGGAAAATTAAATTAATTTATTTTTTTCCGATCTTTTAAAAATGGTTTTTCTTTTGTCCCTAAGTTAAAATCTATTTTGTTTGCAAAACTAAAAGCAAAAGTTAAGTTAAAAGTATTTTTATTAAGTTCCATATAATTCAAGGGATTTCTGTGCATTTTCCTAGAATTTTTGGATGGATTTAGCTATTTTCTAAAAACCTTTTTGCTTTTTCGGATTTTCTTTAATTCAAAACCTATTCTAAATCCCCTTAACCTGTTTGGGCCGAATTCCTTCGGCCCATTACCCCTGTTCATCCCGTGCGGCCCAGCGCGTTGGCCCACTCATGCGCGCAGCCCACAGCCCGTGCCTCCATCCCTCGAACACTGTTCGATCAAGATCGGACGACTCCCAAACCCCGTGCGCACCTTCCTACCCACCAGAACCCGCTGGAGCTCCTCCACCGCTTTCTTCCACCGCCGCCGCCGGCCCTCCCAGGGCGCCGCATCCTCGAGACCATAAGCACTGGGTTCGCCTCGACGAGCTCTACCCGTCGGTGCCCTCGTCAATCGCTGAAGCCCAGCCAATTGCTGGCGACCAATGGGCCGTGAGCACCGCCGCCTGGTGCTGACGTGGCATTGCCACCGTGGCACCTAGTCAGCGGCCAGGTCAGCCGTCCGTTGATGTGGCTGCCCCGTCAGCAAGCCCACGTGGCTTTCTCATATTTTTCTTTAGAAAATTAATTCGGAAAAATCAAGAAAATCCAGATTTCATCATTTTATGTAATTTCAAACTTCCAAAGGCCATATCTTCTCCGTCCGAACTCCGATTCGAGTGATTCAAATTTATAAATTCATCTAAATTCATTATATTTCTATTAGTATTTATTTGATAATTTTTGGAATTTTATTTTAGTATTGTTTTATTTATTTGGCTTTGTTCGCACGTATAGATTCCAGCGTTTCGGAAGAATTCTTGGACCCGACAACCGAAGCATCTCAACTCTTCAACGAAGGCAAGTCGTAGACCCTTGATCATGTTGTTCCCAATTTATAAAAAGTATATTGTTTGATATAAACATGCATTGCTAATTGTATAATAAATAGTTTCAGGAATTAGTTAATTACCTAATAGCCATTATGCCTCCTTGATAATTTGTGAATGACATGTATTCTTGAATGACATAAACCCTTGTACACCCTAGGATGGCTAATTAATAGTTGGACATTATTGTAGTACCAACCCGGGTGCGTATTATGTTTAGCCATGCTTAGTCACGATGGGACTCACGATCACTTACTCAAAGAAGGATGGATTTTTGACTAAATAAAATATGGAATTGTGGCGCGGCCACTGTTACTAAAATTTGTTATGCCATGGCAAGGGTTGCCATTTGGCCAGGTGAACCAAAAATGATTTATACTCAGGCGAGTGATCGTGCAGTAAAGGGGATGATTTTGGGATGTGGTTGCCTCGTCTGAGTAGCCTCTAAGGACTTAACTTTGTGCGCTATTGATCTAGGCCATACCGTGCAACCACAAGTCCATTTATGGGGTGGATCTGGCCGACTAATTAGCAATGTTTTGGTTCGGTTCTATCAAGGGTTGATAAGCGACGCAAGAGGGGGCCCAGAATGGCGAAACCTTAGTGGGCAGAACCGAGTCAAAACAGAGCTTTGTAAAAGCTTTGTGATAATCGTTTAGTCGCACACCTTCGAAAGTGTGTCAGACGGATAGTATAAACTTATTATCTCTTGTGGGTCAAGCTATACAACCTCTACAGAGTGTAAAACTATTCGAATAGCCGTGTCCCCGGTTATGGACAATGCCTGGTGATTTCACACGAGGGGTAGATTTTCATAAACATATTGGAATGGGTTGGATGGATCTGAATAGTTGGTGTTGGTTGATGGTTGGGAAGTGAACGGGGTGTTCACTAATTGTTTCAAAGAAACTCGATTACTTATGTATTAATCTTTTAAATAATGCTTTTCAATCTAATTACTGTATTTACTGTCAATACTGCTTACTGCAAAGTAGCCATAAAGCCATCCTTGTCAGGCCTTGCATAGATACTATTTGCATACATTTCCCTATGACTTGCGGAGTACTTTAAAAGTACTCACAGCTTTGCGCCATTGTTGAACAGTCACAGAGGAAGAACCAAGGAATACAGAGATCTAAGATGAGGAATACCCTGAAGACTATGCGAACTAGGATGCGTTCTTCACTCGATTGCCTGTGGGCATGTCGGATGGCTTCCACGAGTTTGTTTATTCTCCGCTGCAAGTTTACTCTGTTATCTTTAGCCCTGCGTGGCAACCTTTTGTAAGACTTGACCATAAGGTCCTTTTTGTTGTTAAATATTTATTTGTATGTTTCATCTATAGTTTGTTGTACGGTTATGATTACACCAATATTGCAACTGTGTGCACTAGCTTCTGATCCAGGGACTAGTGCAGATATACACAGAGGGTCCTGGATCCGGAGATCCGGGAGCCCGACAAATGTGATATGTCAGTCGTGTGTCGATCAGAGAACGCAACCATAGTTAGCATAGTCGTTTAGTCAAAAGTTTCAAAATTTATCTTATAAATCAAACCAACCCTATAACTTGAATAGTTGTTCTTCTCTTGTCTTATTCTATTTCTTTCTCATCTTACTCTATTCCTTACTCATCTTATTCTATTATCTTCTCATCTCATTCTTAGGTTCTTATATCTTACCTTCTCTGAAACTTTTTCAAATTTAAATTGACCCTCTGACCTTAGTAATCTCTATAGGATTGATTCCTCGATGATCCAAGCGCTAGATGACCTGGAAGTTCCAAGATGTGTCGTTTGTATCAAGTTGACCGTCCATGTAAGTTAGATTAATAGTGTTGCCCCAAAGTTATCCTTCTCTATTTTAGAATCGTTTAGTCCGCGTAATAGGATATTTTTGCTTGAGTGTCGCATTTTATTGCTCTTTAATAGCTTTCCGGGCATTTGTTCTTTGGGTTTAACCGGTTTTCCCCAGATAGGATGCTTCTGTCTTCCTCCCTTGTTCTCTCTCGTCTAGTGTGCTTTTCCCTCTCACCTATTGTGCTTTCTTCTTCTCATCTATGAAACATGTGAAGAATTGTTGAAGATTTCGAAGAAGATGGAAGTCCTACCGAGAGTAAGACTTTGCGATTCTGCGAAGAACCATGAAGCAATCGATCAGAGAAGGAAGCAACATGGAAAAAACCAAGAGCCAAGTTTCCCGATCTTTCTTTCTAGTCTCTCTGAATCTCGGGGGTTGAGATTCCCTTTAAGGGGTGTAGGGTTGTCACGTCCCAATTTTCTGAGTTTTTTGAAAATTTTCAAAAATTTAAAAGTAACCATTTGATTTTATTAATTTGCTAAAGCTTAACTTGAAATTTTAGAATTAAAAGCAATTAAATTTGAATGAATTAAACTTCAATTAATTCAAAGTTAGTTTTATTTAAGTTTTCTAGATTTTATTTGAATTTAAAATCAAAAATATTATTTTGAGTATCTTATTGGATTTGTTTGATATTTAAAAGAGTTTAATTGCTTTTTCTAAAAATCCTTTATTATAAAAAGTCAAAAGAAATCTATTGAGTTTCTGAGATTTTCTTGGATTTAAAGTTAAAAAGGAAAACTAAATTAATTTCTTGTTTTTCTTGATCTTTTAAAAATGGTTTTTATTTTGTCCCTAAGTTAAAATCTACTTTGTTTGCAAAACTAAAAGCAAAAGTTAAGTTACTTTGTTTGCAAAACTAAAAGGAAAAGTTAAGTTAAAAGTATTTTTATTAAGTTCCATATAATTCAAGGGATTTCTGTGCATTTTCCTAGAATTTTTGGACGGCTTTAGCTATTTTCTAAAAACCATTTTGCTTTTTCGGATTTTCTTTAATTCAAAACCTATTCTAAATCCCCTTAACCTGTTTGGGCCGAATTCCTTCGGCCCATTACCCCAATCATCCCATGCGCCCAACAGTGTTGCTTTCATGCCTTCAGATTCCTGACAGCGCCTCCATCCTCGACACCTTTGTCCGATCAAGATCGGACGGCTCCCAAACCCTATGCGCTTTTCCCCGCTCCGCTCCGCATCTCGCTGACCGGTGGGCCCCTCCTGTCAGCCACCACCACCGCTGTTCGTCGTCTTCCTCCTCCCGACCGTTGTCGCTCGGGTCAGCGTCGAGCATGCGTGCACACGTTTTGCGCCGGCCGCACCTGCCCTGTCGCATCGCCCGTCGCTCGCATTGATTGTGGCGTTCTCCGCCGCACCCGTTGCCGCCACCCACTCCCGCTCCCGTGTCCTGTCGCATCCCCGCACCTGCTCTTGTCTATGTCGGTCCTCGCCGCCGTGAAGCACGCCACTGCCCTTACCTCCCTCCAGACCTCCCCGCGCCTATTTAAGGCAAGCACCAGGAGCCCCGAAGCCTCCTCCCACTTTCCCCTCACCTCGCCCTCTCTCTCTCTCTCTCTCGCTCTCCTTCGGCCTCGGTTGAAGCTCTTCGCTGCCGGCCACCACGCGACACTGCCGCCATTTGCGCCGCCTCCGAGCCTCCCCCAGCGCCATCGACCCTGCCTCCAGCATCGCAAGGACACAAGCTTCCCCGTGTGCACCTTCCCACCCACTAGAACCCGCCGAAGCTCCTCCACCGCTTTCTTCCGCCACCGCCGCCACCGCTCGTCACCCTCGCCGCTGGCCCTCCTATGGCGTCGTGTCCTCGAGACCGTAAGCACTGGGTTTGCCTTAACGAGCTCTACCCGTCGGTACCCTCGCCGATCGCCAGAGCCCAGCCAATCACCGGTGACCATTGGGCCGTGAGCGCCGCCGCCCAGTGCTAACGTGGCACTACCACCGTGGTGCCTAGTCAGCGGCCACGTCAGCCCTCCGCTGATGTGGCTGCCTCGTCAGCAAGCCCACGTGGCTTTCTCGGATTTTTCTTTAGAAAATTATTTCGGAAAAATCAAGAAAATCCAGATTTCATCATTTTATGTAATTTCAAACTTCCGAAGGCCATATCTTCTCCGTCCGAACTCCGATTTGAGTGATTCAAATTTCTAAATTCATTATCTTTCTATTATTATTTATTTGATAATTTTTGGATTTTTATTTTGGTATTGTTTTATTTATTTGGCTTTGTTCGCATGTATAGATTCCGGTGTTTCGGATGGATGGGTGAAATGCCGTCGTTTAATTCCAGAAAAACAATGCAAGCACTAGTAGGGTGGACATTGTTTCCAAGATAGTAAGAATGATATTTGGAGAAGATATTAGGTGTGTTAGTGCTAGCTAGTGCTTTGCATTCAGATGTTGTTTGTGGGCTCATATTGCTGCGTGCGCTGCACAAGTACTTGTGGAAAAGGTTGGGATTAAGGTAGGACGAAATGTTGAAAGACTACTTGTAGCGTCTAACTTACTCGTGGGCTGCACGTGATCGAAGCCCTATAACATTCTGGAAGCTGTATGCATTGTGTGTGTTCAACGTTGGTTTGTAACCACTAGGGACTGTTGATATATGTTGATGCATCGCCTCCCGTCACTGTTGCAGGCGTACGTTGCTACCCGTGCAAAACGCGCGCTTAATTCCCTACACATGGATGGGTGAAATGTGCCGCCGTTTAACTGGGAGATCGACTGTTGGACGGACGAGGAGGTGCATGCATCTTGTCATGCTTTCTTGGGTAAGCATACCGACCCGCCGTGACGTCAGCAGGAGCAAATTATTTGCGGGAGATGCACCTATTTTAAAGGGTTTCTTCGGAATCGCTAAATATCTGTTGACAGTTTTTTTTTCATACAAAACAGTCATTTTTCTGTCTATTAGATGTGCTTTTGGAAAACAAATGCAGGCATAAAAATGATTTTCTTTTCTGCAAAAGTCCTTCCCCTGCTTTTTGATCATTAGTCTCTTTATGGCCTATGTAGTTGTGGGGGAACTAGCTGGTATCTACTGGGGGATTGTAAACCTTTCTGATAGTTAGCACAAAATCAGGTGTGTTTGCCCAGTATTATTTAGCGTTGTGTATATCTTTAGTTCTTTCATTAGGACAATATATATTTGACGAGGATCTAATAATCTTCATTTAATTATCTATCTGTAATTCTAATTATGGATGATAATGACGTCATATAGTTCTTGGGTATAACTCTTATTTCATAAGGGAGAAGCTGGAGGTCGTAAGTATTTCTACGACCACCCCATAGTCGTAAGACTTTCTACGACTACCTCCTGATTTTAAGTCCATCTACGATTAGTATGTGGTCGTAAGCTTTACTACGACCATCGCCTGGTCGTAAGCTCTTCTACGACTAGCCTCTCGTTGATGAGGTCTGCAGACATGTGGGCCTAATAGACCTGGAGATCTTCTGCACCATATCTAAAGATATGTGCACTGAATTACGTTGTTATTCTCTGGAATAATGGCACGATATAACTCTCTGTCATGGTGATAACTGCCTAGCGACGTGGGAACGTTACTACTCCCACAATAATCTCCAGTAACGGCTCCATTATCTGAAGCATTAAGGCGCCCTTTTGACTGGAGAAACGCCGGCCCACTCCGAGGACTGTATAAAAGGCGGGATCATCAGGAGGAAAAAGAACAAGGCAATTAGGAGCACGAGACATCACACTCTAGTCTTTCTCTTGATTTGTAATCAACACATACTCAATACATACACACAGGAGTAGGGTTGTTATTCCCCCTGGAGAAGGCCCGAACCTGTATAAAAATCCCCGTGTCTTTGTCTCTGCGTGATTTGAGCCTCAGAGACCCCCCGAATCAAACAATCTTTACGTAAGATCGGTTCTAAAACACCGACAGCTGGCGTTGTCTGTGGGGTTCTTCAAGTCATCAGCTTACCTTCGCTTCTTCCCAACTGTAATGCTCTCATGGCAGGAAAGTAGAACGAGGAGAACTAGTTCAACTTGGCCGATTACGCGGATATCGACATGGATGCCGGTTTCGACTATGAGCCGAGTATCACATCATCTGATGGTGATGTCGCCTTCGGAGATCATCCTCCAGGAGACCATACCACCGATGGATTTGAGGAGGGATCCTTATCCCCCACAACGTTACGTCCGAACAAGGAACCAGCTTCCTTAGAGGGTAAGGGTCGATCCGACCACAATCAGGACTGCACCAAGACAGACTCAAAGCATGGTGAGGGTTCCCCCTCCAAGTGTTCAAGTCCGTCTAAGACAGTCTGACCTAGCACGACAAGTTCTGGAAGCCATCATTCCGGAGCTTCATCAACACCTGGTGGTCGTCTCTCTTAGGTTAGCCCCACAAAGGATGGGGTTGAACATGCTTTTCCTGCAGGAATATGTGATAAGTAGGGGAAAACGCTCATTCAGTCTAATGCAAGCATTATGCTATGAGACAATATGAATGAAAGCAACACAAAAAATATAAGCAGTCAAGATAGGCAAGGATGAAAAATGACAGCATATCCAAACCGAATAAGCCAACTAAAGAATAATGAAAACATACCAGCAAGCAAGATCACTGTAACAACTATGTTAGAATGCAAGGAGAAGCACGATTAGAGACGCTCACATCGAGCTCTACGGATATCTAAACCCCACAAAGCCAAACCTCTGCTCACAACTCACGAACCCACCATTCAACATTCATCAGACTAGCAAGTAACATCACTGTAACATCTATGTTAGAATGCAAGGATAAGCACGATTAGAGATGCTCACATCGAGCTTTTCGGATATCTAAACCTCACAAAGCCACACCTCCGCTCACAACCCACGAACCCACCATTCAACATTCATCCAACCCAACAAAAACAACACCAATAAGTATGAATAAGAAAACCATGTTGAGCAAGCGTTTTTTCGGCGAGGCAGCAGACCAAGCACTGCAGGTGCTCGGAGTATTGTGACTTTCCTGCCCACTGTGGCCTTCCTATCCTCCACCGTGTCGCACACTCTAGCGGAGATGATGTCGCTGCAAGGGGGATGTTGTGATAGCGTTAGGAGTATGATTAGGCCTTAATAAAAAAATATGCATAAAGCACATGACTTAGCCCCAGATAGCATTAATATTCAAGAATGTGCACATAATACGGATAAGTCTTAAAAATTCCATAAGGGCAGCAGGGCGCACACTAAAATGCAAATATTGGAATAATTAACCAGTTCCAATAGTCTCCTAGCAACACGCATGAGGATGGCTGTAAGTAGATGTGGCCACCTTTAGGGCAGGCAAACAACCTACATATAATACCAATAAGTGGCAAATGCACAGCAGTAAAGCAATCCATAAATGGACCCCATACGCTCATTACAGAAATTCTCTAATCACTTTCCCTAGGTTATGAAGCATAAGGATTCTAGTGGCCATAACTTTTGCCCTGGACCTCTTAACAGACATGAGCTCTATATCTCAATTGACCAACTCGATGAGCTGTACAAACCATATAATAGGCTGAAGATCCAGCTCAGATGTTTAGAACATGACAAATGTTTTTAGTCTTCTAGGCTAGCAGAACCGACATAATTAATCTAGGCTTGAAGTGGTTAACTGGTGTAAACATATCCCAATTTGAGCAAAGCAAGCTCCCCAAGGTGGATGGCAGTATTCTACACAAGTACTGCCAAAAGTAAGTAGTTTAAGTTAAGCGATAATATCTACACAAGTACTTTGGCAACCAGTAGTGCACATATGAAAAGACACTAAGCATTAATTATCTATGCTAGATACTAATAGGTAGTTTGGTAGAGCAAAATCCTCGGTCGTTACTTGCTAAGTAGCTGGTATAACCTATGTTGCTGAAAGAACCTGTTTACCAATGGCATATTAGGTGTAAGGTGTGATGGCGAATATAGCAGAGCATAGAAACTATATGTATTGTGCCAAATTGATGAATCCTTATAGCGATCTTTGTAGGGACATTGCCCAAAATGTTCAAAGGTAACATAAAAAACCATGTATCTACTGTACTTATACACCTAAACACTGCAATCAACTCGGTTACACATCTGTACATAAACTAATTGTCTTCTCTACGCCATTCATAGGTCAAATAAGCCTAAGTGCAAGCTCATCCTGTCAATGGTACATAAATGTAGATGTACCTGAAATTAATGTATTACGTGCGAGGTAAGCTTCGTGCTTTCTTAGTGTAACGACTCCTGATTACGCTTTCCTATTTCATTTTTTGCATACATGATACTGACCAAACCTTTATTCTCTCTGTTTACAGCTGATACAGTCGATTCCAGCCACTTAGAACTGTTGAACCTTCGCCGTATGATATTTCTAAAACCATTGCCCGTCCTCCTGTTGAAGAAAAGACTGTTAAAGAACTTCTTGATCTTGACTTATTTGACTGTGAGGTAAACTAATTATGCTTTCTATCATTACTACTTACTGATAGATGCATACATTGTATAGCCAGCAACAATCACCCATTTTTATGTCTCACAGGGCGTGTACTACGCGTGCACCGTCACCGTTACACGTTTGGCACCAGGACAACGTTGGTGGTTCCCTTCATGCCAACTGTGCCACAAATCAGCTACACCAGACGGAATATATTATAAGTGCTCAGACCCAAACTGTACTTCCACACATGCAGATCATAAGTAAGCTTATTATTTCTTATACCATAATTATTTATGATTCTACCACTTACCTAATTAACTAGGGTTCTTACTATTCTTATGCTCTTCTATACAAGATATCGGATTTCTTTGATTGGCTCAGATGGAAGTGATGAAGCTGAATTTGTACTCTTCAGAAAAATTGGACAGCAGATCGTACGAAAACCAATCCTCAGTTTACTTTGTATAGATCGTCCTATACATGAGCCTCAACATGAAATGGTCACTACTGCTCACGCAAAGAATGAGATACCCAGTGACATTGCTGCCATTGTGTCACAGAAGTATAGATTTGTTGTATCAATCACTGATAAAAGCTTCATGCGGCCACGTCCATCATTCCAGGTTCATAGAATTGATACTGCTTTTGGTAGACAGCTGCACTCTTCACTTTTCTACGCAAGTTCTTCCTCTTCACATCAAACTACTACTAAGGACATATCTCTCATTCAACAAACAACCCCTTTTACCGAGACTAAATTAAGGCCATCTTCTGCTGCACCAAAAAACGTACAGATAGCTGAATTGACAACATACCCATCGCAACAACCAGTGACTGTTGAGGTAACCTGTGATCCATTCAATCTAATATTTAAGATTATAGTATTCCTTCATTAGTTGTTCAATAAAATTGATACATTAAGTTTCTCAAAAAAAAAAGACAAACATAACCCTTAGTATTACTATTAGTAGTTCGCGCTACATGAGACGCCTAATTAGCCCTCTCATATTTGACTGTTATTTAGTTTAATAAACATTGTACCTATGTATCACATTTTATAAAACAATGATATTACCTTCTACATATATTAGATTTCTATTATTCTCTAAGCTTTAGGATACTATTGTGATCTGGGTTTTTATTATACATCGAATCAAGCTAACTGTTCCTGCTAAAAACTCACAGTATAGTAGTTCATATTATTACTTTTACATTCTCTTTAGCAATAACTTTCATAACACAGTTACTAGTAACAGTACTTCGTAATTTATACATCAATTCAACAGTACTGTCACCATCGTACTCCAGCATTTACATTTAGACCATATCTTAATTGCTGCAACTTACGATTTCAAAATGTAAACTATCATCTCAGCCATATATACATCTGTACAGACACCTTCATTTAAGCTTTCATTAATATAATTTAATCTTATCATGTCAAAAAAATGCAACATCAAACTATGACATTATAATGTTCTTTTATTTCATGCTACTCCACTAGCATTTAACAGATCCCTTAGTTGTTGCACCTTTCATTTCCAAGAAACGAAATATCATCTCAAACATATAAAGATCTGTATATACATCTTCGCCTAGACTTTCATTAATGTAATTCAATCTTAGCCCTTCTAAAAAAATACTAAAATAGCAAACTATACCATTAGACTGTTATCTTAATTCATACTATGCATATACATTACTACTACTATTGGTCATCCTCAGGAAAACCTCAAAGATTGGTATTTATGAATTCTCTTTAATGATATCTTTAATAGCAATATCACCATTATAAGTGTTTCGATTTACCCTTTCTCCTTTAGCACTACTGTAATCTATAAACTATATTAGAATTACTTAATACAACCTTTATTAGTTACATTTGCCTTTCTAAATATGCCACCTCTCATCCTATCTGCCATACACCAAATATGATTAGTATACTTTTCATTAATTATTTCCTTTGACCTTAGTATGCTAAATTCATACTTATACACCAAAACAGCTTGATGATGATCAACCTGAGAAAACACCTTGCTCAGCTGCCAAACAAACTGCTATGTCTAGCGCTTCAGTTAGGTATTTATTTCCCTAACTGAAAAACTCAATATAATAGTGGCGAATACTTTGACTTGGTACCATACTTGCCTTTATGCTCTAACTCTTTCTTTATTGTTTTTCATCGCAGTAGAGATGTGTCGGTGTTTTAGAACCGATCTTACGTAAAGATTGTTTGATTCGGGGGGTCTCCTAGAATGGAATCACGCAGAGAGATTGACACTGGTATTTTTATACAGGTTCAGGCCTTCTTCGGGGAGAATAACAACCATACTCCTGTGTGTGTATGGTATTGAGTGTATCTTGTACAATTGGGAGAAAAGACTAAGACTATTACAGAAGATAGTGCATGTTTTCCCAATTGCTTGCTGTGTTCTCCTCCCTTTTCTTCTCTGATCACCGCCTTTATATAGTCGGTGAAGGAGTAGCCGTTTCTCCAGGTGAAGCGACGCCTCATCATGTCCTGTAACGGGCACACGTTTGTAGTAATCACCGGAGTGTTAACTCCTCCATGCCGTCTGGCAGTTACTTATCAGAGACAATGGAGTATTACATGCTATTACTCCATAGAATAACAGCGTATATTGACTGCTTGGATTCCTTAATCAATTGGACCCACTCGTCTGAAGGTTTTATTGATCATAAGGCGGTCGTATCTAACCTGGTCGTAGAAGAGCTTACGACCATGGAGTAGTCGTAGAATAACTTACGACTGGATAGTGATCGTAGAAGAACTTACGACCATAAGGTAGTCGTAGCAAGACTTACGACAATGGGGGTGGTCGTAGAAGAACTTACGACCACCTGGTAGGCTTCTCCCTTGTAAATATAAGGGGTATACCTAGGGACCACATGACATCATATTTACCCATAATAAGAATTACAGATAAAAGATTAAATGAGGATTATTAGATCCTCGTCATCTAGCCACCCAACTTCAAGTGAAAGTAACTTATTTGGGAAAGGAGTCATAGATGGTCTTATGACCACGAGAGGTTCGTGGAAAGATGGTCGAAGGAAAAACTCTTCGACATTTGTACATCACTTTGACCATAAATATACTTGGTCAAGAAGGTTGCTTATGACTACCAAATAGTCGTAGAGAACTTTTACGATTATGAAGTGGTCGTAGTATGGTGATCGGAAGTAAATCCTTTCCGATTGGTATTTCATTTGGTCAGAAAGACTTGGCCAAGAAAGTAATTTTGCTTGAGGTGTAAAAACGAACCTGATTTTCTTGGGCAGACAACCTAGAGAATCGCAATCGACTCTTATAGGTCTGTCTGTTGGGGCGGTTCCCGAAATGGTGGCAACCCTTGGATTGCCACACCTTCAGCCCAGGCATATGGTTATAAATACTTACCGGGGGTGAGACTTGGGTTTCTACTTTCCCCTAAATCGCTCCCGCTGTTCATCGAGTTCTTGCCTTCTCCGTCACCAACCCAATTGTGCTTTCTCCCAAGACCTTCCCTAATTCAAAACCTCCCCTCTCTGAGAGAGATGGCCAGAAAAGTTTCCGAGTGGACCGAGTCGGAGATGGATGCGGTGAAGATTCAAGCCTTGGTCGATGCCGAGAAGATTCCAGAAAAGGTTCTTGTGAAGTGGATTGCGGCGGCTGGGCAGCATTGGCCGTCGGGGGAGATTGGGCAAATCCCCGTCTTCCAGACGTATTGTGAGTGTGGCCTTCGATTGCCTGCTCACCCTTTCCTCACACTCGTACTTGAGCACTTTGGGGTGGAATTGGTGAACCTCATTCCCAATTCCATCCCAATGCTAAGTGTATTCGTATATTTGTGTGAGGCATACCTGGGAATTCCAGCAGACCTCGAGCTCTTTCAATATTTTTATGGAATGGCTCGACAAACTAGGATTGCTGGGAGTTGTGGTCTGAAGCTCCATGACGGGAAGTCGAAGAAGTATATTCAGATGTTTACTCGGTCTTTGTGGCCGGGATGGAGGAAGAGATGGTTTTACTGGAAAATCACCCAAGATGACAGCCTTACTTTCGCGGGGAAGGCTGCCGAGAAGATTTCTTCCTAGGATTCAACTCCCAAGGATCTTGGCCGGATTGCTCCCTATATTCAAGCCATTAATGACTTGAAGGAGGAGGGGCTGACCGGATGGCATGTGGAGAAGAATTTCATCACACGTCGAATTAGCCCCTTGAAGAAACGAGTACCTCCTATGTGGAGGTACACGGGGTCACAAGACCCGACCAAGGACTACGAGGCGAGTAAGTGAATCTTCGACTTAGCTCTCGGTTTGGTCTTTCTCAAAGTGGTCTAATGAATGTCTTATCTGTTTGTATAGATCTTTCACAAACAGAGATTGACATTCAGGTCAAGCTTGTTTGTGAGAAATCTCCGCCACCCAGAGTGACGGTTCCTCAAATCCTTGCGGTTTTATCCACATAGGAGAAGATAGAGCACCTAAAGGTAATCAAGGGTTGATTTCATCCTTAGGACTTCGTAGTCGTAAGAAGACTTACGACTACTTGGTTGTCATAGAAACATTTACGACTAGGTAGTGATCGAAGAAAATCTTACGATCAAGGAAATGTTGTAGAAAAACTTACGACTGGGAACTGGTCGTAGAAAATCTTATGACAGATCAGTAATTCTTCTTTTTCTATTTTCTTCAGAAAGTAGGTATGGAAAACCATCAGGATGACCAAGAGGTCGAACTGATAGCCATCGGCGCATAGATGACAACGGAAAAAAAGTCCAGCTCCTCCGTCTAAGAAGCGCCGACTCGTGAAAGTCGCCGATAAGAGAGGTGCAAGCTCAAGTTCTGTTTATCTGACCAGATCCTCTGCAAAATATGCTGCAGATATGGCTGCAGCTGAAGCCGAGGAGGTTGAAGCAGCTGAAGCTGAGGAGGCCGAAGCAGTCGAACCTCTCAAGCGCGAAGTCCGCGAGGCCAAGGTACCCTTCTATTATGACAAGAAAACTTTCGCAACTTCTGCCTCTCCTGGCTTTGTCAAGCAACTAGAAAAGGAGAACTGGAAGGACTTTATGTCTTTTGTGAAGGATAATGTTGCTCCAGCAAAGCCTGTGGTCGAGGGAAGCGCCGATCTTGGAATGGTCGAGACTGATCTCGGCCATCCAGAAAGTCAGGAGATCCGAGAGGTGGCTCCTGTTCAAGACCCATGACCAGACATGGCCGTGTCTGAGCCTATTCTTCAACTTGAACCGCGACCAGACGTGGTCGTAGAAAAGAAGTCGAAGAAATCTTCTGTTGGGAAGGTGACTCATAAGTTCCTAGTTAAGTCCAGGGTGCAGAGGTATGTGAAAAAGACTAAAGTGTAATAACAGCATTTACCTTTTGCTTTTCACAACTTAACGTGCTTTCCTTTTGTTGCTCTTGGCCCGACTCCTTCAGCCCCCGAGGCTGCTTCTATTGAGAAGTCTATTGCCATTTCTCCAGCGGATGGAGAGATGACAGCGGAAGTGGTCGAAGGATCACTCACCGCCTGAGTAGCGGAGGAAGTCGTGGCTTCTGTAGTGGTCGCTACAACCACTGAGATAGTTGCTACGACCGCTGAGGTGGTCGTGGAGGCAGCAGAGGCAGTGGTAGAAGCCTCTAGCCAACGTGGTGATATATCTGACCACCGTGCCGGGAAGGAAGTCATTGCAGACGTACCTCCCGGTTCCCAAAGAGAGGCTGCAGTTACAGAATCAGAAGACGAGGAGTACTTCAACTTCTGTTCTGATTTCTTTGGGCCTGCTTCCATCGTGGGATCTTCTGCTTTTAGATCTCGCAATCGAGTCCCTCATCCCAATGATATTCCCAACAAAGGGGAAATTTTTCACAACGAGCGTCTCGAGAACGTTTGGTGGAATCAAGTCGCGAAGATAGATAAGCTGAAGAGTCCAATGATGGTTTTCTCGATGTTTGCTCGGACGACCATGAATGTAAGTATTTAAGGATACTTATATGTGCGGCCTTCCCTTGCTTCTTACTGTCTTTCTTTTTGCAGAAAGCTCTGGAACAAATTGCCACTGTTGGTGAATATCACCGACAACTTGTAGAGCTACGATAGGAAAAAGCGGAACTCTGCAAACAGGCAGAGAGGTGGTAAGTCACTGTTATTCGTAGTCGTTTTTTATTTGACCACTTATATAGTGCTTATGGGGTTTGTCGTGGAAAAACTCACGACTAGGTGCTAGTCGTAGAAAGACTTACGACCAGTTGGATAGTGCTCATGTCTACTTTTAACCTTTATAGGTTAAATAGTGACAAAAAGATCTTGGCTGACTCGCTCGATTATGAAAAAGACGAGACGAGAAAGCTAAGGGAAGAGATAGAAGACCTCTTGAAGAAGCTTCAGGAGGATAACTCTGCAGCTCAAAAATTGCAGGGGAGAAAAACAGTAAGTGCTGAACTTAAGACTGCTTATGTCGTTGATCTTTACCTTTTTAACTCTTGCTTCTTTTCAAAAAAGAGGACAAAATGAGAAGGCTCCAAATCGAAGTTAAAGATAAAACTTTGGTCATTCACGAGATTTCTCGTATCGCCAAAGATAAAGATCAAGAGATTGAAAGGCTGAGATCTCGGCAAGCAGGTAAGCAGTTCTTTACCTGTAGTCCTTCACGAGTTCTTTTCTTATTCTAACTCTCATTTGTTTTTAGAAATTGAGCTCGAATCGGAAGGCTCGAAACCGGGATCAAGAAAAACCATGATCCTTAACGACCCTCCACATCGCCAGAGAAAACATAAGGACATCAAATTATGGGAGAAGCGACATCTTTGAGACCATTGCTTCCTATAATAAGGAAATCGAGAAGTTAGATTCTCGACTAGCAGGTAAGGAATTCTTTACCTGTGAACTAGTTTTTTCCTCTTCTAGGAATTGTTTTTGCTTGACTAGTCTTACCCCTTTCAGAGCAAGTAGTCGAAAATAAACAATTCCGCGAGGCTTCGACTCGTAACCAACAGGAGATGAAGTCGACGAAGATTAATCTTCGGGGCAACATCATGCTCCTGAACAATATACTTGGTGAGCTGCGTGGTGAGGGAAAAACTCCTCGAGAAGACACGATAGCTGCTCACATAAGTACTATTGGGGAACAAGTCGGGACTTTGCAAGAATTGGTGACCACCCTGAAGGCCAACCAAGCTGACTCGATAAAGGAGGCGGTCGAAGGTGCAATAAGTTATGTATTGGCAAAACTTAAAGCTCATGACCCCAGCCTTAACGTGCAACCAATCGACGCTGACTTCGACTGCCCTAAGGCAAAAGCAAGTCATTTGATTGAAGAAATACAGCCAGTCGGCAGGAAGGTCTCGGAGGAGATGCAACTGGGATCTCCTTCTTCAGAGTAGTTTGTAATAAAAACCTGTGAAAACAAGCTTTTGCTGATGTAATATATAATCCATCTTGTTTCCTACAAATCATCTTGTCGAGTAGTTAGTAACTCAAAAGATAATTGACGAAAGAAAGACTAAGAATCAAAGTCAAATTAATAACTTTATCCTAGCCCCCGACTATTTGATTAGTTTATTTAGATAAACTAAGTAAATAGTGTTAAAAGGGTTTATGAAAACAGAGAGGTTTGATTAACTTGTAGTTTTTTATCACGATTGTCATGCATTGGTCGAAAGAGTAGGAATGAATCGACGCTAGGAAGTTCCTTCTAGTGGGCAGGACCATGTGCAGAGAGAAAAGGCTTCGACTAAGTGATATTACCATCTCCGACCAGATTAATTAAATCGAGAATGGTAACTTGAGTTAGGCAAACGTCTAGAGGACTTTTTTTAAAAAAATTCGTTCGTCCTTTTTTTGTGGACTCGATAGGTCTGTCCTGGTAGCAAGAGTAGGAAACTGAACAATGCTAGAAAGTTCCTTCTAGTGGGTAGGACCACGTGCAGAGAGGAGAGACTTCGACTAGATGTGTTTCTTCCTCCGACTAGATGGAACGGACCGAGTACACTAAAAGCAGTTGAATAAATCTCAAAAAGTGCACTCTGCTTAGAGTATTTTTCAAAATAACTAAAGAAATAAACTAAGGTGGATAAGAGCTGGCTTTAAAAATATTTCGACCAAATAGAACCCGAGCTCTTTTTATTGGTAGCAAAAGTGAGTAACGAGTCGACACTAGGAAGCTCCTTCTAGCGGGCGTGACCACGTCTTGAGTAAAGGAGGGCTTCGACTAGGTGATGTTACTTGCCTTTCGACCAGTGTAAAGAAAACTGGGTGTTTGAAATGTAGTCGAAAGATTATGAAAGCGCTACTCAAAAATAAGACAATAGAGGTAGAAGGAACCTGAGGCTTTATTGTGCAATGGTTTGTTACACATAAAACTTATGTGAATCGGTCGATGTTCCAAGAATTCGAGAGAACTCGCCGTCTTCCATTGCTAATCGTCTCGACCTCGGTCGTAACTTTGACCACTGTAAGGACCTTCCCACTTGGGAGAAAGTTTATTCCGATTAGACTTGGATTGGCAGAGCCTCAATACTAAGTCACCTACAAAGAAGGTCATGCGAGGTTGACCTTACGATCGTAGTATCTACGCAGGGCTTGTTGGTAGACTGCTGAACGGATTAAGGCCTGGTTTCTCCTTTCTTCGAGCATGTTGATGTCATCCGCTCGAAGTTGTTCTTGGTTGGAGTCGTTGAAAGTTTCGACTCGTGTTGACCGTATCTTTAGTTTCAGAGGAAGCATGGCTTCGGCTCCGAAGACTAGGAAAAAGGGTGTTTCACCTGTAGCCCGACTAGTAGTCGTACGAACTGCCCATAATACAGAAGGTAATTCATTTACCCAAGCCCCCGAGCGCTTGACAAGCTGGTCGAAGACTCGAGTTTTAATTCCTTGTATTATTTGGCCGTTTGCACGTTCGACTGCCCCATTGCTTTGGGGATGGGCAACAGAAGTGTAACATAGCTTGGTACCCAACTCGTCGCAAAATTCCTGAAATTTTGCGCTCGAAAATTGTTTACCATTATCTATGATTATTCGACTTGGAACTCCGAATCGAGTAATTACGGATCTCATCATGAACTGCTTTTGTTTGCTTAGTTGTTATCGATCCACGAGTTCGCTTCGATCCATTTTGTGAACATATCAATAGCCACAAAAAGGAACTCGAAACCTCCTGGAGCTTTGGGGAACGGTCTTAGAATATCGAGACCCCAGATCGCAAAAGGCCAAGACAGAGGTATCGTTTGTAATGCTTGAGCTGGTTGGTGTATTTGCCTGCTATGAAATTGGCATTGGACACACTTTTGAACCAACTCTTTGGCATCGTACAGGGCTGTTGGCCAGTAGAAACATTGTCGAAAGGCCTTACCGACCAGCGTTCTGTAGAAAGCATGAGTTCCACAGATGCCATCGTGTATGTCGTGAAGAAGTGTTAATCCTTCGCTCTGCGGAATGCATCGCATGAGCACCCCTTGAGAGCCTCGTTTATAGAGGACTCCTTCAACCAAAGTATATATTTTGGCTTTTTGGTATAAGCGATCTGCCTTGGGATCGTCTTCGGGTACGGAACCCTTCTGAAGATACTCGTAGATGGGAGCCATCCAAGTATCCTCGTATTCTAGAGATGCCATCTCAATAGGAGGTGTCTCTGGTTCTTCAACCAGGGACAGCTTTTGGAGTTGTTCCAAGAAGACTCTTTTTGGTACTATAGATCGGGAAGAAGCCATTCAAGCAAGCTGGTCTGCGAGGAAATTATCCTTTCGAGGGATAAATTGTGCCTCGAAACCGAAAAAATGCTTTTCTAGCTTACACACTTCCGATAAGTACCGAGACATTGTTGGGTTAGAGCACTCGTACTCTTTCCCGACTTGATTCACGACTAGTTGAGAGTCTCCTCTCACGAGTAGTCGGCGAATCGAGAGCGCTTTCGCAGCTCGTATGCCAGCTAGCAAACCTTCATATTCTGCCACGTTGTTAGCGGCCTGAAAGTTTAATTGTATGGCATACTTTAAGGTCTCTCTGGTAGGAGATACCAGGACCACTCACCCGAGCCACTTAAAGTAAGTGACCCGTCAAAGTACATCGCCCAATCGGTCGGGGAATCGTCTCGGGATCCCGAACGAGTTCAGATTTGTCCATTCAGCGACAAAGTCTGCCAAGATCTGGGATTTAATGGTCGTTCGGGACACGAAATGGAGGTCGAACTCCCCAAGTTTGACTAACCATTTTGCCATGCGTCCCGTTGTTTCCCTATTCTGGAGGATCGCTCCCAAGGGAAACTCAGATGGTACAGCTATTTTGTGCGCCTAAAAATAATGTCGTAGTTTCCTCGAAGACATGAGGAGGGCATATAGAAGTTTTTGAACCTGAGGGTAACGCTCCTTAGGCCCGTGTAAAACTTCACTTACGTAGTAAATTGGACGTCGTACGTTTTCACGTTCTACGACCAAGATCAAGGCCATCGCACTGTGGCGTGGCAGCTAGGTAAATTAAGAGCGTCTCTTCTGGCCTTGGAGAAACCAAAACAGGAGCACTCGTAAGATACCTCTTGACATCCTCAAAGGTAGTGTTTGCCTCGTTCGACCACTCAAAACCTTCATGTTTCCTTAGAAGTTTAAATAAAGGCAATCCTTTTTCACCCAGTCGTGCGATGAAACGACTTAAAGCCGCCATGCACCCTGTTAGTTTCTGGACTTCCTTCTTCGTGGTCGGAGGGCGCATTTGGACAATAGCCTGTATCTTTTCAGGATTTGCTTCGATTCCTCATATAGATACTAGGATTCCAAGCAATTTTCCTGAAGAGATTCCGAACACACACTTCTAAGGATTGAGTTTTAAGCGGTGCTTTCTGAGGTTGTCGAATGTTTCTTGTAGGTCAGTGATATGATTAAGTCTCTTGATGCTTTTAACGACTAGATCATCAACATTGGCTTCTAGGTTTCGGCCTAGTTGAGATGAAAAAGTCGATTGCATTAAGCGTTGAAAAGAAGCGTCGGCATTTTTTAGACCAAATGGCATTTTGACATAGCAAAATATACCAAATGGTGTAATGAATGCGGTCTTTTCTTCATCGTCTAGACACATATTGATCTGGTGGTATCCAGAATATGCATATAAAAAATTTAACATTTCACAACCTGCAGTAGAATCAACCAACTGATCGATACGAGGTAAAGGGAAATTATCTTTTCGACAAGCTTTATTAAGATCAGTGAAGTCTACGCACATACACCATTTGCCGTTTGACTTCCTAACCATTACAGGGTTAGCCAACCACTCTGGGTGGTTGACTTCTCTTATAAAGCCTGCTTTAAGTAGCTTGTCCAATTCTGATTTAATAGCATCTCGTCGATCAGGGGCAAATCTCCGTAGTTTTTGTTTTACGGGTACTTTGTTAGGCCGTAAAGCTAGCATGTGCTCGATCACCTCCCTGGGGACTCCGGGCATGTCGGATGCTTGCCACGCGAAGACATCTGCGTTAGCTCGGAGGATGGTGATGAGGGCGTCTTCCTACTTGGGGTCGAAAGTATCCCCGATGCGAACAGTCTTCGAGGGCTCCTTTGCGTCCAGAGGAACCTCTTTGACTTGGTCGTTCGACTTTGGTGCAGCTTCGGGCTTCGACTTGTTAGTCGAAGGTTGACTTTCTTCTCGAGTTGGTATTTGACCAACTATCTCGAGGGAACGACGGTCGCAGGTATGCACCATCTTCTTGTCACAATGGATTGTGATTACTCCTTTGGGACCTGGCATCTTAAGACATTGATACCCGTAATGAGTAGCCATTAAGAATTTTGCCAAAGTTGGTCGTCCGAGTATGGCGTTATATGCCGTATCGAAATCGACCACATCAAAGGAGATTTTCTCTGTCTTGAAATTACTTGGTGAACCAAATGTTAAAGGAAGAGAAACTTGGCCAATAGGTTTGGCTGAAGATCCCGGTACGATCCCATGAAAGGAGTAACGTACCGGTCGGACCCTTCGAGCATAGTTGGAAGGTAATTTGCCATTACATGCTCTCCTCCTCCTGCTGCCCGGACAGCTATTGTATAAATTTGAAGGAACTCGATGGGATTTTGGGATCCATCGAACTTCTCCATGTTCACCGGGTCAAAACGAGGTGGCTGAATGGCTCGGAGGTCAGCGAGAATGCCCGCAGATCCGTAATGACTTCTTGACGCCTCCTTTGCGGGAAAGAAGGGTTGACATCACCAGTGATCGATTCGACGATACCCGAGAATGAGTTGACCCGACCATAGTAGGTCTCGGTCCCGCGAGGGAAATACTCCTCGTATTCCATCTGATGCTGCAGATTTCCATGTCGGACTGGTGAGCGATCACCTCTCCGAGGGGCTTATTGATCATCTGACGTTCGAAGGACATTTCTCCAGGTAGAAGATCGATGCGACTTGTCTTTGCGCCAATCTCTACGAGGGGAACTATTCGAACAACTGGTAGCTGAGAAAGTTGTATTGCTACGACTTCCTAAATGATGTTGGCGAGGTGTTTCCAGTCTTGCCATCGTGGTCCGAACCCTTTGTGCAATCTCTTCAACAAAGAGGTCGTAGTCTGGCGCTCAGGCGAGCTCTCGAGTCGGGTTTTCGAGCAAGTCGTTGATGTGCTGGAGTTCTTGAGCTTTCTCTGATTGATACTGGATGCGTCCAGACAGATTTTTCTGGGCTGCAATTTTCTTCCGTCGAATAGCCTCAAGATCTTCCACATCAGATCTTTGAGACTGCCTTAATGGAGTAAGAGTATGTCGAGGATTTCCCTCACGCTCATCAAAGTGTTGGTTCTGTCCGTCACCGGTGGTGCCCTTGCCATTGCCACGAGGGGGAACAGTGCGTGATCTTCGGGGAGTGTCCCTAGCTCGGTCTCTAGAAGAGTGACCTTGATCTGAGGGAAGGACGAAGACCTCCCGTTGATGATTCTCACTTATGCTCGAGGCCTTCCCGCTTGAGGAGTAGTCGAGAGACACCATCTGGTGACTTGGAGTAATCCTGTCTAAGAAGGGGAACTCTGGGTTATAACTGTCTCCGTCCGTAGGTGTGACCTGTGGAGAGATGGTCGAATTTACAGGAAAAGCATGCTTGATCCTACTCTCTGTGGAATTATCCAGAGAGAGAGGACCACCAGTTTCTGGTGAAGCCCTGGAATTGTGGCTTTCAGAACTTGTCTTACCAAGTCGGACCGCCTTAGGGGGACTCGGACACTTGGAGAAAAAACTCTCGTCGTGTTATGAATCTGCCTGGGTGTAGTCCGGATTGTGGTTGGATTGACCCTTGTCCTTTGAGGGAATCGATTCCTCTGTTGGACGTACCGTTGTGGGGGATAAGGATCCTCCTCAACTCCATCGATGGCATGGTCTCTGGATCTCGCAGAAAGATTTCGGAGGCAAGAACACCATCGATGAGTCGATACTCGGTTCAGAATCAAAACCGCATCCATGTCGACGTCTCGTGTCCGCCAAGTCAAACCAGCTCTCCTCGCTCCATTCTCCCGCCATGAGTGCATGAGATTTGGAAAAGAGAGTATGTTGACAAGAGATTACCGAAGATCCCCACGGTCGGCGCCAACCGCTTGTTTTAGAACCGATCTACGTAAAGATTGTTTGATTCGGGGCTCTCCTAGAATGGAATCACGCAGAGATTGACACGGGTATTTTTATACTGTGTTCAGCCTTCTCCGGAGAATAACAACCCTACTCCTGTGTGTGTATGGTATTGAGTGTATCTTGTATAATCGGGAGAAAAGACTAAGACTATTACAGAAGATAGTGCCTGTTTTCCCAATTGCTGGCTGCGTTCTCCTCCCTTTTCTTCTCTGATCGCCGTATTTATATAGTCGGTGAAGGAGTAGCCGTTTCTCCAGGTGAAGCGGCTCCTCATCATGTCCTCAGAATGGCGACGCTTGCGTGAATCACCGAGTGTTAACTCCTCCATGCCGTCTGGCAATTACTTGTCAGAGATAATGGAGTATTACGTGCTATTACTCCGTAGAATAACAGCGTATGTTGATTGCTTGGATTCTTTAATCAATTGGACCCACTTGTCTGTAGGTTTTATTGATCATAAGGTGGTCATAGCTAACCTGGTCGTAGAAGAGCTTACAACCATGGAGTTGTCGTAGAATAACTTACGACTGGATAGTGATCGTAGAAGAACTTACGACCATAAGGTAGTCGTAGCAAAACTTACGACTATGGGGATGGTCGTAGAAGAACTTACGACCACCTAGTAGGCTTCTCCCTTGTGAATATAAGGGGTATACCTAGGGACCACATGACATCATATTTACCCATAATAATAATTACAGATAAAAGATTAAATGAGGATTATTAGATCCTCGTCAAGATGCTATCCCTATATCACATCATGTTCGAAAGAGTCTATTTGCTGACGAAGCATCAACAGAGCACACCGCTGACCCAAAGGTAAAACTCAAATTATTACATGCATAAAAAGCTCCTAATCATGTATTATCTAAAAACTGAATTTACATATTCCATAACAAATGACTCTTTAGCCCTATAACTGCTATTCAACCCATTCAAGCATATAAACACATAAATAGTCATACCTCTTTTTTTCTCACTCAATATAGTTTACGAAATATATTCCAATACTATTTTCACTGCTTACAGTAGCATACAGCCCACGTATGCACAAATTAAAAATATATATTAAATGCATATACCAAAAAAGAAATTCTATGCCACTTTACAGTTATGTTGTTCACTACCTTATACTTGATTGAACTTTCGTCACCATCCGAAAATTAATGTACACATACTTATCACTAAACCACTTAGGACCTAAAAATTGTCCTCACAGCTTTCGCCAAAAGAACAAACAACTGACGAATCAAAGTCTATTGAAGAAAAGATACTATCTGACAAAGCTGCACAACCTCTTCCAGTTAAAAGGTTATTTTACTCCATCAGTCTGTAATGACCTAAAGTTCTCATTACTAAATTAAAATTTAATAAAATTATTATTTTATTGGATTTTCAAATTTGAAAGAGTTTGATTGCTTTATTTGAATTTCTGAAGTTTTAAAAGTCAAAATTAAAGTTTTATTAAAGTTTTTGAAGTTTAATTTGAGTTAAAGTTGAAAAATAAAATTAATTAATTTTAGAATTTTCTGAAATTTTAAAAGCTTTTCCCTAATTATTTTAAAGGCAAAATAAATTATGAGCAAAAACTATTACCATTTAAGTTGGAATTATTTTTATTAAGTTCAAAATAATTATAGGAATTTTTAGAATTTTTCTAGAATTTTTGGACTCTATTTGCTATGTTCAAAAAATATTTGATTTAATGCTTAATCCTTATTTCGAAAATAAAAAAAAAATTATTTTCTTCCACGTGGAGCTTCCCATCGGGTCACCCCTCTTGATTTTGCCCAAAGTCATGCACACTTAACATCCAGGTTCTTCATGCATGGCTACCACTTGCCCTTTTGTCTCTAATCAATATATATATTCCTTTTATTCTTTTATTCCTCTCTTTCTCTCTCCTGCCGCACTACTACAGTAACCGTCGAGTACTGTTCATCCAGATCCAACGTGCTACAGTAAATCGCGCGGTACTGTTCATCCTCAACCTCCAGCCGAGAACTGCTCCAGAACGTGTACGCAACCAACCCAAAACTTCCAAATTCGATATCTTTCTCTACGGTGCACATAAATGCGAGCCGTTTATGCCACGCCGTCTGCCTTGATCTCCTCTCCCAATCCCCTGATTTGGTGTTCTCCGAATCAATCTATTTTTGTCGCAATCTGCAGAAAACCGAGCTTCAACTCCATTAATGGCTGCCACCACTTCTTTCTCCCCATTCTCCCCACTCAATGCATTAAATTGAAATCCGTCGAGGCGAAACGACCGCATTATCGCCACGCACATCGTAACACCTTCAATTGCACGTTTTTCCACCACCTACAATCAATTTAAGCCGTTTCACTTCGTCTTCATTTGCACTCAAAACAGCCGCCCTCGATCTCCCTCTCCGGCCTCCTCCGCCCCTATAAAAGGAAGCACCGGGTGCGCAATGCTTCACTCATTCATCCCCGAAAATCTTAGCTCCTCTCTCCTTTCTCCTCTTCACAATCGAAGATTTTCCGTCGCGACCGAGCTCCCTTGTGCTGCCTCTAACGCTTTCACGATGGAGCCCCGCACCATCGACCACACCGCTAGCTTCGCCTCGACGTTCTACGCCGTGCTTCTCGCCGCCGAACATCGCCGAGCACCGCCGCCACCGAGAGCCCACGCCGCTACCGACGTCGTCGTCCTTTTCTCCGACCATCCGTACATTCCTCCACAACCGAGGTGAGCACCGCATCCCGTCGTCCCTCTCTCCATTCCACCTCGCCGGCCGTCGGAATGCCGCTGTTCGCGGCAATATCAACATCCGAACCGTGGATCAAGCCTTTTCCTTTGCGAATTGCGTCGCCGCCGAGCTAGCTCGCCAAATAGTTCCACCCATGGCTTCGCATCGTCGCGTTCTACATGTTGCTCACCTCCGTGTCGCTGAACTCACCGAGCACCACGCTTCATGACCGCCATTTTTTTTCCATACTTCCTTCTCGTCGAATGTTGAAGAAAGTGAACAGTAAACTAATTTATTAGTCATGCAGCCCTTTAGCACTTGTCCATTTTATTCTTTCTAAAAATCGTTCTCTCACATCCAAGCTTCAAATCCGTTGATTCTTTTTTTCTAAATTCATCTAAATTCACCTACTATTCCCAGTATTTATTTCATAATTTTTAGATTTTATTTAATTTCCATTAATTATTTAGTCCATTTTGCGCGTCGTTGCCGCCATCGGCCAACCGTGCACATTCCACTCCAACCGAGTTGAGCGTTCCGTTCCCCGTGGTCCCCTCTTCAAATCGCCGCAAACCTCATTTGCTAACTCCTCTCCGTTCGCCCAGAACACCGATGTTCGCCCGCCGAATGTCTTCTCCGTCGGACTGCGTCACCATCGAAGGTCATCTCGCCGAGCCAACTATGTCGCCGCGTGCCCCTCGGCTTTCTCTTCATACCCTTGGAATTCGCCCCTCTATCTCGCCACAAGCAAATTGGTTTTCCGCAAACGGCCGAACCACCTTCTGTCATCATTTTCGGTGCCGTTTTTTATTTCCCGATGACATCGTCCACGCCATTGGCCGCCTCATAACGTTCTACACAAGGCTCCTTCCTTTTCCTCGAACACCCTCACCACCGGCGCATTATTCCCCTCAGGCGCTTTTTACGCGCCACAAGACCGACCTCCGCCGATGATGTGACCACCACCATTGGGTCCGTCTCGCTCCCGGATTCCATTTTAGTGCTTCACGGCCGTCGCTCCTTTCCTTTCGCCAAGATCGCCATTTCTCCGCGACTCGCCATGCTATGCCGGATCGAGCAAGGGAGGGTCGCGCCGCCGGATCCAGCTCCGGTCCTCCCTCACGCGACCTCCAGCGACAACTCCTCCTCCCTCGCGCGACCTCCAGCTCGGCAACTCCTCCTCCCTCGCTTGACCTCCAGCTCGGCAGCTCCTCCTCCCTCGCTGCCGCCAGATCCAGCTCCGGTCCTCCTCGGCGATCACGGCTTGTCCTCCTCAGCGATCGCACCCACTCCGTACTCCATCACACACAAATTCTAGCCTCAGGTGAAGTTGTGTACTGATGGTGATGGTCTGATGTCAGTACACAAGCATCAATGCATCGTTTATGTATCACAAGCATAGCATCAGTACATAAATGATGCATTGATGCTTATTCTCATGTATATGTTAGTATGTTACTGATTGCTTGTTTTCATCATTTTAGAAAAATGGAAACCGGTAATTCTAGTGCTAGAGAGGAGCAAACCAACAATAGGTTCAAGCCTCCATTGTAGAATCATGTTGACATTGTAGACAAGGGTGGTCAAGGGGGAGGAAATGTGAAATGGATATGCACGTATTGCAAATATGTTGGCACTAGTAGCTACTCTAGAGTCAGAGCGCACTTGCTGAAAATTACTAATGGTGGAATCAAGGTATGTCCTAAGGTGACAGTACCTATTCTTGCTCAGCTTAAAAGTGAAGTTGCAAAGGCTGAGGATGAACAAGCAAAAACAAGGCCAAGAGATGTGCCCTTGCCACCATCAACTGTCGGTAGTGGAACTGGTGTTAGTGCTAGTGTTTCTTCATCAAGCATGGACTCGGCTATGTTGGGGAATAAGAAGCGGAGGGGACCTACTTCACCATTAGAGAAAGCTTGGGCCATGGAATTGCGCAATCAACTGGATGCACAAATTGCAAGGATGTTTTACTCTGGAGGTATGTAATCAACTTGAAATCATTGTTTCAATTTTATCCAACTTACCATATGCATTCAACTAACTTTGGTTATGTGAAATTTACAGGATTGTCTTTCAATCTAGCAAGGAATTCACATTTTCAACAGTCGTACAACTTTGCTGCAAGCCATAACCAGCTTGCTGGTTATGTCCCACCTGGGTACAACAAGTTGAGGACTACACTTCTTCAACAAGAGCAACTAGAATGTGGGATGTAGGAGGAGATAGCTTTGAATCTTTAACTGGTGTTGGCATTCTCGAAGTTGCTCAACTCTCTATTGAAGAACCAGAGTTAGAGAGTGTGTTGTTCGAAGAAGAAAATGAGGATGAAGTGGAAGACTAAGAGTCCCATCCCATGCTGTCTTTTATTTAGTCTTGCCACTGGAATTTGATTTTGTTATGTAACTTAAGTTGAACCACTTCTATGTTGGGCTATTGCGGTGTTGCCTAGTGGCACCTTGCTTTTGGTTGAACTATGCATTTAAGTTTCTATGTTTGAACTTGGCTGCTTATTAATTTTTATCGCTTATCAATTGTAGTTGCTCTATTGCTTTGAGCCTTTGATTGTTCAAAAATCAAGTATATATGTTATCTTTATAGTCTTGCAACTCTTGCTGATCATGTTACTTCTTTTCCTAGGTTTATGGAATTATGATTTCTGAAAATGGTATTCATATGAACAATTGAACATATCATGATTCATGAATTGATTGCAAGAAGAATGAAGAGGCAAAGGTCATCTTTGGGAGGTACATATTCCGAGTTTATTTTACACTTTACAAAATTTCAGTTCGACAAGCATGAAGAAACATAAAAATGATACATATGTGTAATTTATTCTTATTATTTAAATATATATAGCCGTGTCGCCAGACGGATTTTTGGGAAAATGACGAATTCCCGTGTCGGTGTCGTGTCGTGTCGACGTATCCGTGTCTGTGCATCATAGGATACCAATACTTATGGAATGATGTTTTGATTTAAAATAATGTAAAAAAATAGTTCTCTGTCCTATTGACAAATCATGGGAGCATGTAAAAAAAATAAAGAAAGGGAGAAGCTAAGGTGGTATATAAATGCAACTATGAAGATAGCAAGATATCTTTCTACACAGGAAATGTTGTCAGCACCATATGAAGGTTTTGGTTTACATCAGTGTAGATTTCAGGTACATTACTGATTACCAGTTCCATTTCGCACAATTTGGACCATTATATACTTTGTTTAGCCTTACTCAGTGACAATCCAACTTATAGGGCACATAGGTTAGAGGTCACAGTTTGGCAAACTATTATATTATAAAATTCTACCATTTTGGGAATCCCCTTATAAGAGTTACTCCTGTAAACTGGCTTCTTATTAAATTGCAAAATGAACTCTCCTTTATTCAGCTTGAGATTACCTGGATAAGAAGCAGGAATTTAAGATAACCCAAATAAGTTTTTCGTTCAGGAACCAGACATCTAAACTGGAGTAGGACTTAGCATATGAGAATCAGTTTACAGAATGGAGATTAACCTTTCTAGTTTAAAAATGAGAGGCAAGGGGATGGCATAAAATACCGCCAGGCATCTAAACATGTTTCAAGAGCATAGCATACCCTCATTCCAATTTCTGTTGCACCAGGAATAACCGCACTTTCAAAGTAAATGAACAGCAATGAACCGAAAATAACATAGTAGAAGTGTAAACTCAATTAAACGGCTGCACGTGTGTATTGAAGTGCAACTAAACAGCATGACTACGACCAACTGACTATTTTCATGAAAATCGAGTACATAAATGGATGGAGTACATAAATGAGGAAATCACAAGAGCAATGTACGTGCATACGAACATTTGAGTTCTCAGCCAAACAGACCCTCACAAATACATGACCCTATTCTGTGAACTGAGACAACTAAAAGTGAAATTAGTACATTTTCTGAATGAGTCTGAGAACGGAAATATATCTTTAAAAACAGTGTCCCAACATTATATAAAGTTACAAAGTATGCAACCAGCCGTAGAATTAATCCTCCTCCCTTGGAACAGTTCAGTAACAAAGAGTTTCTATTTTTAAGCACCATAAGCAAACTGTTGGGTTTCTATTTTTTTCTTGCCTATCTGAAAACTTATGAAATAGGAAGGTCACACATAACAGAAATCCAGCCAACACATTTTCTGAGCTATTCCCTCTTACCGTTGGATATGAGCACAATGCAAGACCATGGCATACAGGTTATGCTCTAGCTAAAGCAATCATTTCAAATGCTAAATCACAGATATGCACCAATAGTACTAACATAAAAATGAAAATGTTAGAAGAATTATTACTTGAAGCTGCGCAGAGACGGCACCTCGAGTGCGGTCATCCACCTTCAATGCTATATCTACAAACAACTACTGCATTAGCTGGAGACGCTGCGAATTTGAGTTAAGAGCCTGCACGCAAGCAACAAACAGTAAGATAGTGCCACCCTCCTTATCCAAACCACCATATTTCTATATCATCTAGAGATCATATAACAGTGTCACCTTTTGTGATAAACAAAATCCTAATTAAGTAAACTTTTCAAGATAACATAAAAAAGATCCAATTTTGAATCCGTTACTATTGTTACTAAGACAACAGCCCCTGATTAACCACCATTTGAAAAGGGGAAATCCTGAGATTAAGAAACAAAGCCAAATTCCTTTAACTGAAATGTTTGCAAACAAATCAAAATTCCACCTTCTCTAACATTGGAAACTCCCAACCAAACATCACACAAAGCGTGGCCGAAAATTACTTAAGATTACCCGTGGTCATGGCCGACAGCGCCACTCCGGTTCGAGCTCGCTCCTCCTCCCTCGGAACGGCCAGAGAAGGAAGAGAGGTGGGAGAGGAGAGGGAGGAGGTGGAAGCGTGTGGTGGCTGCAGCATCGGTGCAGGGAGGGGACGATGGCACGTGGGGAGGAGGACGCAGAGGGAGGGGAACGGGAGCACGGTGAGGAGGCGGGAGTAGCGTGGGGAGGAACGGGCGGAGGAGGAAGAGAGGAGGGAGAGGAGACGGGCTGCGGCGACGCTGCGCAAAGGAAGAGAGGAGGGAGAGGAGCCAGGCTGCGGTGACGCTGCACAATGGCGTAAAAGGGGATCCGGAGGGGAGGAAGGCACACGCTGTAGAAGACGGCGCTGCCGGCCGTGAGGCAGCGCGAGGGGCGTGGGAGAGAGAGGAGGAGGAGGCCAGAGGCGACGCGGCGCGAGGCATGGCGGCCGAAGGTGTGCGGGAGAGAGGAGGCGAAGAGGATGGCGGCGGCGGCTACGCCGGGGAGGAGAAGGCGCTGGAGAGGATAAGACCGAGGACCTGAGGCGGAGAGCAGACTGGATGCTAGGCGGCGCGAGGCGACTGTGGCGAAGCCGAGGCGGCGTGGAAGCGAGGGGGCAAGGCTTGCGCGAGGGCGGGCGCGCTGGCGAGCTGGGCTCTGGGGAGGAAGGGCAGAGCGCATTTAGGCATAGGAACCGATCGTGCGTCCCGAAAACGGCGATGCTCAATCCGACGGCGGAGACGCGAGGCGCGTGAGCGATGTCGATCAGACGGCGCGGAGACGCCCGAGACGCGATCCGACGGCCTATCTTTTGTTGAGGACGTAGATGGCGCGGTTGGACGCCCTTTCTCTCAGGATCATGAATATATATATATATAATAGGTAAGGTAATGCTACAACAACGACTGTTGACAGTGTTGGATAAGCAAGATGGTGGAGTTGGATGGTATAGTAAGGCATCAGAAACGATCCGGGTCCTCTGCAGTAAACGCAGAGGATATTGTGCCAACAATGTTTTTCCGTATGTGAACAGTATCCTGCCTAGTACTGCAGCCAGCACTGTAGCAACAGTCGAGAAAGCGCCGGAGCGAAACACACTATAGTGATTGATCTCAACCTTCGGTCGGTTTTTTCAATCGGATGGTGTAGATCACTCATAATTCCCATGCACTATAGCACCTCTACACTAAGAGTTGTAATACAGAGGATCCCTCTACCCAGGAGCTAGGCTTGTATCCCGTTGTGGGTGAGAGAGGCACTGATTTTGTGTTATGACTGGGTGAAAAGTCTATAATACTTTGTTTGGTAAAATCATACTAGAGTTTGATAAATCTTGTCGTCCAACTGTTGTTCTCTCACATTTCACATAAGTTCTATGATGCAATAAGACATCCATTTGCAACTTGATTACGACAAAGCTAGCTAAACACCCCAAACATCTAATCCAAACGAGATTATCGTAATCCTCCGCTGTCATGATCCCCTGCAGATAGTACTACGCCGACTGCAAGCTATGTTAGCCACCGGATCAGTACACTGACGGTGACGGATCAAACAATGCATATCACGGATAGGAGTGAAAAAAAAAAGCTCATTAGTAGGGTTGTTGGCTCAATTCAAAATTACTCTAATTAAACTTATTATTTGGTTAAACATTGAAATAAGTCAATTTCAAATGAAATTAGATTTCACTCTAGGTCGACTCGTTAGCTCTGTTCTAAAAATACTTCTAAACTATAAATAAATTGATATTAAATCGAAATGTATCAATTTCGAGAAAAGCTCTGTAAGATAACCACCTAGCTCGATATCCTCCCCTAATCACGGAGAACTAGTATCGGTGGTTTTAAAGAACAAGTTTGCTATTTCTGGACATGAATCCAGGAATAGCAACAAAGACAGCCCTATCGCTTACATCGAATCGTGTGCTTCCTTAATCACACAATAAAAAAAACCTAAAGATCAGCAATGAATAGTACCTTTCTTACAAAAGTTATAAATAGAATGGGCAGCGTATAACGGTTTCCAACCAGATGCAGATGCGTTGGAATATGCATATCAAGGTACTCGTCCATACGCAAATTCATCAAAAATTCCACATATATTTCGCATTTCACAAGGAAACGGTTGAAACTCGAAGAGTCTGAATAATCCTAGAGCAAGAAGGGTATGCCACTCACCAACACAGAACAACGCTTAATATTGAACAAGAACAAAGAAACGAGAAGAAAAAAAATCATCGGCTAATTTCCACAATTTCAGCATCTCAAGTTCTCTATTTACAAGAGGCAGATCTCACAGCTATTGCGTTGCATTGCACCAGTAGCAACTGCAAATTCTAAGCATGCTACTTACCTCCAGTCAATTGCAACTCCTAACTACAAATTTGTACAGAGTTGCTTTGATCAATTACCTACCTACTACTATTCACAGTTGATAATGTCAAAACTCGTAATCATATCAGATGACATGTCTAAGGAATAACTGCAGAAGATGAAAAGACGAAACGATGGATGGGAGGAGAGACCAAATAAGTATAGAACAAGAGGCACCTATTTTAGAAAGAAGCATACAATTCTAGGGCCATGGCTCTAAATAAAAGGGAAAGCTAAACCGAGTAGAGGAGGACAGGGAGAATTCTACTCAGATAAGGAGCTGATAAGACAGTTTCCTTAAAGTTGAAATATTAGAATAATCCTCTAGATATCTACCAAAGATGGTCACAAGCAATATGCAGAACACCCCCAAAAAAAAATTTGTTCTGCATGTTGTGATCCAAGAATTTGGCAAAGAATAATGTACACATGGTCATTGCTACTGAAGACTCCGTAGGGCTATCATGGAGGATTTGGAATTTATATATATATATATATATATATATATATATATATAGGAAGTCTTTTTTCTACTCCCGGGCGTAGTTACTCCCTATTCCGTATCTCACAACGTAGGGAGTATCTTGCGCAACCGAGAGTATGTATGTGTAGTATACGAGTATATAAGACCACCTAGGTGGTATTCACACCTTTACAGGGGGTGGTATGTATAATTTTTTATATATATTCCTTTTTATGTGACATACTCCTTTTTATGTGCGAATATGAAGGTATTTATAAAATATGCTAAAAACTATAGGCTCTCTTGCAATTTTTTCGTGTGGTTCACATTGGAGTATCTTATAATTAGTATATGAGTATACCCAAAGTGATAAAAGAATATGTCAAGTTCTTTTAGGTGGTATATCAAAAGTGGGAGTAACTACACCCGGGAGTAGAAAGTATTTTATATATATATATATATGGTTCCACAGCAGAATAGTAGAAAAATGGGCCCCTCTCCCGTACTAATGAGTAATGACGGAAGGAATCAGCTATCAATGCTGACAGACAGTTATAAGCAGAGATTGAACCAGTCATCGAGATTAAGTGATTACCCGGGAATATCTGAACATGCCAAATAACATGAACAAGCCAACACAAATAGGTCAAGGTTGAGAAGCTAAGGAACATAGAGCGCTTTGTCCGCCCCTGGAGTACACTCCACGGATAAGCATGAGATTCATCGAAAACTTGAACGGATGGAGAACACTGTGTTTCATGTCCTTTCCCAAACCTAAGGAAATTATGGGATGGCAAGAGAAGTCGAATGAAACAGACTGAAGAGCCCAACTATCTCCTTTTGGAACTATAACAGGAACCTTAAGTAGACAATATGAAAGCTTCGATCAAATTCTCTGCCGATTGTCTCTGCTCAGTGGTGCCAGATATGTGAGCAACATGGTCATGACGAGATGATTTTGATTCAATAATTTCGATGTGAGCTCCAGAAATCTGCAATGATACCCCAGAATTGCACATCAATGTTAAGAGAAAAAAAATAATATTCTAGCAACAAAGCCATGCGCTCACTCGCTCTCTCTCTCTCTCTCTCTCTCTCTATATATATATATATATATATATATATATATATATATATATATACAGACACTACCAACAAAGCCTTTCTAAAAATAGACCCATCGAAGATGTCAGATTATAACCCACTATTTTTTTCCCATATTTCTCTTACATGTTAATCCTGCTAATATTGCATTCTTTCCTACAAAGGTCACTTTAGAATTTTAGTCTTAATGTTGTATACACATATTATACATTGTTTCCTAATCATGGATAAGTTTACCTTCTTTTATTGAAACAAATATAGTAAAAGAGTCAAATGATCTTATATACTAAAAAAAAAGCAACCTATTCTTCTAGTAAAGAAACTAACATCCTACTTGACTTACTATTACAGCGGATAGCGAGTATTAGCCCAAAACTACTTGAGGGCAATCTTTCAGGCAATTCAAGGGTTTGTTTTTTCTAAAAATGTTTTCTGATAACTACCTGATCCCTTTCTCCACACACCTTCATTAGATGTCAAAATTCCACATAGAAGCTAGGAGAAAGTTGAAGGTGCTCAATTAAACACAAAAGGGGTCACCAGTAATATAAAATAACAAACTGACCTTTCTAATATTGTCCAAGTTTGTGCCACGTTTTCCCATTACTTTTGACAGGCCACTAGCAGGAATAGTCATTTCCATATGCGGAAGACGTCTGGCCAATGGTAGTCAGAGCAAAAGGAATTAGAATGGGAAGGATGAAATTAGACACCAAGTAATAACTAAAAGGAACTCTTGCGTGGAAGGAGCAGTAGTTGAGATCAGATTTATGGTAACTTCAGTCGAAACATACCCTCCATGAGCCTTCGATGTATATGACGAAAGTGCTCCATAGCCATCATCTACAGCCTTAGGGAAGATATCAATGGTTAAGATAGTATCAGAAACTTATAGCCTTATAGGCATGTCTGATTACGAAGATCAAAAGAGAAATAGAGAAAATTAATGTTAAATCAAAATATTGTACCTGCAAGGAGTTGTACCGATACGAACTGCTACGAGGAAATACTTCCAAACCTTGCTCAACTTCACCCCTTTGATCATATCCCAATGGAGTGATTTGTTGTCTGCAAGGTAATAATGAAGGCAACGAAAAACTGCTTGCATACAAGGGATCAGTAGTGGCAACAGTTAGCTTCCCATCCCTGTCAGAATTTTGCCTGTCCACACTGTCCTTCAGAACATCTTCCCTAAGTCTTAGAACTATCTGAACAAGAGCATCACGCAGCTTGTCCACTTCTCCAAACACCTACATGCAATGACAAGTTAAGATACCTCAATAGATCACACTTGGAGACTATCTGAAATGATAACACAAAGGAGAAACCTCGACAAGCTCATCACTGGAAGATGCCTTCCGGGGCCTATCACCCTTTGATATGTAGATAGCTGCCTTAGTCTTATTCCGCATGTCGTTGATAATTGAACCACCCTTGCCAATAAGACAGCCTATGACCTTAGCCGGAACAAGAAGGCGAAGATTCATGCTATCTTCATCGTCATTGCTTATCTTTGCTTGAAGCAGCAGAACAGCTTCCACTGCTGCAGACTTAACATCATCAGTGGCCTGTAATGGAAGGTGTCACCTCGAATAAAGCATATTATAGGGTACAACCAACAAAGTACAGCTAGGTGAGCAGGAAGTATGGTCTAACCTCAGCGGATGTAATAGTGATTATACTTTCTTCTCTGTCATTCTTTGAGTCATCAACATCTATCCTTGCACCACTCTCTTTCCTTATACTCTTTATGGTCACACCACCTTTACCAATAACCAACCCAATCTTGTCACCAGGGCATAAAACACGCAGTACAAGCTCTCCCGAACATTTTGGGGTATTATAAGTAGGAATAACAGGAAGCATAGATTGATAAATGGGCAATCGACCATGAGCATCAGCAGGCACAGTAAGTTTAGCATCTGAGGCTGGGTAGAAGTTACTAGCTGGATAGACAGGAAGCTCTGAAGGAACTATAATGCTTGGAGGAAGTTCAGAAACAGAAGTTTCAAGAGGAATAGTCTCTTTTGATGGGCATTTGTAGATGATGGTTGATACTGCAAACAACGCCTTTCTGACAGCTCTAGCATCACCAGTTATCTGTTTAGCATAAAGATACATTCAAGATAATAATAGCAGAACGTGTATATGAAAAACGAAGAGTGGATATTGAAGAACATAGCAGAACTCAAAAGAAATAGGTTACGAATTGGAATTGTTGATCATGATACAGTTTAAGTGTGTGCAACACACAAAGCATAATTCCACAAAAAAGAGAACAAATTAGATAGAAATATAAAATTGTATTGACCTGGGAAAACATATTTTCAAAGATGCAATTAGTGAGAAGGATTAAAATTATAAAATATTGCGTTAGCAAGTCAAAATTATAAAATATTGCGTTAGCAAGTCACAGCTACAGTATCAAACGGGCAGTTAATTTCTGCACCATGATAAAGAGATAAGCATGATATATGCTACATTTCTTGTTATTACAACTAACAATTTCCACAGGTTCGGAACCATTTAATCCATAATCTTGGGCAAATGCATAAACATACTCCTGAAAGAGAAGTGGATAAACGAAGTATTGTTGACGAGATTTCTGTTTTTCTGGATACCCTTCGAATTTTTCCATTTGTATTTCTACTTGAATCGGAAAGAAGAAGCATTTCTCAGTTTCTCAAAAACATGCCTTGAAAACCAAGGAAGTTACTGCTAACATACTGCCCTATATCCTGCCACTATTCAATAATGGTCAATCCCATATTCCAAGATTATGTTGTGAAATTTACTTTAATTCACCAAATTATAAGATGAAAGAAAAATTACCTGAACAAAATTATCAAAACTCATAGCACACGAGTGTGTAACTTCGCTTGGAACTTTTGGGCTAACTTTAATGAATGCTTTTGAAATTGACCGAAGCCTCTTGATGACAGCACCAGATTTTCCTATAACACTTGCAGCTTGACTAGCTGGTACAAGGATGTTTGCTTCTTCTTCATCAGAATCACTATGGATGGCCAGAGCATCAACTATTGCATCATGTACCTTGAGTAATGCATTTTGTGCTGTGCAAACAGGTTCCCTGTCATCATTTTCATCAACATCTATGTCTGTATGCTTGAGGTCTCTATGCTTGACGTAACAATATACCAAGATAACCCTTTTGTCTGCACCAGGGTAAGGGTCGACAACCTTGATTTTGGCACTAGTCTGTTGTCGGATAGAATTTATCACCTTGCCATTCTTGCCAATTACATTACCAATCACTCTGTGTGGACAGAGTATGCGGTAAACAACCAATTCATCATTAATGGAACTTTCCTGGGTATGAGCAACTGGCCTCCTCTTTTGGTCCCTCCTTTCTTCTCTGTCATGGTCCCTGTGTTGGTGGGTGCGTTTACCAGTATGCCTCATGATTTAGTTAACTGCGGAACAAAATGAATGATAAGATTCATGACAAGCACCGTACAGATGAATAAAGAACATCTAGCGATCGCATAATTTCCGAAAAAGGAAATCGAACAGGCAAATTATGGTTGTACAAAACACGAGCAAACCTGGCAACCAATAAATTGCTGAGACATCGATTAGTTAAAGTATTTAGACTTTAGATAAACATGCATGTTATAGCATTATTGAATTATAGGAGATAGAGCACGGAATTATAAGAATCAAACAGACAGACCAAGTAACCATAACAAACTGAACACTTTGCCTAGACTGTTACTGCAGACATGTTCTAGCAAAAATGAGGCAAGGATTCTGGTAAATCACTGTCAGCATTCACCCAACTCAGCAATAAGCTTATATGAAGGAAAACTCAATAAGTAACCGTTGTAGGATATATCACATCAAACTAACATTAATAGTTAGATCATGCAAACCATAAAGAAATCACAAAAGAGAATAGAAATGTCTAATCAACATCAAGTTATAAATACGCCAGCTACACCAATCAGTGGAACATATCAAAATGAATGCACATGACTATACAGGTATAAAGGGTATCTTCCAATTATGCACCATTACAGATGAATTAAAAAAGGAAAATTACACATACGTGGAGCAAGTCACGTGAATCCGCACAAATCATGCAGCCACGAGGCATGCAACAATTGTCCCGGAGGCCCCACCCACTAGATTTAGTGATGATTGCGACATAACCGTCAACAGATAGCCAAAGCGCGACAAAGTACTAGATTTAGACATTTAGTGATGAATGAGTAACTGAAACGCGACCAAGAACGAGATTCAATGATGAATCTGATAGTTTGATGTGATAAGCAAAAAATGAGAACCAGTCGAGACGCAGGACAGGGCTAGATTTACTCATGAATTATGACAGAACCGAGAAGCCGTACGCGACAAAGATTAGGTCGTGTGGTGATGCACAGATCACCACCATGCAGCATATAAATTAGTCAGCCTCAGTAGGCTCTCAGCAGTTAGCACAAAAAGGACCAGTTGGACAGAAGGCGGGTGAATCTTGAAGAAAGGAGTCCTCCTCAAGGAGGCAGGTGTCAGGCTACGGATTAGCAGACTAGAGGAGGAGAGCTGGCCCCGCAGCACAAGTAAGAACCCTAACCCAATTCCCAAGCCTTCCTCTAACTTTTGTTTCATTTCCGTCCCCTTCCTCCCCCAAATCAGAAACCAGCCAACAAACCGTGCCGAATTGAGGCAAAGAGTACCCAAGAAATCCATCCACGGGCGCAGGAACACGCGGTTGACCTAGGGCAAAAACGCGGATTCAAGCAAGAATCCCGATGGTTCGAACCGGAATCGACCAAGACCGTGGCACCCATCAGCGCTCAGGACCGATGCGACGGTGGATGAAACAAGAACGTACCAAGACCGCCGCCGACGGATTCGACGGAGGGGAGCGAATCGAGGGACGGGGCACGGGAGAGGGCCGTCGGGCAGCGCCGTCGGCGACGATGGGAGAACGGCCGCTGCGGCGGCGGCGGCGGCGGCGAGAGCGGAAGAGGGTTCGAGGAGACGAAACACTGTGGGGTGGATGTAGAGGAGGTGTGTACCATGAGTAGAGCTGGCCCCGGCCCTGAGCCACAGCACTGCTGGCCCGTCCACACTGTTTATGGGCCGTGCCGATTTGGCACGACAGTCTGTGTCATGTTTGGACAGCTACTTTGGCATAATGAGTCGGTCTGGTACGGTCTATTTGGCCCATGCGCAGAGAGAGGGGGATCCAGGACGAGAGGCGGGCGGAGCGGCGTCAACACGGAGGAAGAAAGAGGAGGAGGAGGGAGGCGCGGCGTGGAGCCGCGGAAGCAGGAGGTCGGGAGGAGAGGAGACGGTGCGGCGCGGACCAGTGTGGAGGGAGGAGGCCAGGAGAAGAGAAGGAGGCGCATGGCCAGCGTGGATGGATGGGCGAAGGCATGGGCGTGGCACGACAAAGATGCACGGCAGCGAAGGAGGAAGAAGAAAGGGGCGGTGGGGCAGGGGCGGAGGCGGGCCGCAACGAGCTCGTGGGTCAGTGCACGCACGCACTACCGACTAGAATCCAGCCATTGTGCGTTTTTTGCCCCTTTTTACCATCTTTGACTGTTTGCCTCTTTAAAAATAGCAAAAAATTAATATAAAAAAGCCCGAATTTTTTTCTATAAATAGCCACCATACCCCCCCCCCTTATTCAGCACTCATCCATTTATCAATCTCTCTTTCAAATTCTAGTGTGCAAATTCAAATTCGTTGTGAGATAATTTGGCAAAATTTTAAAAAAACTTTGTCAAATTTTGAAAAATTAAATTTTCGGCAGCAAGCCAGCCAAAGAGGTACAATGCTATTTTTGCATACTTTTATTGTTAGTACTTGTTATGCTTAGACGAAAGTAATAATAGTATTAGTTTCGATTTTACGGTTTTCATTATGGACAGCTATGACAGCTTGCACTTGGTGATTACGGACTTTCACCTGAGAAAGTTGCATCCATGGAGACGGTTGCGGCTGCGTCAAGCCAAACAGAAGGGCAAGGTGGAGTTCTGTCATCAGGCTCCACAACAACATCTTCGTCGGCGACCACCAGAGCAAAAAGGTCGAGATCGTCTATATCGAGAGTGTTGGAGAATTTCGACGGGATAACCAAGCAAAACGCACAGGAAAATCAGGTACCATATGCTATTTACAAAATTTGTCGCAATGAATTGTCTACAAGGTGTATAGGTGGAACATGGTACTTGCTTAGACATGCTACAAGATGTAAGGCCAAGAAAGGATTGGTGATGAGGTAGACGCAGCTGAAATACAACCTCAATGGTACGGTACGTAGTTGGGACTATGATCCTGACGTAGCCCGTCAATCTCTCTGTCGTTTAATTATTTCTGAGGATTTACAGTTAGGCTTTGAGGAGTCTGCTACTTTCTGAAATTATATTAGGACTGCGCATAGTTCTAGATTTTTTATCGTTTCTAGACAGACAACAACTAGGGATCTAGTAAAATACTACCATGAACACCATAATAAAATAAAGGAATTATTTAGTACGTGCACATTTCTGGTGGTCCTAACCTCGGACATATGGAGCGGTCGGGCTAGGGAGGATTATCTTAGTATAGTTGCTCATTATGTTAATGACGACTGGGTAATGGAGAAAAGAATTATAGGCTTAAAATTAATTGATAGCACACACGGGTGTGAATATTACGGACTATATTATCAAAGTCATGGAAGACTTTGGTCTTACAGACAAAATATTCTTAATTACTTTAGACAATGTTGCTTCGAGCTCTAAGGCCATGGATATTCTTACTAAAGGGTTGAGTACATACGCCAATTCGTACATACGCCGATTCCTTCTTGCCACATCAGCGACGTGCTTGTCATATTATTAACCTTATAGTCAAATGTGGTTTAAAGCGGTTGAGTCCGTATATTAAAGCTTTTCGCGATGCGATTTCTTTCTTGAATAATTCTAACGTAAGAATAGCAATATATAAGAACTTCTGCAGGGTGATAGGTGTACGTCCAAGAAAGTTCAGTTTGGACATGCCAGTAAGATGGAACTCTACTTACCTGATGCTTAAGGGTCCGTTTGGATGAGGGAACCGAACCTTCCTGTACCGGATGGTTCGGGAAATAGATAGGTTCATGTGTTTGATTTGCTGAATGGAACCAAATGGTTCGGGACCAAGCCGTTCCACGTGAGAGAATATTCGGCATATATGTTGTACCATGTTGTTCAAGAAAATTTCCGAACCACGCGGTTCAGCGTGGGGAAGTGGCGCGCCATCGAGCGCGTGGCGCGGGAGGGGAGGTCCTCCATGCGCGGACGCGCCAAGAAGACCCGTGAGGAGCCAAGCCGAGGAGGAGTAAGTCGGCCCATGTGAGGTCGGGGACACTGAGTCATGGAGCCGCCACCAGCAGAAGACTTATGGGAGGAGCCAAGCCGAGGAGGAGCAAGGGAGAAGTTTGGGTGGAGCGAGCCGGCCGAGTAGGCGGCGACGGCGGCCGATAGAGACACAGTCGAGGGCGATGCTGGAGGGAGGACGCGCCAGGGGCTTCATGCGGCCGAGCAGAGGACCAAGAGGAAGAAAGATGAGGAAGAATGACTGTCGGCTGGAGAAAAGGAAAGGCAGAAAAAAGGAACGGAATGACTGTCGGCTGGAGAAAAGGAAAGTGAGAAAAAAGACAGGAAGGAAGAAAAGAAAAGAAAAAGAAGTCTAAAATTGCAGGATCATCCAATCCAACTAACCAAACAAAATCTCTAACCATCCAAGCAACCAAACAAAATCCTGTATCATCCTATCCCACCAACCAAACACTAAACTTGTACCATACCATCCAGGATCATCCCATACATCATGTACCATACCATCCCATTCACCCTGGTTCACCCCAACCAAATGCACTCTAAGAGTCTTTTACCATATAAAAGCACTTTTTCTGTTTATTCAAACACACTATTAGAGCATCGGCGGTAGTATACTATTGACTGAGTAACATTGGTTCGTTGCTAAGAAGATACTACAAGTTTTAGAAAAATTTTATGAGGCCACTATTACTTTGTCTACTGTCTATTATCCAACATCTTTTATCATTGTGTATAGTATTTTACAGATTGCTATTCAATTGAAAATGTATGAAAATGACTTAATTTTACGCTAGGCTATTGTTGCCATGAAAATTAAATGGAAAAATTAGCTCAGTGACATCGCTTTAGAGCGTAATCGGAGGAACGACACTCCGTTCGTGACGCACTGGAAAATAACATCGTGAACACCAAAAAATTAGACGAATGATATCGCCGCTAGTTACTTCTGTTTCCAAAATTTTTTAAATATAGAAACTAAGCTCAAAAAATTATCATTTTTTTGTGGAGCCTCCCAACACAGTTTAATTGCTTGTGTATTTTTAAAAAACTTGATACGTTCTGATTTTGTCTCTAAAATTCATTTAAGTATACTGTTTGTCGGAATTTTCTAATATAGAAAATGAGGTCCAAACATTATGAAAATTTTGTTTCAGGCACCTTACACAATGGACTTGATTGTGTAATGTTTTAAGAATTTTACAAAATTAAGTAATGCAATTTCATAATGTCCACTGTGTGAGGAGTCTAATATTTCATAATGTAAGGACATTATGAAATTGCATAAATTAATTTTGTAAAAATTCTAGAAAAATTACACAATCATGTCCGCTATATAAGGAGCCTGAAATTTGTTTTTCATAATGTTTGGATCTCATTTTCTATATTAGAAAATTCCTACAAACAATATACTTAAATGAATTTTGGAGACAAAATCAGAATGTATCGAGTTTTGAAAAAAATACACAAGCAATTAAACTGTGTTGGGAGGCTCCACAAAAAATTGATAATTTTTTGAGCTCAACTTCTATATTTTAAAAATTCTAGAAATGGAAGTAACTAGCGGCGATGTCATTCGTCTAATTTTTTGGTGTTCGCGGTGTTATTTTCTAGTGTGTCACGAACGGAGTGTCGTTCCTCCGATTACGCTCTAACGCGATGTCACTGAGCTAATTTCCCCAAAGTAAATACCTTAAATATTGGAGAGAAATCCTTTTTCTATATGCAATTGCATTTGTTTTAGATCCTAGAGCTAAAATTAAAGCTTTTGGTAATGTACTTGATCTTCTTAGTGATGCTACAGGGCTAGACTATACTAACTATTTTGTAGAAGTTTGTTCTCGATTACACGAGGTTTACCAAAGGTATGAAAATAAGTTTCGGGAAGTCCACTTACAGCGACCTCCTGTAGTCTCCACCTCAAGTAGTAAGACAAATATGTGGGGCAAGATCTTCAGTGGCTCTTTCTCTAGGTCTAGGTCTTCTTCTTCTATAGCGCCACCTGTTCAGTCAAGAATCCCAAGGAGTGGGGAACTATCCACCTATCTAGACAGCGATACGGTGGATTTCAACTCAGGAAGGCTTCAAAATTTTGCAATGGTAGCGAGCCCATAAGTTAATATATCCCGTGCTATTCATACTTGCACGTAATGTATTAACTGTTCCTGTCTCAACGGTTTCCTCCGAGTTTGCTTTCGGTCTTTTTGAAAGAATATTGGAGGAGGGAAGAATAAGTCTCATAAGTAAGATGGTGGAGATACTTCAAACTGTGAAGGACTGGGAACAAATCGATTCTAACACAACACTGTGAAAAATCCGAGTTGTTTGGATGTGTTAAAAATCATACTAGACAACGACACATAGAACAATGATGTATGTAGAGCTATAGGTTGTACTATTTTTCATTTGTCAAGATTTTCTCATGTTGAGTTTTTACTTGATAAAGGTTTTAACGAGGCAACCATTTGAACATTAATAAAACTCTTTAGTATATTTTCAATATGTTTGTCTCATTTATTACAATGTTCATATTTATTTCTGAATTCTACGCTTTTTTTTATTTTTTTCTACCTTTTTTCAAACTTAACGGACTAAGTGGGCCGAAACAGTCCATCTGGCTAAATGGGCTTGGCCCAACCCGTCATAACAGGCCATCGAACCATGCCTGAACCGCCTCTCCAGTACGTAAACCGACACGGCCCGGCTATTAGCCGGGCCACAATGGGCCGGGCCGCGTCGTGCCCAGGCCGGCAACTGGATGCTCCTTAACGACCGTGTGCTTTTCTTTTCTTTGCAGTTACAACGAAAACACACGCGCACCTTCTTCTTTGGTGATGTTCATACTTCATAGGCTACACCTTCTTTGGTGACGGCAGACCGGTCACCAGCGACGACTATCTCAGCAAGATCGGCGATGGGCGACGAGGGCAGTGTGGCGATAATGGCCACAGGAATGGTACTCATTGGACATACTTACCGTATGATGTATTTGCAGTGAATAAAACTATGCCTAACTGCATGTCACCTAAGCACCTGGGCGACCTGGCGGCCGCGAGTCGCCATACCTAGTCAGAGTGTTGGTGACAAGCTTGGCTGCGGGCTTGTCGGTGATTGGCGACGGCAATGAGGACAACGATCGAGTCAGGCTTTGGCGTAGCGGTGGCAGCGCGTGGGGAAGAGGCGGATGTAGTGGCGATAGTACAGAAAGTGGACGACAAGTGAATTAAGTTTCGGGGTTAGTGGGTGACAAGATGCCGGAGTCACAGGGGACCTGGCCGGGACGGCGGAGGAAGAGAAGAAGGGGAAGAGATGCAAAATAAGAGGGCAAGGTGTTGCGTCAGTTCGGCTTGCCCTCGTTTTGCGCTCAGTAAGAATCGATCGATAGAAGCCCCCTTCTGATAATGCTATGCAGCATGGTAACTTGCTAAAAAGACTTCATTTTGACTTCCAAACCGAAAACCTCACGGGAACTTCTAAATCTAATCCTTCTGTAGTTTTTGCCCTTCTATCCAAGTAGTTGTGGGAATCAAACACCGATGACTTACTACGTAAATTCGGAATTAGATATCATCATTTACTCTCTCTCTCTCTCTCTCTCTGTGTGTGTGTGTGTAGTCCTATAGTATATCATCATTATTCACAGTCCCAGGCTCCCAGCAAGGCAGCAACAGCAAGTTGCTGCTGCTACCTGCCTGCAAGAATCCAGTAGGCAAAAGAAATATAATGACTGACCTACGATTCGGAGTATCTCTGCCAGCAAGCCTACAGGTTTCAGTCATGGGTCACTGGCAAATCAGCAAGCAAAAAGCAAGAATCGAAGAACTTGATTGCATGACGAGTTGATGGCAGGCATAAACAACAAACAAGGAGAACATCAAAGATTACCTTTCTCTACCCTGAAGAGATTGGCTTAGAACTATTGGAGAGAAAACATACAGAGAAGAAAGTTGATGTAAGAAGCAGAGATTTTTTTTGCCATGGATCAGTGAAGGGGAGAGAGAGAGAGAGAGCTCACCTTTTAGACCAGAGATGGAATTCCCAATTCCAACCATTTGCAATTGCACCGGGGGAGATGAAGCTTAAGGGTGGGAGTCAATGGAAGACTTGCAATTTCCAAGTCTTCTCTTCTTTGTAGTCTTGTTCTTCTTGACTTCTTCTAGGATTTGGGCTAGTAAATGTTAGGGGAACATTGGCCCCCACATGATTGCACCCTGCTTGATATGCAATCTTTTTTCACATTTTCCCTTTGCCTGACATGCATATGCTTGTGCTCCATTTTCCACACCAAGCAAACAAAGTCATTACTTGGTTGGCTACTTCTTTTTCAATCATCTCCCTTTGTTCATGCATCTCTTAGCTTGAAATGAAATGTAGTAAACAACCGGCCCGTGTAATGACTAATGAGTATGGAGGTAGAGCTTGGGGAAGTTTTGGTCTATTTCACTTGAAACAAAAAAAATCATGAAAATACAATCTAAAATTCATGATATGATCATAGAAAGCAAAATAGTAATAGAAGAAAAATACATATACATACATACATACATATATACATACATATAAGATACTCCAATACGACTTGATTGAATTTTTTTCATTGGAGTCCTTTCTTTTTTGCTATATATCCTTTTTCATATATAAAAGAAGTATAAACATAAATTTTGCTATAAAAAGTGGACTTTAATGAAATTTTTCATAGAACTCACTTTGAGGTACCTTATAATCATTATTGGAGTATACTTAAATAGATAAAGAGATATCATTATACGATTTAAGTGATATATAAGAAGTGGAAGTACGTACTCTCAGAAGTACCGTACCATTTTCATATATATATATAATGGATTTTCCCATTTTTTTCCCGGCGAGTACGCACCACATCAAGTCATCAACCAAGCTTGTGCAGTCACACCTAGGGTGATAACTACCCTGTTCTTTTCCATCTTCCTAGAACCTTGAATACTTGTACTGGTTTACACAGGAGAGCTACGTATCTTTGCACTAAAAGATAAACCGGTTCTTTTATCTGTGCGTTTTGATTGGGATGTTACCCTTGTGAGATCAAGTAGGGGTGGATTTAGTGTTACTGCCCAAACTTAGGGCTGTTTGAGCTGTAGATAGGGGTGCAATCGGAACGGATCCGATTGGATATCGTTCATCATATATCCCTTTTTTTTTTCAGAGTCGGACATAGATAGTGTCGGATACCTATTTCTCTATCCGTATTCGCTCCGTGAGCCTTCGGTTAGTCGGTCAGACTGATATTATCCACTTTTTTTTGCACCCCTTACACAGGAGATTAGACAGTAGGGGTGCAATCAGAGCGAACACGGAGAGACTAATCGCTGAGATGTCGAAGAAAAAACACTCAGTATCCCCTACTTGCTCAGATGCAGCAACTCACCTATTTGTTATCATGTTCTTAAGTGAAGTCACAACAGGCTTTCCTCGTACTACCTGATATACAGATATATACGGACGGACATCGCTCATTCTATATCCTATTATGTATTTCTTTCTTGGAGTGAGAGTCGGACATGGATAGTGTCACATAACTACTTATCTCTTCTATATTTGCTCCGCAAGCTTTCGGTCGGTCAGAAATCATCTGTTCCGTTTGCACCCTCCTATAGAGATGGATAGTGCATATTCCCCAAGTTTAGGTACCAAAATATAGTGGTGGTTTCGTTTTCATGGTACTTTTTTCTTCTTCTCTTTTGTCGTGTTTTTAATATAATTGGCAACTTGAGATGCCTATATCAACTTCGTTGCTATGTATTAGTCGATGTTCCCCTATCCACGACATCAAGAACGTTACAGCAAGTGCCATCAGCATCAGCATGCCATCCAGATCTGTGAGGGTGCTTAGATCAGTTGGATGGATGGATGAATGATGAACCCCAGGAAAGACAAACAACACGATGGATGATGTTACTACGGTTCGGACGTACGGGTACGGTCCAAATGTAATATCTTTGGACAACGGTTATAACATCTTCAGACAACGGTTGCAACATCCCAGACAACGGTTGCAATATCACCAGACAATGGTTGCAACATCATAAATCAAAACAAAGCATCTGGAGAAAAAACGCGTTGAAAAAAATTACAACACCGCTATAAACAGTATACAACATTTTTTTTATACATATGCAACATTTCAAAGAACAGTATGCAACAGTGTTTTCAACATTATTTTCACCGGAATACAACATCAGAATTAAATACAACAGAGGATAACTTGCCGAGTCTCCGGGTGGACCTCGTTGAGGGTGTTGAGCTTGGTCTTGGTCTTGGGCACAGAGTAGTAGCAGATGGATTGGAGGTCCAACGGTTCGTACAGGTTTTTGCTCCAGGTGGGCTCCACCGTGGTCAGGAAGCGGCGATAGACGGCGAGTCAGAAGTCCAGCATCCACGCGGCTCCGCCTTGAGCTCCAAGATACGACGGATGGTGGCCTCCGAGAGCCCCTTGGGGATGGAGAAGGACTCAAAGTCGGACACGAATCGTATTTGTACTCCCGCTTCAACAGATTATGTAGCGCGTCTGACTCGTCCCCCGCCTAGGACGACGGCGACGTCTTCTGCGAGCCCGTCTGCATGGCCACCACCGAGAGGCGGCCACGACGTGCTTGCACGACGCAGCAAGAGCCATAGGACGGGCACCCCTACCTCGAGATTGAAGGTGAGGGCGGGGGGAGAAAGGAAGAAAGTGAAATGAGTCAGATATATAGCGCAGGTGGGGAAAGAGAAAAATAAGTGGTTGGCGAGGTGTCAAACGTCTCACTCGGGTAGTGACGTGATACACCGTACGTATGTACAATATCATTACCCAATGAAGTACAGTGCTACAGGAATCTCCGTTCTTTTTCTACTCTCTGTTTTTTTTACTGCTACCAGCCAGGATCTGGCCTAGGTTCACGTGTTGATTACAGCTCGGACGCGGGAAAAAAACATATTTTAACCACCCTGTATGAGAGAGAGAGAGAGAGAGACCTTTGGCTTTTTGGCAATTGTTACTTGATTAGAGAGAAGGAAAAGGCGGAGATACATTACATTACAGGGTGGTGACTTGCCACGTTGCCACATGCCAAGTTGCCATACAAAGGTGCTGCTCCATCGATTGATTTTTCATCCAATTCTCCCCATCTCTTGTGCCGTCTTGTCGCCACATTCTTCCTCCTTTAATTCCTCGTCCTTCCCTTTCTCTCTCGCTCTCCCCATCTCTCCGGTACACCTCCTCCTCACCGCCTAGTGCGCGCGCCGCCGCTGGTTCTTGGGCGCCGGCATTGAGGGCGTGGGCGCATCAACATCAGGTGGTTTTCTGCCTTCTTTGGTTTGGATTCCTGCGATTCAAGTTTCTTTTCTTAGGCTTGGTTCCTGGGATTCTTGCCGCCTCGGGTTTGGCCTGGCAGCATTTTGCCGTGCTTTCTGGGCCTCTGGTTGGCTTGTTCTAAGAATCGCGTCTGATTCTTTAGGCTTCTTGGTTAAAGGTTTTGCTTATTTGTTGTTGTGGGGTGCTTTGGCCGCGATGTCCGGCGACGGAATGGTAGGGCTATTTGATTACATTTGCCCTCCAGGGTTGCGTTTCTTGGGTCCTCGGCGCTGGATTTGGTCATTCTGGAGGTTCGAGGTGTTCTTGATTGCTCCTTTCGAGCAGCTGGAGGTTTGTTGATTGTAGTGAGAGAAAGAAAAAAAATGAGGAAAACCAACGGTGGAGCCCGGTACTGCGGGTTTGATGATGCAACAATGGATCATTCCTTGGTGCTTACTGGCTGCAATTGCTTGGTTCTTGGTTGCATTCAGCGAAAAAAAAGGGGACTCTGCACTTCAGCTTCCGTTTTGACATTCTGGATTATGTTTGGCGTGTTTTACCGGTTTGCAAAATTTTGATCGATTTACGTGTTCTGAGAACGTTTAGTGTAGCATACATTGGTGCTGGATGGGGAGAATGTATTTAGTTGGAGATAGATTGGTTCTTTCTTTCATTTTGCATCCTAAAAGAACCAAATGCTATCTACAAAGGAACAACATACCCAACATGTGCATGGTTGGTACCAAATACAATGGATGTGAATGTTATTAGTTCATTCTTTTGACAAGTAACCATAAAAAACTAATATCAATCAGTGGTATGAACCATTTAACATTTTAACTTGTTTTTATTTCTAAATCAAGCACTACCCTGAAGGAAATAGGAATACTTCTTACAATGATAAAGAAAAATGTGTGAAGTTCAGGAAAATTCACATCATTTTTTCAGTATGGATCTGTTAAGAATAGTAGAATACATAGTATGCATTTCGATGAAGATAAGAATACATTATTTGGAGAATAATAGAATCCATAGTGCAAATTGATTCAATCGTTCAAATTGATATGTAAATTGCTCTCTTTCTTTGGTTGGAGGGTGGGGAGAGTTTGACTTCACTTTGGTGGTGTTGGTGCGGTGCGCCGATGAATTGCATTGGCCTTCTGTTCCTCTGGTTTCACAATTCTGTGTTTCCTGTACTCCACTAGACACATATTTTAAAGTAGTAAACTAATAATGCAGCAAGCTGACTAGTTAGTATGGGATTCAATAATTAAACAATATTTTATTTAATGGTGCTAGTACCGGTACCAGTCTCTTATTAAGTTATTATATCATCAACTATTTTTCATGGTCAAGTGGTACCGGTAAACGCATATATGTTTGTTTACACAACAATGGGTGTGTGATCTGAGACTACTTTGGTACATTTACGCTTGACTAATTGTTCCTTATCAGAAGAAAAAATATTGTTCCTTATCAGAAGAAAAATTGTTTTGATGTCCCTCTTTCTTTTGCAGGGATTCAGCTCAAATTAGTCAGTTCTCTCTGTTTTTTTTTTTTGGTGGGGGCGGGGGGTCCACGATTTGATTTACAAAAATGGCTTGTTGCTTTATGTGTGGAAAGAACACGGAACAAACTGTTGAAGGTGAAGAAGGTAAGCATTTCATGTCTTCGGCCAGTTTTATGACCTCTTTTGCGTACAAAAAACTCCTCATTCTGATACACTTGCATTTGTTTTCTTGCAGTTCCAGGAGGAAATAGGGTGAGGGTTTTCTCTTACAGTGAGCTGAGAAAAGCTACACATGATTTTATTGGGGCAAACAAGATCGGTGAGGGTGGTTATGGTTCCGTGTTCAGGGTAATGCCAAAGCTGTTGGTCACTTCAACAAAGTTTAACATCCATTGCATCGAACTCGCTTGCTTAAAATTCTTTTTTTTTTTTGGTTCAGGGAAGGCTTAAAGATGGGACAATTGTTGCGGTAAAGGTGCTCTCTGCTAATTCAAGGCAAGGCATCCGAGAGTTCATTACTGAACTTACAGCAATTTCCGATATCAGGCATGAAAACCTGATTACCTTAGTCGGCTGCTGTGCTGAAGGGTCTCATAGGATCCTTGTATACAATTATCTTGAGAACAACAGCCTTGCACATACACTACTAGGTGACATACTGTTCTACCTAATGTGTTTTTCCTCGATTAAGTCATCCTTTAATAGCTATCTTACTTACGCACGTTATGTTATGAATAATGTGTGTATATTCAAGAGGTCCAATGGACAATATATATAAAGAGTACAAGGTGGGTTGCTATATACAGATAAGGAAATACAAAAAGGAGTCCTATTCTAACACCCCCTCAAACTTATGGTGGATCACATACACTGAGTTTGGAGAGAAAATACAAATGTTGTGCCCTAGTTTGTGGTTTCGTGAAGAAGTCAGCAACCTGTAACTCTGATGGCACAAACTGTAAAGCAAGTACTCCCTCCTGCACCTGTGAGCGAGTGTATGAAGCATCCACACCAATGTGTTTGGTGAGTTCATGCTTCACTGGGTCTCGGGCAATACTGATAGTACCTGTACTGTCAGACAAAAGAGTCGTAAGTCCTATCATAGGCACTCCAAAATCTGCAAGTAGCCATCTCAACCAAGTAACCTCTGCTGTCACTGCTGACATAGCTCTCAACACAGCCTCTGCGCTCAAACGGGAAACTGGAGTATGCTTCTTAGTCTTCTAGGCAATCAAGGATGAGCCAAGAAAAACACAGTAAGCAGAAAGAGAACGACGATCAGAAGGATCACTAGCACAGGTCGCATCGAAGTACGCCTGAAGCTGTAATGAGGTAGAGCTAGGAAAAACAACGACGAGAGATAATCTCACGCAAGTAACGAAGAACACGAAGAAGGTGACTAGTGAAGGTAGGTAGGACGAGCCATGAACTGACTCAAGATATGAACAACATAAGCAATATCAGAATGAGTGCTCACAAGATACACCAAACTCCAAACAAGATGGCGATATCGAGTAGAATCCTCAAGACGATCACCATCAAGGGCACGAAATTGTAGGGATAGCTCCATGGGAGTCTCAGCAGTGCGAGTGTCAGTAAGACCAGACCGATCAAGAAGATCCTGGACATACTTTTGCTGGGAGAGGTAATAGCCCTCAGGCATGGAAGAGACCTCAATACCAAAGAAGTACGTAAGAGAACCAAGATCAGCCATACAAAACTGCTCACTGAGATGCTTCTTCACATATGTGATGAATGAGGAATCATCACCAGTGTCCTACCCTGAGATGAGGCATGGACAAAAAGAGCAGGATCATGGGAACTGACAGTGAAACCGACAACAGTAATCACTGAGGTAAAACACGCAAACTAGGCACGAGAAGCTTGTTTGAGGCTATAAAGAGCACGACAAAGACGACAAATGTGCCCATCGGGAACAGAATATCCAGGTGGTGGCTGCATATAGACCTCCTCATGCAAAACACCATTAAGAAAGGCATTCTTAACATCCAGCTGAGAGATAGACTACCGGCGAACAGAAGCAACCGCAACAAGAGTGCGAACAGTGGTTATATAGGCAACAGAGCAAAAGTCTCATCGTAGTCACGACCGTACTCCTGCTGAAAGCCGCGAGCCATAAAACGAGCCTTGTAGCGCTCGATAGTACCATCAAACCGGGTCTTAATCTTGTATACCCACTTGCACATGATCGAACAGGCATGTAAAGGTGTCGGTACAATATCCCAAGTCTCTGTACATCGAAGAGCATCAAGCTCCTCTGCCATAGCGAGCTGTCACTCAGAATGAGGAGCAGTCTCACGATAAGAACTATGCTTAGTGACAGAGAGAGCATGAGCTATCAGAGCAAATCCAAGACGATTAGGAGGTCGAAGGGATGTCCGGTCACGAAGGACGTAACGAGGAGCATCATCAGAAGAATCAGATGCGGGTGTCGGCAAGATACCAGGAGAGGAGACTGGTGAAGGACGAGGACACCTGGAGTAGTGAATACCAGAGAAATGAGACGGTGGTGCTGCAGGAACAAGAGGCAATGTTGCAGGAGGCAGCATCGGAGGCGGAGGTACAAAAGGAACCACTGGAGACAGACCTGGGGAAGACTGTGATAGTGGAGAAATGGGTGAAGAGTCAAAAAGAGACAACCATGAAATCGACTTAACGGTGTAAACAGGAGGAGCCGAATCTCGATAGAAGAAAGGTCGAGATTCGTCAAAGACAACGTCTCGTGAAATCCTGATCCGTCGAGCAGAAGGATCCCAGCAACGATAACCCTTATGCTCAGAACTATAACCAAGAAACACACACTCAACTTACTGAGCCGATAGTTTAGTGCGCTCACGAGGCTGCAGCACAACAAAACAAGTACAACCAAAAACACGAAGGTGAGTGTACTGGGGGGCTCGAGAGTAGAGACGCTCTATAGGACTAACATCCTTAAGAGCAGTGGAAGGTTGCATATTGATGAGATATGCAGCCGTAGAAACAGCCTCAACCCAGAACTGTGGTGGAACGTAAGAGGTAAGGCGAAGAGTGTGGGCAGTCTCAATCAGATGATGATGTTTGCGCTCAGCAACCCCATTCTGAGTATGGGCACCTGGACAAGAAGACTGGTAAATAGCGCCATACTCAAAAAGAAAATGTCTAAAAGCACCAGAATAGTACTTGCCAGCAGAATCACAACGAAAAGTACGGATGAGAGAATCAAACTGAGTACGAACTATCGTTGCAAAGCTACGATAGATCGCAAGAAACTAACCACGATTAGACATAGGGAAAAGCCATGTAAAACGGGAGTAATCATCAATGAAGATCACATAAAATTTATGCCCGCCTTTAGAGATAATAGGCGCAGGTCCCCATACATCTGAATGAATTAAGTCAAAAGGACGAGAAGACAAGGACTCACTAGAATGATAAGGAAGTTGTAGCTGCTTGCCTAGCTTACAACTCTGACAAAACGCAGCTGTGTCAACAGTAACACGTCCAAGAACATCCTGACGAACTAATGAAGAAAGACGGGACCAACACAAGTGACCTCAACGATGATGCCACTGCGCAAAAACTCCATAGGTGATGGCAGCAGTGGCGGTGGAAGTAGACGTAGAGGTGACAGGAGCAACTGAAGTGGACGAAAGGTGGAGGCGATCAAGGATGTAGGGACCCTGACGATCCCTACGGCGTTGGCCAGTCCCAAGTACCGTCCCTGTTTGTCGATCTTGGATGAAACAGGTGTGAGAGTCAAAACCAACCCTACAACCAAGATCGGTGAGCTGACCCACGGAGAGAAGCTGCATGGTAAGTTGGGGAACATGAGAAACAGCTGGAACAGAAAAGTCAGTGGATAAAAGAGTGCCCTGACAGCTGACAGACAGAGGAGTACTGTCAGCTATCTGAACAGAGATAGACAAAGCAGGAGGTCCTACTGAAGCAAGAGATGCGGAGTCCGGTGTCATGTGGAAAGAGGCACCAGAATCTAGAACCCAAGAAGTACCTGGAGGAGACGTCTGAGCTAGACTAGGAGAACCTGCTGAGCTGTGAGAGAGAGCTGCCAAAGTAGAGCTCGACAGTAATCGCCAACATAGTCACCTCATTGAGAAGGTCTGACGTCTTTGGTCTGCTCCTCCGCCGAGGAAGGGCCTCCTCGCTTCTTGGATCGTCCAACCCCATGCGCCTTGTTCTGCTTTTTCCACACCGTACAACGTTGGTAGTCGTGCCTGAAGTTCTTGCAATAATTGCATTGAACCCCGCCAGCAAAAAAGCAAAAAGCAGACACCTAAGGAGGGATCAGTAGTCGGGCGAAACCGCTTGTGTAGTCGAAGAAGAAGGGTAGCAAGCACAAAGGAAGGCCAGAACAAATCTGTCTTCTTGACCACGGCGAAACTTCTCAGCACGAAGCGTCGAAAGAGCCTCGGTGACTGTCGGTCTTGGTGAACGGCTGAGCAGTTGAGCCTTGACAGGCTCAAACTCTGGGCGAAGACGGCAGACGAAGTTATAAAGGCGAAGGCGATCACGATCTGTCTTTTGCACTTGATGACACTCCTAGCAGAGCGGAGAAGCCAACTCATCCAGCTAGCGCCAGAGACTGGCTAGAGCTCGGAAGAAGTCATCGACGGAGGAGTTCTCCTGGCAAAGTGTGTCTAACCCACGCTAAAGCGAAAAGAACCGAGCATCGCTGCTCTGCTGGTATCGCTCGCGCAAGTACTCCCAGATCTGACGAGTGGCACGCAGACCAACAATGTCTGGCTGGATGGAGTCGTCAACGCTGACCACCAGGATGGCTCGAACACGGGTCTCATCAGCACACTAACACTCAAAAGCGTCTATGGCATACTGAAAGGCCTCATCGCCAGCCGCCAAGAAGAAGAATAATGCCCTCGCCTCCTGGCGACCTCATCTTCGCGGAGGTGTAGAAGTAGGTCATTCGGGGAGAGGTCGAACCGGCGACGGCGGACAAGGTTGAGCACCAGTGACATGTCCCCAGAGGCGAAGACCATCGAGCGTTATCTTCATAAGTGAATACCACAACCTGTAGTTCGTCCCATTAGGCTTGGTTCCCGAGAATGAGATCACAGCTAATAGAACGGAAGCCATGAGTAGACGGCGTTGGACGGCGCGGCGATCAAGGCAACAAAGTCTAACATGCGGCGCTGGACGACGCAGCAGTTAGATCGATGTTTCTCTTCCTTTTTTTTTGTGCTGGGCCGGTCACACTAGAAAACGGCCTGCGCAGGGGAAAACACAAACCATAAAACACAACGCAAAAGGCGGTGTGGCAGCAGCAGCCCGATTGGGGTCTACTCCAACGGCGACGACCCGAGCAGCGGTGGCGACTTCAAGTCGGGTGGCACCGCAGTGGTGTCGGCTCCAAGCGGCGGCGACGGGTCAGAGGCGGCGACGTCCTTGGTGGTGGCGTGGCTTCAAGCGGCAACGGCAACGAGCGGCTCGCTTCTTCTCGATGGAGGACCGAGCGGCAACGGCGGGTTGTTGCGGCGGCGGCTTCCTCGACGGGAGAAGAAGGCGGGGGTGGTCGTCGGGCCAGATGCGACGTGGCGAAGGCCCGAGTCGGGCGATGCCGCGTGCGTCGGTGTCGGGGACGAATAGCGTTGGGCGGTGGTAGCGGAAAGCTAGGTTAGTGTCCGATGCTCTGATACTATGTTATGAATAATGTGTGTGTATATTTAAGAGGCCCAGTAGGCAATATATATAGGGAGTACAAGGTGGGTTTCCATATATAGATAAGTAAATACAAAAAGGAGTCATATTCTAACACGTTACATGTATTGCAGGATCAGGCTATAGCAGCATCCGATTCAATTGGAGAGCTCGGATCAAAATTGCTGTAGGTGTTGCCCGTGGGCTTGCGTATCTTCATGATGAAATCCGTCCTCCCATAATCCACCGGGACATAAAGGCAAGCAACATTCTTCTTGACAAGGATCTCACCCCCAAAATTTCTGATTTTGGGTTGGCAAGGCTCCTCCTGCCAAATGCAACTCATGTGAGCACCCAAGTTGCAGGAACAAGGTTAGTAAAACCTTCTTTAGGAGGTTGTTTGGGATTTCTTGCAGCTAATATTGCATTCTTATCTCTGTCTCTTTTTTCCGATCAGAGGATACCTGGCTCCTGAATATGCAGTCAGAGGACAAGTGACAAAGAAATCAGATATCTATAGTTTCGGTGTTTTGCTGTTGGAAATTGTTAGCGGCAGGTGTAACCACAATACTAGATTGCCTTATGAAGACCAATTTCTGCTTGAGAGGGTAAGCTCTACCATAATACCATACTCAATAAACCTATGCTTCAGTTTGAGATTCTCAACCGTGATTCCTTTTCCATCATAAGGTTATCATTTAGGTGTTATATAGTATTTAGTTACCTGATAAGATACTTTGCTAGCTGTTGTACTGACTGTTCTTAATACCCCAGATTCCCAGTTATTCTTTCTATGCTTTGGCATTCAAATTGTCAACAACTTTGCGAAGACTGCAATTTTATCATTTTTTCCATTAAAAAAAACCATTTGTAGGCGTTCCTGTACAGATAGCAAGCCACTTTGTATGTAAGAATATCTTGAGAATCATATGGTTATTAGATTCCGTTGTAACATATCCAGTTAAGAATCTGGAAATACATTTCCAAAGAAAACCTTCCAAGTACAGAATTCAAGACAGTTTTGCTTTTCGTGGTCTGAGGTTCATTTAGTTGGACATTATTGAACGTAAAAGGCCTGCTGGTGCTCTTGCAGACATGGACATATTATGAGCAAGGACATTTAGAGAAGATCATAGATGCACATCTAGAAGATGACTTGGATGTTGAGGAGGCGTGCCGGCTCTTGAAGGTTGGTCTACTATGCACTCAAGACGCAATGAAGCTCCGTCCCAGCATGACCAACATCGTCTCGATGCTGACTGGAGAGGAGGATGTCTCCACAGACAGGATCACCAAGCCCGCCGTGATTGGTGACATGGAAGACCTCAAGGTCAACAAACAGCAGAAACCAAGTGATGCACACTCACCCACAATGAGATCATTCGTCACCACTGAACCATTCACATTATCAGAAGTGACCACACAGTCATCGCCGTGAAAAATACATATATCAAGCACATTTCTTTTTTTGTTGTAGATCATTGTGCTAGATAGACAGAGTGTGGATGATGCCGTGATGGTGAAAATTTTGCATTTTTATTATTTGGTTGTGTTCTTTTTGTTGTTTCATTCTATGTAAATATTTTGAAACGAAGTCATGGGAGAACCAAATAAGCTTCGTTGATTCTCTCTTTGGACTTAACGAATGTTATCTACTTATCTTGTTTGATCACCTTGCATCCATGTTAACTGTGAATTGTTCTGCCTGGCCAGCACATGGAAATGAGCTTGACCAACTTTATTGCCCCAGATCATTTCAAATCTTATTACATTACTACCCAATTTACAAGGAAGGGCTCTTCCCTACCAATTTCTTAACAAAAAGGAGAAAAGATCTATCGCTAACAAGCAGAAAATACCCATCACAACAGTAAGGTTCCATGCCCAATTTGGCACTGACAAGCTTGTCCATGCTACTGGCTAAAGCGAGCACATCAGAATTCAAAGCCTGAAAAATCGAGCAATTTTCCGGAATTGTTTCAGAACTTACCACAACACCACAACATAGTTACCAGATTTCTGTTAGCATCACAACCAAGGTAGCTGGGTAAACCAAACCAGCAACAGTGAAATACTTTGGAAATGTCTTGGTATTTACCAGGTGCTAATCATGCCGATGACATATGCACTTGATGATCATTACAGAATAAGGAGCTTACGATTTATCTCATCATAAATATACAGAAAGTTTATCAAATGCAACGGTTCAACACAGCATAGCAATGGGATCCAGAGTTAAAAAAAAAAGTCGCAGATGAACTGAACTGAACGTGCCACACTCTGATGAACATCTAATCGAGAGATTCACGACAAAGGGCTGCAATTTGTAAGCAACAATTCACTATAAGAGTTGCTAACGGTCTTCATTTTGCGGATCTATTCAAAGCTTCCACAATATTATTCATTCGATTATAAATCAGAGGACAGAATGCATTCCACAAAAAAAGAACATATGCATTCAACCTGGCCGGCTCACCAGGTTCTTTTGGTGAACCTGTTTCTGTTTTTATTCGTGAGTCATGCCTAACCATAAAATTTTTGGGCCTCACCGATCTACTTTTTAGGTTCAGATTTCTCTAATTGTGATTTAGGTATACAAAAACGAAAGTATACAATATAGTCCATTACTATGTCTTAAAAAAAGGGAATCGTGAGGGGATAATATATGTTGTATTTGGGATAACCACCTTCCAACATCTTCAGCAAGCATTCACATTAACAGTGTAAATGAAAGGGAACAATTTTACAGGGATTATTCACATATTGCCTTTCAATGAGAAGTACATTTGGAGAGTAGAACGCGAGGGTAAAGGGAAGGACATGTTCTTAGCAATCCTATGAACAAATCTTATACCATGCCATTTCACTAATCTATTGAGTACGTTACACCCCTAATCAAATCCTAAGCAATTGAAGCTGTAATAACCAATACTACTCCAATAGAAGAAGAAAAAATAGGTCATCTAATTACTAGTTACCACACTTCGCTAGCGGCACACTCTCATATCAAGATTCAAAGAGGGTTCCACATCTGTGACAAGCCATTCTCCTGGCTCCAATTCTGAGGCAACTCCAGTTTTGAAGTGCTGTTGCTTGACATGCTGCTCAGCACTGTCCTGATGGACATCTTTTCAGAGGTGTCCAAGGCCAGCAGGTCTCCAAAGCTCACCGAGCCCTTGAACGGCAATGCCGGCAGGCTGAGAAGCAGGACACTTGCTCGTAGCTCCCGACGGCGGTCATCAGGGTGCCGTCGAAGGCGATGTAGGCGTCGATGAGGGGCGCAGGCGGTGGTGCAGCCAGCAGGTCCAGTTCATTGGACAATACGCCGGCCACTATAGATGATGGCCTTGGAGTGGTTGTTCTACTCTTGTACAATACCCTGCACAGCACCCAGTCTTCCTGTATTTTACAAAGAGATGTTAAATTAAGTTCATATGGTCAGTTCAAATAAACATTTCTTCTTTCAACAGTCAAATCGGTTTCAAATCGTATATATGTAGTTGGTAAGGATGAGAAGACATCCCATTGATTAATTGAATTAGTGGCCTGATAAATAATGTTGATGCAACCAACATAACAACCTCTGAAGCAAGTTACTCGAAGAAATTCCTTTTTGGAAAGTTAATTACTTGAAGAATTAGCAATCATAGAAACCTGAATGTTTAAGTGGCAACTTGGGGTAAAGAATTGGTCCGGGAGAGTCAAATCCCTTTCAAGGGAATGTTCAGTACAATAATTTACACTAGTAGTCTGATGGAACCAGTTGAACAGCTTTGGAATGGATCATCTCAGTGACATGGACATGGATTGAAAGAAATGGATGAGACTAGGTCATGCAAGCATAATGATTGGCATGCAACTTGCAGGTTGTTTATCATGTAAGAACGTTCAGAGCGGCATCTTTAGCCTGAAGGAGAAGATTATTCGACAGAAACAGTAGAAATCATACGAATTCTAGCTTGCCATGATGACGGCAACGCGTACGATGATAAATAAATAATCTAATTAACTTGAGGTATAGAAGAAGAATAATTAAAAAAACAGGTGGTGCTCTACACATCGAAGCAATCTGATTTCTGAACATACAGGAGCGATAAGTTGATCTAGTTCTGGTTCAGGCATGTTGGATGGTAATTTAATTTCATGTGATTTTTTTGGAGGAATTTCACTGTAGTAACATCTGCAGTAGTAACTTTTTTTTTCATCTTATGAGGAATTTGCTAATGGTTATCGAAAGAAAAAAAAGGAAAGAAAGAAAGCAGAGAAACTGATGTGCCCCAAACGTAGTATCATCTTCTTCGTTTCTTTTCTGCCTTTGTACTTATTAAAAAGAAAAGAAAAAAAAAGAAAATGCATATTCTCTTCTCCCCTTATCAATTCGGCATGAAAATGGCTTGTCCTAAACACCTAATATTGTCGGAGTCACACAAACCAGATGAACTGAAGGAGTCGTCAAGTAGAAGAGTATATCGTACCTTGAGATGGTGGTGCCTTGCGGCGGCAAGCTGCGGGTGGTGGTCATCCATGCGGAACTCGTGCATGACCCACTCCGTCTTCCTCCCCCTGGGCGCCCTCCCCTGGTAGAACACCAGCGTCTTGCGCATCCCCACCGCCGCATCGCCGGCGCCGCCGCGGCTGATGGCGCGGTCCTTGCCGGTGGCCTTCCAGTAGCCTGACCGTGTGGCGCGGTTGGTGCGCTGCCCCGTCGCGTACTTGCGGTCGCGCAGGCTGAAGAAGTACCACTCCTTCCCACCCACGCACGCCGCCTCTGAACAAGGAGGAGAACGCGGGGTGTTGAGAGCTCATCCAGAAATTCGTAACTCTCCGACGGAACAGCAGCCAGGTGTCGTGGTGTAGTTGGTTATCACGTCAGTCTAACACACTGAAGGTCTCCGGTTCGAGTCCGGGCGACGCCATTGTTATTTGTTCTGTTAAGAAAATAAACCATTTTTCTTTGTTCTTCTTTATTTTTTGGGGGCAAAAAAAAAAGAAGAAAAACTAAGGACAAATTTTTGTTCTGTTGCAGAAAAGAATCCATTTTTCTTTGTTCTTCTTTATTCGGGGCCAAAAAAGAAAAACTAAGGACAATTTTTTTTGTTCTGCTGAAGAAAAAAAAACATTTTTCTTTGTTCTTCTTTATTCGGGGCAAAAAAAAAAACGAAGGACAATTTTTTTGTTCTGTTGCAGAAAAGAATCAATTTTTCTTTGTCCGTCTTTATTTGGGGCACAAAAAAAACTAAGGACAATTTTTTTTGTTGTGTTGCAGAAAAGAATCCATTTTTCTTCGTTCTTCTTTATTTGGGGCAAAAAAAAACCGAAAAACTAAGGACAAAGGAATCAACAATACCATTGGAAGATGCAAGAAACAAAGGCTGGTGTTGTAGTGTGCTCTGCTAGCTAGCTTGGTGCAACACGAAGAAAAGTACGTAGGTACCTGGGAGGTCCCATGGCTCGCACTTGTTGAGGTCGACGTCGACGATGGCGACGGCGCCGTAGACCCCGCCGGCGCGGCGGCCGGAGAGCTTGTGGAGGAGGTAGTCCAGCACGAGCTCGTCGTCCCTGGGGTGGAACCGGAACCCCGGCGGCATTCTCGCCTCCATCGTGCTGATGAAGCTCATCTCAACTCGATCGATCACTAAGTAGTAGCTAGGGATTTGTAAGGTTTCCGAGGGCAGAACACGCGGTCTTGAAATGAGCCGATATGCTATTAATAGTGCGCACAAGTCAACCAATCTAGGAGTAGGAGGTGCGTACTGCAACTTGCTAGTTTTGCACTGTGCATATACGTATCTTGCTTGCTAATATGGCTTAAGGATCAGGACCCGTACGTTAATTTTAGGACGCCCTGCAAATGACATGGCTTGCTTGTAGTTAATGAAGTCAAATGAAATGACGCAATGGTTATGATCAGAAACCATATGTCACACAAAAACAGTAAGAAATAAAAATATATAACTACTCCCTGCTCGTAATAGACTGTACTATCTGTTTATGCCAAAATTAGGTGGATTGGATTGACTTCAGTATATGGCTAGGTCGACTGTCGACATGCATGTATCTAAGTCGAAGTTGGAATGTATTGAGCTGTACATAATGTTAAACTACAGTATGTCGCTTGCTAGGAGATTACCAAAGCTAAATTAAGCTCCAACTTGCAGCTATGTATATCATATATACAGTAGGCAACGAATAATTTCCATAACAACATGTGTATTAGTAGCTGGTTAACCCAACTTGCATGCGTTGGATGCATGGCAAATACAGCTGCATACGTATGTCGAGGCGTACGTACGTACTTACGTGTAAGTTGCATCGGGAAACGTGCCGTACCGTTCGGTATACGGAATCTAATTTGTTTTTGCGGATAGATATACATCGATGATCGATCGCTCTCGCTCTCGCTCTCGGATCAGCTCAGTTGATAGGATATGAATATGGTAGCAGCGGTAACAAGTGGCATTAATTGGGACGTCACATTAACGCAAAAGATAGCGAAAATGACATGGTTTAATTCGACAGAGCTGCATGTACATACTGAATTTGAAGTAGTAGTTTGATCAGACTGCTGGTTTTTGTGGCCACGTCACATAACTCATTTGTTCAGATAAACAAATCAAACGATCAAATATATGTGGCCACAATTGCTTGGTTAAGCTTGGTTAATCTCATTAATGAACGATAAGTTCGATCTTTTATATATAGAGAGAGTTTAATCTTCGCGACCAGAGATTACTTTGTCGCCCAAATATATGCTTGCTTGGACTTATTGGACATGTGCTTCAACCTTCAATTATTTGCAAAATACTCTCGCAAAAAAGGAAGAAAAAAAAACTTCAGTCACTTGCAAAAATACGGCAAATACTTTTTCTTGCAGCCTAATTAAGCAAGCACCAAATTGCCATATAGGAGTATGTGCCAATATGCCAACGAAAGAGAGATCAGAGGAATTACTTGCCACTAAGTCACCACCCAGTCACCACGCAAGCAGTCAAGCCTTATCAACCAAGACGAGACGACGGCGACGATACCAACCGAAACTGACCGCCGGCCGGCGCGCATGGCCCCGCATGGCCGACGTTAACCCCGCCGGGGGCCGCTTCACGTGGCCTCGCACGTGCCGCCGCCCACGTGTCGGCACCGTCGCCGTCGGACGCACGATCATCGGCCTGGGAATCGCGAGCGAGTCGCCATCCAGGGCCAATGGATGCCGCAAGTATGGACCAAGTGCGGCCTCGTCTTTTATCTGAAACATCTTCTACCGCTTATTGGCTCCCATTATTGGCTGCACCTGCACACGAGATGAGATGATGTTATCGCGATAGTGCTCGTCTTTCGCTAAAGGTGGAATCACGATTTTTTTTTAAAATAATATTAATTTAAAGGATAATTACAAAGGATTTTTTTTATATATACAAAACTAGCCTTCTGTCGCCATAACAATTGCCCACAGAGTCTAATTGGCGATAGGGACCAGAACCGATGACAGGCAATCAGCAGATGCAGAGAGGTCACTATCATTAATTGAATTAATGACGTGTCCCGCTTGCTAATTCAAATGGCGTCAGGGATCCTCTGCAATGCTTTTGTACTAACTATTTCTGAGCACATATTTTATCGACAAATCACACTGATATTACATAACATTCAGCATAATATCATAACATTTTTTGTCGATAAATCACAATTTCAACTAACTATTTCCGAGCACATATTTTATCGACAAATCACAATGACATTACATAACATTCAGCGCAACATCGTCACATACTTTGTGGACAAATCACACTGATATTATATAACATTCAACACAACGGCATAACACCAAGTTTTTGACAAATCAAAGTGATATTACAAAGCATTGAGCACCACATATTTCAACAAGACGAACCTTTCCCGTGGCCGCGACCTCAACGTCTGCCATGTGGACCGCCTCGAGTGGGGCGGTCGAATGAGGTCCCCGTGGCGACGTCCGGACTGCCGATGTCTCCTTCGTTATGTGAATTTCTCGTATGGCATTTCTTGAAGATGTGCCCAGACTCCCTGCAAATGGAGCACTTCTTTATACAACATTTGGCTTCTACTTCGTTTATGTCATTCCTGATACGTCGTACCTGTCGCCGGTCAACCTTTTCCTTCAACTTATCAATATCTGCGGCCCAAATAAGTTGCTCTCAGGTCGAATGACCAGTGAAATGGCCAACCACGGCGTAACCATACATCTCTGCACTCCAGGTTTGTATCACTTCCTCCTTGTTGAAATAGTCATAGAGTCTTGGCGGGATCTTTGCGCCATTTGTTGAACATGTGGCTAGAAATTTGAAAAATAGCTCGAGGCTCACGAGCCGGCTCGTCTCAGGCTTGTGAATTTTCGAGCCGAGCCGAGCCGAGCCCAGTGTCTAGCTCAAAAAAATATCGAGCCGAGCTCGAGCCGCTCGTGAGCTGGCTTGGCTCGTCGTTTCTGCATGCCCAGCGGCCTAGCGCCCAGGCCGCCCAGCCAATTCCCCATCCTCGCTCCCAGGCCCAGCACCCAGCTAGTTCCCCACCCCATCCTCGCCCCCAACCTAACCCTACCGCGCCGACTCGCCCCGTCCTGAGTTGCCTACCCCGACCCCCTTCCTCTCCTACCCCATCCACCGCGCTCTGTGGCCCCTCGTCCTCACCTAGCCGTGCTCCCCGTCCTCCCCGCCCCTGCTCCTCCTCCCCGGCCCCGTGCCCCTCTCTCATCAAGCCCGCCCATCCATCCACCGCGCTTGCCCTGCTGCTCCCCATCCTCTGGTCGTTGGCTCGCCGCCCTATCCTCCGTTGTCCGCTCGCCCCGTGATTCCGCCCACTCCTCTGTCTCGTGCGCGAGGGAAGACACATTCATCAAACCCTAGACTCCCATGAATCGCCAACGGAGCATGGAGTCTCGTGCGCGAGGGAAGAAGTCGGCTGACGCCAGGGCCTCTGCCTCAGCACTAGCAGGCAAGCCGGCCCCTGAACTTGGCAAACCGGCAGACTCACCAGTTAGGTTCAAAAAGACTCATTTTGTGAATGATTTCAACAGACTTGTTTTGTGAATGATTTTGTAGTCACATATTGTAGATATTGTCAAATTGTTGTGTTGAGACTTGAGAGACCAAAGTTATCACTTGTCTAATTGTCTACTATTGTGTCTGTGTTGTGTCCATGACCATGACTAGGGGTCAGACAAAACAACAGAAAGAACAAATTTCATGTGCGTTACTTGGGCCTAACCATTTCATGTGCATGGTTTGGTTTGTTCCTAGTGCAGCATGACCGATACATGGATGTAGGAAAGTTTCATCTGCTTAATTAGTCCTTGCCTTTGCCGTTTGAGCAAAAAGCAAGCCATCCAAGTAGTCTCTGTAGTTAGAATATTTTAGCTGCCCTTTTAAGAATTTGGATTCCCATTTTAGTTTTGTAGATTGTAGTAATGCTTATAAAATACATGGCATGATTTATTTGTTGGACCATCCAATTTAAAAGTAATAAATTAGTCAGTTTCTAGCGACTTGATTAGATCTGGTTGAGCTGCTTGCCTGCATACGATTTAGTGCAATTGAGTTTTAAGTGATAGGAAGTGCTAAAATCAGAATCATACTGTCATAAGTGCAATTGAGTTTGAGGTTGCTGTCATTGCCTCTTCAATATGTATTCACTATTTTATAAATGATATTCATATATAAACTGTTTTATTCACTGTTTTACCCTTTTTTTATCACAGTTGCCGAGAGAGGATGCAGATTGGGAGGATATGGCTGATGATGATGACGATGGTCTACCATCTGATGAGGAGGGGGAACAAGGACATGTTTCGGTGCATTCTTCAAGTTTGAATGATGATGAACAAGTAGTTGTGGCTTTGACAGAAGATGTACCGTTTCTCATGGAAGATCAAAGAGGTGGGTGGGGGGGGGGGCAAAAAGGTGGAAGGGATCTCCGAAGGCAACTGGGAGACAAAAACAAAGATCATATTGTTGGAAAATTTTCAAGGTGGTAACTGTTCCATCCAAGACAAATAAAGGGGAGATCGATACAAGGGCAAAGTGTAGATTTTGCTACAAACTCATGTCTTACAAACAAGGGGGTGCTACTTCACATCTGATGAGGCACATACCAAAGTGCACACCATATATGAACAAGGTGGCTAAGATGAAAGCCTAAACTAATATCAACTTTGGACCTACCATGATAGGTGAGATTAGTTATCCTCTTAGTGCCACTCCTAGGGAATATGATCAAGATAAAACTCGTCGAATTATTGCTAAGATGATAATTGCCCATGAGTATCCTTTTAGGATGGTCGAGCACACTTGGTTTAATGTTCTGATGAGTTACTTAAATCCATCGTATCAATTCATCGGTAGAAAGATGATAAGAAGTGAATGCATCAAGATTTATGAATCAGAGAGGAAAGTCCTTAGGAAGAGTCTCAGAAGTGTCTCCCATATAAGTTTAACCTGTGATTTGTGGACCTCTAACCAAAACCTTTGCTACATGAGTTTGGTTGCACATTACATAGATAAAAATTGTGTTATGCAATGTTGTGTGTTGAACTTTATTGAGTTGGATCCTCCACACAGCGGGGTTGTCATAGCTCGGGCTGTCTTTGATTGCATTGCATTGCTGAATGGAAGATAGAGGATAAGATTATCACAATTACTCTTGATAATGCTTCCTCAAATTCTGCTGATGTACGTAGTTTAATGGCTAAGTTTGCTGCTAGAGGATCAGCTCGTTTCATTGCCAGGTATTTTCATGTTCAATGTTGTCCTCATATAGTAAACTTGGTCGTAAATGATGGCCTACTACTATTAGCACATTTGATAAACAAGCTCAGGGAAACAGTCAAGTATATAAAGAAGCCTTCATCTTGTATGCATAAATTCTTACAAATATATTCATCACTTGCTTTGCAAATTGGTCCTGGGTTGAGTCTTGATGTGTCCACACGTTGGAGTTCGACATACAAGATGTTGTCAGTATGCATTGCTTGTAAGGATGCTTTAGTGTGTTATGCTGACACAAATACAAATTACCAATGGCAGCCATCGGGCTAAGATTGGGCATTATATGAAAAACAATTGCACCAATATTGAAGTCCCTGCTGAAGTGACTAGTGTATTTTTTGGATCAACTTATCTAACAATAAATATTTTTTATCCTTACATAGTTAATATCAAGATTGCATTAAGAGCTGCAATTAATTATGAAGATGATCATTTGAAGAAAATGGTCGCTACAATATCGGAAAAGTTTGACAAGCATTAGGAAGAAGAAGAAAAATGTCATGGTCCTTGCTACTATTCTTGATCCCAGGTTTAAGATGATATTCATTGGTTGGTGCTTCAACCAAATGTATGAGCCATCAAAAGCTGCAAAAGAGCTTGATGATGTGAAGATCGAGTTGGAAGATTTGTATTCACAGTTGAGATGGATCATCGGTGCAACAAGGTGGCTAGTAGAGATGATGCAACCTCCTCTTCAACTATGGGTACAAGCAGCTCATTATCCTTAGTCCCATCTCAGTTTCAGTCATTCTGGCGTGCCACTTCTACTGAGCCTTCAAAGTCAGAGTTGCTCATCTACCTAGATGAAGTGAATGAGAGTTTAGATAACAAGGGCTTCAAATTGTTTGAGTGGTGGAATTTGAATGCACATAGATTCCCGGTAGTGTCAAAGATGGCTAGGAATTTCTTGACTATACCAGCTAGCAGTGTATCTTCAGAATCAACTTTCAGTGCTGGAGGTAGAGTACTAGATGACTATCAGAGTTCTCTACATCCAGCTATGGTTTAGTATTTGGTGTGTACCTCTAGCTAGATAAAAGGTGCACATGATAACATGAAACCTCCTATATTTGTGGTAGGTTCTTTTGTACTGTAATCTTTCTCGATTTTTATTTTTGATCATGTCATGGCTAACTCAAATATTATGCATCTTTTCAGGAAGAAGATGATGAGGATGATGTTGAAACCATCCTATTTCCTCAAAGCGTCATAGAGAGCAACTAGTGAGCGGTACTGCTTCTAGGTGTGTATCAAACTTGATTATTCTTATTTGCTCAGCAGTATTTGTTTTGTATTACAATATATTTTGCTATAGATTATTCATTCTTCTTATCCCCCAAAATAATTTACTACCGTCATTCTTATCAATCTGTCATGCCTTTTATTGAAGTGTAGCACATCTGGAAGCACAAGTCCTATTGAAGTTTGCATCTTGTGCTACATCATCAAAAAGGAAGTATGCTACCTGCCTACCTACATAGCCAACATAAATTCAGCTCTTTTCCATTCCAACATATCTCTGTTTTTTTAATGTCTAGATGATGTTCTAATGCATGGTAGCTTGTAGTTCCAGATTTTCCTTTTGCTGTGGATGATGTTGATACAACTGATTAGATTTTTTTTTGTATGGTAGCTTGAGCTTCTGCTTATGCCAAATTGATTTTCCAACCTGGGTTATCCAATATGTAATTGCTAAGGACTCAGTATTCCAACCTTTTTGTAATCCTCTTCAGTAATACTTGTTGATTAACAAAACTTGATGTTTATTCCATGGCATGCACTTTACAGGAGCAGTGGTGGAAAGGATGTGGGGGATCAGGCAGCTTCGTCATCCCATAAAGCACAAGATGACGTCATGACATGCTTTTGTTTGGTGGCCTTCGTATAAAACAACACCTTTTGCAAACTATGAAGTCTATTTGTGAATTAGAAGTTAGAACTCTTAGTTAGAGATTAAGTGCTAAGCATGGACTGTTAAACATGAACTTTGGACTCTTGGATATTGCTATGTCTTGTTTGCAAAATCGAGCACCTTTGAACTTGTGTTGCTTCCTATGTAATTGATCGCATTAAATGCCGTATGTTTACGCTTCATTTCATCAAAATTTGAGCCGTTGAAATTTGAGCCCTCGCGAGTCACCTTGAGCTTGGCTCGCGAGCCAGCTCGAGCCTGGTTCCGAGTTGAGCCTCTCTCCTGGCTCGTCTACGAAACGAGCCGAGCTGAGCCCACTGTTCATCCGAGCCAAAACGAGCCTAGCCTGAGCTGGCTTGGCTCGGCTCGTTTCCACCCCTATATGCAGCCATCAAGGTAGTCAGTTTCGAGATCCTAAGTTAGATCGATTTGCCTCCGGTAGGATCGAATCGTAGTATCGAATCGTAGAATCGACTATTCTACAGAATTATAAAAATACACATATTTAACATCTATACTATAAGTTTGTATGATTCTTATATGGCTTACCACTTACTTATAACCGAAAAAGGGACAAAGCACTTTTTATCGCACAACAGAAAAGCATAATAGAACCAACATGATGGCTGATATAGTTCTGAACTACAGGAGAACAACCAATGACCATGACTAGTTTACTACAATTACATGAGAAATGTTCACAACTTTTGTAAATCAATATCTAATTGCAACGCTTGCATGTTCCTTAAAAGCAGCTAGACATACTCCAGGAATAAAAATAGCTTATCATTATCAAGCTTAAGATTGCTCATGTCATAATATAGATATTTGTACTAGGATTACCACACTGATATAATATTTTGCATGCTCCTTGTATATTTATTGTTTCTTTCTTAGAAATTAATATCAACAAATTTTTCTCTAAAACAAAATATCAGCAAAGCCTGGCCTCTAAAAAAAATTGCAAAAAAAATAAATAAATTGCCCTAAGTCTCTAATGACTCTACCACGATTCTACTATGCGATTCTACATGATTCTACTCTTTGGATTGTGACTCTACCACGATTCTATCTGATTCTGATTCACAGTGCGATTTGGATCGATAGGCTGTCGTGGGTTCGTAGAATCGTAAGACTCTACGAGTAGGATCATGATTTTAACTACCTTGGCGACCATGATGTGGGAGCAGGGCCTATGCAAAAGAAGGGCTTGTTGAAAGTGCATACGAAACTAGCGCGGCATAGCATGCACTCGTGGGTGATCCTCTCACGATGTCCTTTATCCCTTCACATTATCTCAAAGCGAAGCTCTCTTGTGCCCATCTTGAATGTCCGGTGCATCTCACCCTTCTTGCTCTTCTCCTCCATATACTTGGTGATCATGGTGGAGTAGAGTACTCTGTTATTTGCTATGGCGAGCGACGCGTTGTTACTTCTGTCAATAAAGTAATTTGTGGTACCACAGAGAATTACCTCCATAATACCAACCAAAGGGAAACACCTTGAGCCGTTCATGACCCAGTTGTACACTTTGGCTAGATTCGTTGTCATGACACCATATCGAGCACCACCACTGTCATGTAGCAGCGACCACTTCTCCTTAGGCTCGTGCTCAATCCAGTCCGAGAAACATTTCACCTGCGCCCCTGTCTTTCTGTAACATTCTGATTTTCTAAATCCTTTTTAATGTGTAAAATAAATTAAAACTATTTTATTTTAATGAGAGTTCAAAGTTTGGTTCTGTTGGAAGGGTTTGAGTTGTTTATACCTCCTTGCTGGTAAGCTCGGCAATCCTCTTTTAACCTATCTCTTTTGGGTTGTGTAGGTTTAGGCCTTCTCTGTGGCCTAGACCTCCCTAGTGGTTCATGAGGTTAGACCTCCCTTGAGGCTTGGACCTTTTCTCACCTGGACAAACCCTTATGTCCAGGCCTCTTTCCCTTGAGTTTGGTCACTTGGACCTCTTTATTGGTTCGAATCTCTTGGGCTCAGACCTCTTTTCTGTTCAGACTTCTCTTAAGTCAATACCCCTGTTGCCTGGGCACTTTCCTTATGCCCAGTCCTCTGTTCAGCCAGAACCTCATGGTAGTTCATCGGGTCTTTTGTGTGCCTTTGAACCACCTCGATATTTCTTCCTGACCGAAAGGACTTTCTGCGGGTTTATCCTGACCTCACCTCATCGGATTGAAGATCCCCCTTGAGTACCTTGACCTTGGCGACTCCATCTGGAACTACTATGGGTGGAACTCTTTTGTGAGATCCCTCTTCTTGGAATCCCTCCGCATGGACCTCTCTTTCATTTGGATCTGGTGGTTCAGACCTCTTCCCATCTCCAATCCTAAGGTTCAGACCTCCCCGTGCGTTATGTCCCTCTGTGGACCTCCCCTTTGTTTTGAATCTAACGGTTGGACCTCTCCTCACTTCCGATCCAAAGACCCAGACCTCCCCTGCACGTTTGATCTTGGCCGTTGGACCTCCCTCTTGGAGATCCAACCGCCCGGACCTCAAATTGCCTTTAATCTCAACCACGGAACCTTCTTGTAGTTCTCTGGACCTCCTGTCCAAGACCTCTTCGTGGCCTTTTACATTTGGCTCTGGACCTCCTCACCCAACCTCCCTTGATGAGATCCCAACCGTCAGGACCTCATTTTGCTGATCCTGACCGTCGAGACCTCCGCATGTCCAGACCTCCTCTGTATGTCTGGACCTCCTCAACCTTTAGACCTCCCTGTCCTTTGGGCCTAGGACCTCCTAAGCCCCTCGGACCTCCTCAAAGACCTCCTCTGCGGGGCAAGACCTCCCCTATTGACCCGACTGTTTCTAAGTTGACTGGCCCCACTTGCCAGACTTAGTCATTCTCATTTCCTCCGCCATGTTAATATCTTGGGCATTTAATGCATGTCTTGTCACATTAAATGCATCCACATACGTGGTGTTTACTCTGAATTGGGTCACTTAACCGTACCCTGACATGCTTCCTTGTTCCTTCCCATAGCAACATACATTGTCCTTTCTCGTACCTTTTAACCAGGGTGGTAGTGACACCTGCTCTGCCACTCACCTACCTTTGACCCATTTCTATACTTATCCTTGACACGTATATTTCTAGTTTTCTTCACCACCTTGACTACAATTAGACCAAGAAATTCTACCACATCACCTTTCTCCACACTCTGTTATCTTGGCTCTCGTTCAGTGGCTCCCAGGGAAGACCTTGTCGCCCACGACCTCCCCTCCATCCATTGGTTCCTTCTTGTCCCTGGTAAGTCCCTTGGTGATCTGCTCCACTCTTGTTCGTGCCACTGCACTGAGCTGGTCGTGTCCTTCTCAGGACCTCCCCTGGTGAACTTCTTTTCGGATTTGTATGGCCTTTGTGTGAGGACCTCCTCTCTGGACTTTACGCAAGAGCTATTTCTCGGGACCTCTCTGTGTTATTGCTGAAATCACTCCTTTGGGGTCTTTTGCTAAAAGACCACCTCCTCCTGGTAAGCTTAAACCTCTCCCATAAGAACCTATTCTAAAATATAGACCTCTTCTATTGGTTGAGTTCTGGACTCCCTCTGGGGTTCATTTGGTTTTCTTGTTGATCCCAGTTGGATCTTTAATTGAGTCTTCTTTGAATTTGCTCTTTTTCACGTGTAGATTGCGAAGACTCCAGGGAGTTTGAGAGTTCTGAAGAGGAAGATTCTCAGGATAGTGAGCAAGGCAAGTTACACTCTTGATCATATTACACCCAATAATTCAATTTATTTATGTTAAGTTGCAAAGTATAATGCATGCCTATTTCTACCAAGTTATTTCAATACCTGTTTTAAATTCATAGTTATGCCTACTTCCTTTGTATGGCCACTGTTGATTTTGAACTGAACTTGTTGTCACCTTTAGATCAAACTCAGGTCATGCAATAGTGTGAGCCAAAACCATTTGAAAAAAAAACTTGTGCTTAGTCAAGCTTAGACCAAAAGTATTGATTTGGGGAAATCTTTACCAACATGACCAAATATTGCTTAAAATGTTTTGACTATGACATTGGGTTGTCATGGGATTATGGAAGTGTTGCTGGGGAAGCAAAGAAAATGAAATTGGAATTGGACTGGGGCGAAATGGTTTGCTTGGTTGGTGCAATGTTTGTGCACGGACTCTATCCTGGCTAAGGTAGAGGTCCAAGGGTTTGTGAAAGTCGCCTAGTCATGTGAGGACCGGTCTTTGGCGACCAATGCCATGCCTATAATGGGCTATGCCACAATCGTGCAACCACATGTCTCGAGAATGGGCGTGGGACTGGTGAGTAATTTGCAAAACTCCACCATATCTTTGCTCCATTGGAGGTGTGGAAGGTCTTGTAGGGCTAATGGTCTTTTATGACCCATCTGTTCCCATTGGTGCAAGAGGGCTTTCCGCCGGATTGCGATCCATAGGAAAGTGAAACCTTAGCAAGGAAAGGCGTGGTGGGGCAATGCATTGTAAAGGCCTTGTCATGAGCTCTAAACCTCTTACCTTTGGTAGTGAGAGGTGGCATTGACGGATCTTGGGATAAACTAGAGAAATCATGTCATGTGGGTAAAGTGTACAACCTCTGCAGAGTTGAATCTATTGAATAGCCGTGTCCACGGTCATGGGCGTCTTGGCAAAGGCTACTCGAGTTAGATGTTGATTTTGGGATTTCGAAATGTTTTCAAATCTGTTTTGGGATTCCTATCCTGTGGTTTGGGCGAGGAGCACGGTGTCGAGGGTATCCTTCACCAACTTGTTGATGAATGTTATCCAACTGAAAAATTGCTTTGCTAAAATGAATTTTAGTTATTAAAGACCTGCTTTGGAACTTAGTAATGATAATTGAAAGAAAATTGGCTTTGTGCAAATTAACCATATTATGCCATCCTTTGATTATCCATATATGCATGTCATTTTGCTAACCCACGTGTGTAACTTGCGAGCACGGTTGTGTGCTCATTCTTGCTCATTACAATTTTTGCCAGGAGAGGACCTTGGCAGTGAAGAAGACCCAAGCGAATAGGTTGTGCCTTCCAGTCAGCTGCCTGTGGCGTGCTGATGGACTTTTGTTCTTTTGCTCTTTTGTATATATGTGCTTGGCCCAAGGCCACCTTGTAAACAAACTCTGTAGATATTTTGCTTTAATAAAGATGCGTTCTGGATGTTACCACCATTGTATTATTTCTGTGAAGAGCTAGCCATGATCCTTGGGACTAGCTCGGGATTCCTGAGGAACCACGAGCTTGCCCAGTCCTCCACGTCCACCCAATGGCTGGGTCGTGTGCGGTTCTGTGGTGGCCTCAATCCTCCACGACCTCCTCTGGTGGTCGCGGGTGGACTTGAGATGCCCACGGACCCCCACGATCTCCCCTGGTCTGGCCGTGGCAGGTCTTCGGGAGCTCCCTGGCTCCAAGACCCTCTCGGGTCATGTTCTCCTGGACTTCCAGGAGGTCCTGCTGGACCTCCTGGGAGGTCTTGGTGGACTGTCCGAGAGGTCCTTTGTGGACCTCTTGGGAGGTCCGGATGGACTTTCTAGTAGTTCTCGGAGGACCTCTCGGGTGCCCTAGAGCTGGGTCGTTACACTTTCTCGCCATACTAGGACTATCTGTGGATAGCTGTGGTAATGCTTTGAATGTGTGGAATCTTGAATGTTGACATAAGTGCTAGGATTCCTGTCTTGTATGACTCGGAATAGCCCCGGGAGGTTGCAATAGGAGTCATCAAACGTACCGAACCTTGATTACAATGCCTTCTATGTTGCCCTCCATGCTTTGGCATAGCTGACTGTGTACTGGAACCTTACCTCAATCGCCCGAATGATGGATCATAGCTCAAAATCTAGATTATCCACGATCTCACCATACATCAGGTTCGCGATGAAGCATGATGACATGTTCCTGTGGGACTGCACACTACTACAAAAAGGCTAATATTGGACGCCTCATCACAGACGGTTGACCAAAACCGTCGGTATTACATTCAATCACAGACGGTTTTGGTTTAGAGACCGTCTGTGCTACTGGCTGTGCGCTAAAAAACCGTATGTGAAGAGGCAATATCACAGACGGTTCACGTTGAAAACCGCTCGTGAAGTATCACGAGCGGTTACGAATAAGAACCGCTCGTGATATTAATCAGTATCACCGACGGTTTTAAAACACAACCGTCTGTGAAGTATCACAGACGGTTCTGAACAAGAACCGTCTGTGGCATCATGTATTAGCAACCAACAATTCTTGAGCATGTAATTGTCTTTAAAGCCAACAAGAACACCAAGCAACAAGTTGAGAATTCTTTTGAAATATGAGAATGGTTGCTTGGTGTTCTTGTTGGGTTTAAAGACGATTACATGCTCAAGAATGGTTGGTTGCTAATATATGATGCCACTTCCCAGTCGGAGTACGTGCGCATCAACGACACTTTCTGAACATAGCGACGTCCAATCCATGGTAATTGGATGTCCGAACGCTCTCCTTGCATCCATACTTTTTGAATTTGCAAGGGCTCAATGAGGTTGCCCGTGGCTACTGTCTCATCCTTCTCATGCTGCGTCGACGATCCCCCCAAAGTGGCTGAGAGACTACGAACAATATATATATAATATATATATATATGATGCCGGATTTAATGGTACAAGCAGCCACTGCTTGGGCCTTTATAGAGAAAAGTCATCACAGACGGTTCCAGCCACAAACCGTCTGTGATATGTGCTTATCACAGACGGTTTGTGGATGAAACCGCTCGTGATATGTGCTATCCTGAGCGGTTTGTGGATGAAACCGTCTGTGATATTACTTATCGCAGACGGTTTGAACCACAAACCGTCTGTGAAAGTATACATCACAGACGGTTCAAAACCGTATGTGATGACCTCATGTCATCACTGACCCATAAACTCAAACGGCTCACGAAACCGTCTGTGATGACGTTTTTGAACCGTCTGTGAAAGCCTTTTCTGTAGTAGTGGCACTGACTCAGCGACGACACATGTGTGAGGGACCACTATAGAGCATTTCTAGTAGGTGTCCCACTTAGGCTGAAATGAGTGCACTCGCCAAGAGCGTCCCTTTATGTCGCACTTCACGTCATAGCATCTTAGATTAGACTTGACGACTTTGAATAAACGTCGCACCGATAAGGCCTAGAATTTTACCGCCTCCTGCACGTCCTCCTTGCATTTGTACATAGCTCATTGCCTGACCTCGCTCTAGTCGTACTCTCACGGCACACAGGAGCCTTTGTTAACGACGAGGTTATTGAACTGGTATGTGTTCCACTCAGATGGAACCGCCTGTTGGTCTACAACATCCTCATCGTCGGATTCTTCATCTTTTGATAATGCTATGTAGTCTCAGTCTTCGAGATCCATCCTTTGCACTAGGGCTTCTAGCTCCTCACCCTTGTCAGCAAGCCCACTAGCTTGCCTGACTGAAGAAGTTCCTTCCACAGGGTCTTCATCGACAGTTCCTTCCACAGGGTCTTCATCGACAGCATCAGCTACTCTCGAAGCCAAAAGGACCAAATCCCATTGTTCCTCCCTCGCCCTGCGTACATATGACTGTCATGACCTTGTTTCTTTGAGTTGCACTAACTCCCAATATGTGCCCTGTGTTGGTGGTGGGGAGGAGGCAACTCAATCTCAGATCATACACAGCATGGTCCAAATCAAATGAGTGAAACAACCACCACATCATAGCGCCCCATATACGCTACTCTGGTCTTGTTAGGGGCACAGTCGTCGATTGAAAATAACGCAAATCAATCCCCTTAGGACCCTCAAGAATAGTCCCCTGACCATAGCAAATTTTGAAGTTGGTGGCGTCCGACATATTTGACGTACTGCATCGTAAACAAGATTTCCACGATTAATTGCATACCTAAAACTAAACTACCAAATGAAAAGGATTATGTACAGCATACTACATTACGTAACAGTACATCTAAAACTATGTAATCCATTCGGTTAAAAAAATTACCTGACAGGTGGGCGACCGGACGGACAATACTTTGCTAGCTTCTCTCCTCCTCTCTACTCCTCTCTGCTCCTCTCCCTTCCCTCCCCCTCTTTCTCTTTTTTCTGAATAAAAGTGAGTTTTCCTCGAATTTTAGGGTTTCAAGGGTCTTTTATAGAGAAGATTGTGTCACCATTTAGAATGACGACAGGGACTTGTGGGATCCCTATCACCATTTGAAATGACGGTTTTATATATTTTAATATTAAAAAATTAAGGATCTCTGTTGCCAATTCAACTGGCGACAGGGACCTCTCTGTACTGTTGAGCCCCCTGTCGCCAGTGCAAGGTCCCTATCACTAATTGGAATGACGACAGGAGCCTAGTTTTGTAAAAAAAAAAATCGACTATTTATTTTTGTAATTATGTTTTAAATTAATATTATTTAAAACAAATCATGGAATCACGTTGCCTAGTCGTAGTAGAGTTTTGGATACCAGAAATATTTTTTAACGGGGGAGGGGGGGGGGTAAGATCGGTAAGACCAAAAATCAGAAAATTTTGGCCAATTTCCGCAGAAATTTTCAAATTAAAATTTGAATTTTTTCGGATTTTAAATAAATAAAAAACAAAATCGAACAAAATTCAAGTAAATTCGTTTTTTGGACAAAATTCATCCAAACTGTTTTTTTGGACTGGTTTGTATTCCTACCGGCCCCCACCGGTAAATCCGAAATTTCCGATTTTCGGCCGAAATTCAGAACACTGGGTAGTAGCTGATATAGAGCCGTCAAAATAAATTGAGCTTCTGTAGGGTTATATGGACGGTCGTTGATGCGCCCACGTGTCGCTTTGGCATGCAATATCCTTAGTACTAGCCCCATCTCAATGGTAAAGCCCATGCTTTAACGAGTTTTTGGTTAAAATGATATTGTTTCGTGGCGAAATAGCAAAAATAGTCCACCACGAATGAATTGGCTAAAATGTCGCGAAACGGTGCCATTTTAGCTAAAGACTCAGCTTTAACTTCAGCTTAAGGCCACCGGATGGTAGAAGGTTTAGCTCCTCAAACAGGGTAGGGTTAGCTTCATGTGGATTGATGTTGATGTCCAATATAAGAGCCGAAACCGTTTGAGTCGAAACTCTCTCAGAGAAGCTGGATTCCGAAGGAAGCTAAGCCCGTCCAAACAGAGCCTGGTGAAACGATCAGATCCGCAAGGAGCTATATAATATAGAACGTTGATCAAGTGAGTTTGCACATGTAAGTAGCACCGGATTGATTTCACCATGTAGATCCCCAGCTCTCTACATATGATTGCTGAAATGTTGATGAGGAAAAAAAAGGTGAAACAAATTCTTTGTTGGGTTCTGATGATTAGGTGCACTGCATGCATGCTAGTTGCTGTTGGCGTCGCTGTCAGAACAATTCCACTGAATTTATGCTTCACAAACTTAATTTGTATATATGTACATGCATGATTCTCTCAAGGATGATGAGAATAAGGGATATGTATTGGTGTGTCGCTGTCAGCAAGCTTCCAGGCTAGGGCTTGCAGCTGCATCGGCATTATTTCACTGGTAATTAGTAGATGAGGTAAGGATTAATTGACCATATCAACTCCTTTCTCTTTCAGTGCAGAAATATTTTGGGATGAGAGAGAGAGAGAGAGACTGGATATACAGGTGGTAGATCTTGACGTCATGACATGCCAAATATCCGGTTCACTATTGCTACGCTGAAAATCAATGTACTGCACAGATGTAAGATGTTGACAGGATCGAATTTCCTAAAAAAAATACAAATTAGTACTATACAATTAGCCGCAGTGAATTTCCAAGAAAACAATAGGAAATTCATTCTCCCATCTGAGAAGCCCTGGAGCTAGAATGGGCCACGAATATGTTATACTAGTAGCCCTATGCGCACCTTGGCATGTCGAGGCAACGTCACGAACACATTTTGCTAAGCTAATTGGTAGTCACGAACACATTTTGCTAAGCCAATTGGTAGTATGCAGAAGTATTCTGAAGATACGAAAGAGTAATACAGTGTTAGGCCAACACTGATACCTAAGTCTGGTGCAAATATGTGTCGTAGGATCTCTGTGTTACCTAAGAAACAATTTGTAGTACAAAGATAACATGTTTACGTAACTACACGGCAGAGAAGCAGAAGTTGTTAGCCTGTTCATATACATTTAAAGATGACAAAATGTACGACGCAATGTGTAGTAGAAAACATTAGTCTAGCATACTATTGTGCACTACAATAGAAGAGCTCATCTATTTCAAACACACATAAGGTAGCAAAACGCAAAGCACCTGACATTAGTAGGTATACTATAAAGAGGTAACATGACAATCGATCGATGATCAGGTCATTGTAGGTGCAATTGTCTGAAGTTGGCAAAAAGAGAACATGCAATACCAGTTTAGGCAAGATTACACAGTACAAAGGTTTTTAGAGGAGTACAACCATACAGGGACATAAGTTGCAAATATCAGAAAGACAAAAACATAAACCAGGCACTATCACATCTACTAATAGGTGGGGAATGAGATAGTTGTCTAGAACAGGAGCAAAATGGAAGCTATGCGATAGCACCAGATTCCGCAGAAGTCACTGCAGAAAGAATAGGGTATAGTTCAGCTACTAAATCCATGCTAAATCTAAAATGGGCAGGAATGATCGAATTTGGTAGCACAAACAACGTACCTAGGTTTAGCTGCTACTCTTTTTGGCTGGACGGCCTTTTTTCGTAGGCGTAGAAGGAGCAGTGTCGACAGGTAGCACACATTCTGAGCCGCGAGATATTAAGCAATCTGTGAGGATGATGTATAGGTAGGGTAAACCAGACAAGCGATAATTTTAGAACCAGTAGGTAAACGATGTTGGAGAACAACATAATTTAATGACAATCTAGGTTTTTTTTTCCTTTTCGGTTTTGAAGCAGACTAATATGTGCTGAGTCAGTACCTCTTGAGTAACATGACTATATCTATGCGATAGCATCACACAAGTAACAAGTATGCATATTAGATGCAGATATGTTACCGTATAGATACAGGCATATGAAGACAGCCAGAGTTCCCTGCTAGATCTGAGCGCACATTGGCAGTAACTTATCTAGCATGTTGAGCGTCTAACACACGAATCCTATTGTCGACGTCATTATCAGTGTCATATATGTAAAGCCGAATAAACTTAGGAGGAGTCCCACCAGAAGGGACTAGAGAACCAGTGCGATGATGCACTTGACCACTAATGCTAAATCCGTAAGGGCCTCCACATCTATTTACCGAACGATCTATCTTGGTGCCCATAGAAGTGAAAGCAAACAAACAATTGTATTGTTGTATCTTTCGTAAAAAAAAAACTTACACCGAGTATCGCTGTCAAACTTTAGAAGATCAACTAGAAAAGAGGGTGGTTGTCTCAAAGCGGGCAACACAATCTTACCGCCTTTGCAGCAGTTGTACACAAATCTCTAGGCTCTAACGGAAGATTGTTTCTTCACTCTCTCACGAAACCAAAAAAGCGTGGAGCAATGCACACACTCATAACCAGGTGGTCCATAGTATGATCTACCTGGGTAGGAAGCTTTTATTTTGGAATAGGAAAGGAGGAGGAAATGGTTTAAAAAAGGTAGCAACACTATGAGGATAAAGGCAGAAACAAGACAAATCTAACACTGTTAACAGGGAGGCAAGGTTGTAACATACAAACATAATAGAAAGACATAGCAGAAGATAAGACGCGAGCATAACTCTATACAGAAATACCTTTTAGAGCGTCGACATATACCTGAGGAAACCGAAGCCAATGAGGCGCTAGGGTACGGTCAACCAACGAACCTAATTTAATAACAGCAAGGCAAACCAAGGTGCGAGGCACGAAAGAACTGTGGTAGACATATCTATTAGAATAGAAGAAACAAGGAAAACCAAAGGTACACAGAGGCGAATCCGAAGGAGGTATATGCGAAGCAGATTGAAGAAGGAAGCTCGGAGGAGCACCTGACTAGACCATATGGCGTTGAGCAAGAATCTCATGATGTCTACGTCGGTTTCGCGTTGCACCATCAGCAGGAATCAAGGCACGTCGGTTTCAGCTAACGCTGTCAGTAGGGACAGAGGGGTGAAGAGCTTGTCCTATAGAGGGTAAGAAATTAGCACCCTAACCGAAACATGTATGACACAGAGAAGAGAGAAGCAAGTACAAGCAGGGAGACTGTTGGTGATATGCTCTAGAGGCAATCATAGAGATGATTGTATCACTTCTATGTTTATGAGTTATTAAATAAATGTTATTCTATTCCTTGAATGAATCATCGGTTATAAAAGATTAACAAGTATGTGACTTGCTGGTGAAGCTCTTTAACTTATATGATGTCATTCTAAATGTATACCTGGTCGTATGTTACTGGACGAAACGCTAGTGACTTATTGATCAACACATGCATTGATTGATGACCATGTTTCACCGGTCATGGATATAGGGATATCGAATCAATAATGTGAACACATGTTGGAGAACATGGTGTTGCATTAACCCACCTTGAGACACTATTGAGATTGTTATGATTTTATGTGTCATTAGTTGGTCTCAAGCAATGCTGATGTATAATCCTTGGACCTAAGATCAGCATGGTTTCCTACATGTGTGATAGTACACTTTGGGGTAGCCAAACACTACTCTGTAACTGGGTAGTTATAAAGGTAGCTTTCAGGTATACTATGAAATATGCGGAGGGATGTGACTGATCGGATATGGGATTTGCCCCTCCTAACATAATAGGAGAGATATCTCTAGGCCCCTCGATGTGGTCGGATAAAGAAAGTGCATGGCCATGCCAATAGTGGTCGAAGAGTTCGACCACATAAAGTTATCCGACACTTGATGGAAAAAGAATTGAACAGTCCATGGATGACATGATATCTCACCTGGAGTTCAACTAGATATCATGAGGCAAAGGGAGAATACATTAGCAGGTTGTTTAGTTCAATCAGATACAGACTGGTCGTATATATAGAGATACGAGTAGTCGTAGACTGGTCGAACATGATCACTAGCTGGTCGTATAGAGATACGAGCTGGTCGTAAGTGACGAGGACTTACTCGTAGATCATATTGCATTAAGGTTCGTCCGATATTATTCGTGTGTATTCAAGAATCGTTATGTCCTGCTAGGAACTGCTAACGACACATGGTCCGAAAGGGTTTCTGAGTCACAACCGACTACGCATGAACCTACAGGGTCACACACTTAACGGGTTGGAACAAACGTGTTCAGATAGGATCCGTCATGGGCCCTATATAAAGAGATGCATGAGGCTATTGGGATATAGACGAGAGAACGTGAGTTCCACCAAAACCCTAGCCATCATCTTATCAAGAGAGCCCTACCGTGCGAGTTGGTGCTAGCACACCAGCATGCGGTGTTCCATCCCTGGACGTGTGGATACCGTAGAGGCGCTACTGCGGTTGCTGTTGTGCTAAAGGATGATCCACGACTTTGCAAAGGAACACGATTGGTTGCTGGAGGAGATGATCGGCGCTGAGGACGTTGGACGATCGACTATGGAGGACGATCGACTATGACTACTTCATCGACGCGCTCTACGTTGGATCAGGCTACTCCAACTCTTCTTCCGTTGCACTGCGCGTCTGGTGGTAACGATCTATGATCTCTTGCTTGCGTGACATCCTGGTTTACATGGTAGAATTTTTTGAATTGCCGGTTAGTATAGCTTACCCGTATCCCTTCAGAGACATACCCGGCCTCCTAGGGAAGTACTACAGTGAGACAAGCCTATATTGCCCCATCCATGAAACAACAACGGTGAGACACAAGCCAAGGAAGAGGTGGGAAAACAAGAACAAGGGAAATTTGTTAGGCAAAAGACAGGTAGACGAACACCATAGGCATAAACGGGGAAAGCACCTAGAACCTGAAACAAGAGACGGGCAGCGAAATGCATGACATGAGAAAGAAGCAGACTAATCATGGCCCATGAGAACGAGGGAGTCGCGTACTCGTACATCACGAGAAAATACAAACTACAGAAGGAGGCAAAGAGAGCATATAAGAAATAACCTAAAGAATGAGGAAGGAAATCATCTAGCACAGACTCTGACATCAAATTCGTGGAAGACTAAACCCTAAAGAGATAACCAGCAAACATAAGGCATTGCGGAACAAAAAGCGGACCGACAGAAACAAAATGATGGGCCAAAAAAAAACAGAACTAGGGGCAGACCCTGCAAGCGCAATGAAGCAAGGTGGACATCGTAGCGACAAACATGGATGTAGGTACGTCTATGTAAGCAAGTCTAAGTAGCAATCATAGCTGCCTCAGTAAAACAGTCAACAAGCAGTACGTAAATCCACAGGGACGGTTTTAGATAGCAGACACACCTCTACAAACGATGCAAACAACACAGAGCAAAAAAAGGGGCTGTGCACATATAAATGGACATACATTGTTCTACCATCTAGAACGGATAATAGAACCACTATCGACGACGGATAATCCAGATAGAATAAACAAGACGTTCTATCACAAAGGAAGCACAACCAAAGCGAACAAAGGAAAGGATGAAAGAAAAGGAAACTTACATTGGCAGGAAGGGAGCCAATAACACCAAGCAGGCAGTGGTGGCCGGAGGAGCTATGAAGGCGACAAGGAAACCTGCAGAAGCAAAAAGCAGAAAACAAGTCAAGCAGAGTAAATGGTGACACATGCGAGAATAGCATAGCAAAGATCAGATAAACCCACCCGCAGAGAGCAAAAAACGTAAGATGGAGAGGGCAAGGAAAATATATAGAATAGAGAAGAACACACCTAGATCGTATAAAACCAGACACACCTCAACAAATGCTATCCATGAGAGGCGAAGGAAGCACCACACCAAGCACCGAGCAAATGAAGTAGGCTAGGTGGAAACAAAGTACGCGGCCTCAAAGATCTGCAAGGCAACTACAGAAATAGATAAGCGGTGCCAAAAGACAAGGAAGGAAAAAGGCAGAACAAACAAGAGGGGAAGAAACAAATGGAGCACGCAAACAACCAAGAAGAACAAAAGAAAGGAAAACAGAAGAAACACGGACGATGCAGAACAAAGCATATACACCAGAAAAACAAGAAAATGGGCACACTGCTAGGGAAAAATAAAGACACACAAATCCACAAAAAAAACAACCTCTGCTGACAGAGGAGAACCCTAAAAAAAGGAAGAACATATTGAAGGAGAAGTGGAGAACACCCCCAACAGCAGCTGAACGAAAGTGGGAGAGGCAAAATCGACCAATTTTTTTTTAAAAAAAGAAAGACAAGCAAAGAGGCAGACAACATCAGCGTGGCAAAAGAACATGGATCAAGGACGGACTATAACCGAAAAAATTGAAGGAGAAACTAAGAAAGAACTATCCCCAACAGTAGACGAACAGATGTGGGGAGGAAAAACCAACAAGAATGAAACAAAGAAACAGAGAAGAGAAGAGGCATACATCATGAAGACGCAAGAAAACAGCGGAACAAAAGGAAGAAGACCCCTAAGAGAGGCAAAAACGACCAGATCCACGGGGAGATACCCTTGTCTGCATTGAAGAACCGAAACCTGGCGATGAGAACAAGAAAGAAGGGAAAGAGACGACACAGTCAAGGCGAAAGAACCCGAGCACGAGCGGTGAAGGAAAAAAGGCAGGGAAGTGTACACGGGAAGCAAGAGAGCGAGTACACGTGACGAGCCGAGCAAAGAGCGTTACAACCCAACCGCGAACTAGATCGGACGATAGCAGCAGCACGCGCAGCATTCGGCAGACAGAAAGAGCGAAGCCACGTAGATCAGAACCGAACCAAATCAGACGGTGGGCAGAAGACAAGATCCGACAGACCAGGAAAACCGGCCGACGTGGCTTGCCTCTCCTCGCCCCCTTTCTGCCGAGGATGCTATTGCAAATTAAGAGCTAGTCAAAGTCAGCATTCAGATTAGATATATATGCTGGAGTAGGTCTAGCTAGGTAGGTATATGGATCACAAGTTGATGGATCCACTTGAACAAACTAGTGTCATAAAACACGCAGGCAAAAATTCCATGAGAATTGTATTCTTTTGCCCAATTGATGAACTCTTGAGGTCTGTAAAATGCAAGCAAATGTAACGATCCTGGCGTCGCGCCAAGGAGTCGGAACAATCAGACACAAATCAACTCAGAATTTGGAGGATGTAGCAAGAACAGTAAAGGGGGTAGACAGGAGATAGTTTGTTCACCTATTCTTGATACCCTTCCTAAACCCCAACGCGTCTTTTACAAGCGAAGCGGTACAGTAGAGTATCGACAACGCACTCTTACGGTAGATATCTTGCCTGACCCATATAGGCCCAATACCCACACTTGCCGACTTAACTCACAATACCTCTTCTCCATTGCGGTGTCTATGCATCAAGAATAACCCGGTGTATATACATCGGTGTCGACATTCTCCCCACTTAAGAACCAAATTTTGTCCCCAAGTGGCGCCAATGGAAATCTGTGGCGTGGTGCATCCCGATTTTCCCACGTTGACCAATCTTGTAGGTGCTTGGGACCATTGAATTAATCCTGTTCAATCACCTTGTTCCCCGGTTTGCCGAGTCGAGTTTCAAGTATGCACAGAGGGTATAACTGTTAAATCGAATAAATGAGATTCAGAGCATTGTCCAGACTTACTGTTTCGGTTGGTTTGATTGCTTTCTTCAGTTGGGACACATGTATAACTGGATGGATTTGGCTGCCCATTGGTAAATCTAATTTGTATGCCATTTTGCCTATTTTCTGCAGAATCTTGTAAGGGCCAAAATATTTAAAGGAAAGCTTTTGAGATGACCTCCGGGCGACAGAAAGCTGAGTGTATGGTTGGAGCTTGAGATATACTAAGTCTCCAACTTGGAATTCCCTGATTGATTGCTTCTTATCCGCCTGGTCTTTCATTCTTTGCTGAGCTCTTAACAGATGTTGCTGAATCAACTTGGTCATCATAGTACGTTCCTGTAACCATTGCTCCAATTCTGGTACAGCACTACCATCTCCAGCAAGAATACCGAAATGTCTTGGGGGATGGCCATACAAAACTTCGAAAGGTGTTTTCCCCAACGCCGAATGATAGGTTGTATTATACCAAAATTCTGCTTGTGCTAGCCATTGAGACCACTTGTTTGGACATGCTTGCACCATGCATCGGAGATATGTTTCGAGACACTGATTCAACCTCTCCGTTTGGCCGTCCGTTTGAGGGTGGTAAGAAGAGCTCATGTTCAATTTGGTATCGGTTAATTTGAACAATTCTTGCCATAAAGTGCTTGTGAAGACTTTGTCTCTATCGGAGATGATGACTTGTGGTAGTCCATGCAACTTGTAAATGTTATTGATGAATAATTGTGCTATTGTCCAAGCAGTAAATGGATGAGATAAGGGTATGAAATGACCATACTTGGAAAATTTATCAATTACTACCACAATGGTGTCAAACTGTTTGGACTTGGGCAGCCCTTCGATAAAGTCAAGACTGATGGTAGTCCATGCTTGGGATGGAACCGCGGTGGATGTAAGAGCCCTTGATTTGATATGCTCAGACTTGGCTTGTTGACAAACAGTACAGGCTGACACAAATGTGTGAATATCTTTCTTCATGCCAGGCCATGCGAATAAGGCTTTGATTTTGTGATAGGTCGCAGTAATCCCACTGTGTCCACCTACCCCACTGTCATGTAAGGCTAGTAAAACTGCTTGATGTGCTTCTTTGTGTTTGCCTAAATATACTCTTCCCTTGTATTTAATAATGCCTTCTTGCAAGAGGAATCCATCTGTATTAGATCCAGTAAGAGCTAACTGAGTTAACAATGTCTTTGTATCTGGATCTTTGTGATAACCTTCTACTACAATTTCCAACCATCTTGGTCGACTGACCGATATTGCTGCACAGGTATCTGGGTGTTCTTTGCGAGAAAGTGCGTCGGCTGCCTTATTGTCTAGACCTTTCTTATAAATGATCTTGTACTGTAAGCCAAATAACTTGAGGAAAGCTTTGTGTTGCATTCCTTGGGTTAGTCTTTGTTCTCCCAGGTGCAAAAGGCTCTTATGGTCGGTTGCAATGGTAAATTCTGCATGCTGTAGATATGGCTTCCACTTATCAATAGCCATCAGAATGGCTAAGCATTCTTTTTCGTATGTGGATAAACCTTTGGCCTTGGATCCTAATGCCTTGCTTAAGTAAGCAATGGGATGCCCTTGTTGCATGAGTACCGCTCCTATGCCCACATCACTTGCGTCGGTCTCCAATACAAATGCCTTAGTGAAATCCGGCAATGCCAACACCGGTGCTTGTACTAATGCTTGCTGGATGGCCTCAAAGGAAGCTTGTTCTCTAGCTGTCCAAGTGTATACCGTATTTTTCTTTAACAGCTCGGTCAAGGTTTTGCTAATAATACCATAATTCCGGATGAACTTCCTATAATATCCTGACAAACCCAAAAATCCTCGAAGTTGTTTAACATTTTTGGGAGGTAACCATTGTTGAATGGCCTGAATTTTGGAAGGATCCGTGGCAACACCTTGATCACTGATGATGTGTCCTAAGTACTCAAGTTTCGGCTGGGCAAAGGAGCACTTGGACTTTTTGATCAACAGATGATTTGCCATGAGGATTGTGAATACCTGTTGCAAGTGGAACAAGTGTTCATCCAATGTCTTGCTATAAACAAGTATGTCGTCAACAAAAACCAGTACAAACTGTCTGAGTAGTGCAGAAAAAATGGTGTTCATCACTGCCTGGAATGTAGCCGGTGCGTTTGTTAGACCAAATGGCATGACCCTAAACTCCCTATGGCCATTGTGGGTCTTAAACGCTGTCTTGTATTCATCATCTTCTACTAATCTTATTTGGTGATAGCCTGCTCTCAAGTCCAATTTGGTAAACCACTTTGCACCATGTAATTCATCTAGAAGCTCGTCAATGACAGGTAACGGATATTTGTTTTTTACCGTGGCTGCATTCAGTTGTCTGTAGTCAACACAAAAGCGCCATGTGCCATCTTTTTTCTTTACTAGTAGCACCGGAGAAGCAAAGGGACTAGAACTTGGTTGGATGACACCTTGATGCAACATTTCTCTTATCTGTTTTTCAATTTCATCTTTTTGTTTTGGCGCATATCTATAAGGTCGAATGTTAACCGGTTTTACCCCTGGAAGCAATGGAATAGAGTGATCAAATGATCTGTGTGGGGGTAGTCCACTTGGTTCTTGAAATAAGACTGCATGTTGTTGTAACATCGCTTGAACTGCTGGTGGTACTACTTCAGGGTGACTTCCCTCTCCCACTGTTTTCAATTGCACGAGTTGAGCAATACCCCCTTGTCTGACTACACCTTGGAGCCTTTTTGCAGAAATTTCATTGCATGCATCAGTAATATCTTTTACACCATATAAGGTAATCCTTCTGCCGTGATGCATGAATCTGAGTTTCTTCCTTTGCCAGTCTATCCACATAGGACCCTGTTCCTCCAACCATTCCATGCCCAATATCATATCATAACAGCCTAGATGCAGTACCCTGACATTTGTTGCAAAAGTGTATCCCTGGGTCCACCAAGTAAGACCTGTAATTTGCTGATCGCTGTGCACTCGTTTGCCATCAGCTAAAGATATCTGAACTGCATTAATCTTCTGTGTCGGGTATTGCAAACGCTGCACTAAGGCTTTACTGACAAAATTCCCGGAACTGCCCGAGTCCACCAATATCAATACTTCATGGTTTCTCACCACACCTTGTAATCTGATAGTCTGTTTGCCCTGTGTTCCAGCAGCTGCACAGTGAGATATGCTCATCAAGACTTCTTCATTACCACTTTTACTGTCAGCATCACCTTCTTCAGTACTATCTCCTTCCAATTGCATTATCTCTAGCAATTCTTCCAATACATGCAAGGAGACTTGTTTAGGGCACCTATGTCCAGTTCCCCATTTTTCACCACATTTCATACATAGTCCTTGAGCCTTGCGTAAGGATCTCAAATTTTCATACTTCTCATCGACCTTAAACTTGTTGTCCGGCTTAGTCTCAGCAGGAGCAGTCCCTAGAATTCCTTTTCCTCCATATGCTTGTGGCTTGAATTTAGTGTAATCTTTGTTCTCCAAACGCCCATGGTATTTTCTTGTTGTGGCCAACAATTCTTCTTCCTGCAATAAAGCTAAGGACAGTGCTGCATCCACCGTCCTAGGTTTATGCAACACAAGTGCTGATCGAATTTCTCCCTTCAGTCCTTCCACGAACTTGTTTACAAAAAACACATCATCATAATTGCTGTTGTGTGCTAGCACTTTATGCACAGCATCTTGGAATCTCTCATAGTATTCTTGAACTTCCCCCAATTGCCGAATACCCAGCAAGGTCTTCATGTAATTGTGATACAGATCTTTCCCAAATTTTATATCTATGGTGATGCATAGTTCCACCCAATCCATCACGGAATGCTGAGCCTCAAAGGTTTGCAACCACAATGCCGCATTGCCTTGGAAATGCAGCGAAGCATATTGAGCCCAATACTGAACTGGAACATGAAACATTTGGAAGTATTTTTCGCATTTATCCTTCCAAATTCTGGGATGCTCCCCATTGAATTTCGGAAATTCTGCCTTAGGCATGCGGAATTCTCTCTGTTGGTAGTTGTAATTAGCCAGAGTACCAAACGTTCCCCTATTACCTCCTGTTCCCACATCATAAGCAGCCGGGGGTTTTTGGTATGAAATCTCACCTCTGGTCGGGGCTTGCCCTGAGTTGATGAAGACTCCATGAACATCACTCAGACTTTGCCTTTCGTCTCGGTGACCTTCAGCCCGAGGTGTCGCTGGACGGAATGGACCAGGCGGCATTCCCTCAAGGTTGGTCACCCGCAGTTTAAGGTCTTCCGTCACCTGCCGCAGTCCCGTCAATGTATAATCGACAGTAGGCCTCCATGCCTCCGCTTGCTTCATGCGGTCGTCCATAGACGTGACCATAGCCAAGATCGATTTGACGTCGTCATCCAGAGAGGACACTCTCCCTTCCGCCGCCTCCATTCTTGCCGTCAAGGTAGGTTGTGTCCCTTTCTTTTTCGCCAGATTGCCCGCGTCGCCGGCTCTGATACCAATATGTAACGATCCTGGCGTCGCACCAAGGAGTCGGAACAATCAAACACAAATCAACTCAGAATTTGGAGGATGTAGCAAGAACAGTAAAGGGGGTAGACAGGAGATAGTTTGTTCAGTCTATTCTTCGATACCCTTCCTAAACCCCAACGCGTCTTTTACAAGCTGAAGCGGCTGTAGAGTATACGACAACGCACTCTTACACAGGCCGATATACTGCCCGCAGCCCATATAGGCCCAATACCCACACTTGCCGACTTAACTCACAATACCTCTTCTCCATTGCGGTGTCTATGCATCAGTAACTTCAGTGTATATACATCAGTGTGCTGACAGCAAAATGGCACAGCCAAGAAGCAGTCAATGTGCTTTTTATTTCTGAGTGTTAGTCAATGTGCTTGTTGGCACCTAACCAAAAGATGGATGGATAAACTTGACGGCAGCATTGAGGTGATGCAATCGGCATGCAGCTAGCTACTAGCATCTTATGGTTATAGCTTGCAAGGAAATAACTAGCTAGCTAGCTAGGAGGAAATATCCTAAGAGTATAACTGAGTAAGTAGACAAGTAATCAAGAATGCTCTGGATACATATGTACACCTCAATACCCAGCAAGGCAATGTTATCCGTGAGCCAGAATTAAAAACATTTGTGTGACTAAAAACACCAGCATATCTGGCAAACGAAGAACAACTAAGACAGGTGTCATTTTATCATTAAGGTGGTGTATCATTATGTGGAGCTCTCGTGTCAAAGTTTCATATTGGAATTTATGCACATGTGTCGCAGTTTCAATAACATGTTCGGCTCAAATTACACGGGCATTGCACGTGTGCGCTTGTGTTGTGCGGGTGACAACATTTCTTCGCAACGGGAAGCAACCTTAATTTGTTGATTATATGGATCGATCAGGCAATGATAATCCTATATGTGGGTGTCATATATTTCAATTCGTAAATTTTTTAGGTATTTTTTTGTGGTGTTTTATTCTGAAGCTGCAACGGGAAGCAATCTTAATTTGTTGATTATATGGATCGATTAGGTAATGATAATCCTATATGTGGGTGTCATATATTTCAATTCGTAAAAATTTTAGGTGTTTTTTTGTGGTGTTTTATTCTGAAGCTGTAAGGGCAGGTACAACTGGTGCCCCCAGAACCACAGTGGCTCGGATGCCACCGTCTTGCAGGTTGTCAGTACAACTTTTGCAAGATGTGTGTTCTTAGAGGAGAGAGAGGGAGGGGGCCACCTTCAGAGCGGCGTCGTGGTGGCCGAGTCCATGCCAGGAAGACGAAGACGGCGACAGGGATGGTGGGATCTGGCCAGTTCTAGGTGGCTATGATTGGATCTAGACAGTGGCGAACCTCTGGGTGGAGAGTTGCAATGAGGACAACGCGGGTCGCATGGACAACGATGACGATGCGAGGGCTGCGGAGGACGGCGAGCTTCACAGTGCGGCAGAGGACGACGAGCTTCACGGATCTGGAGATGCCGGTGGCCGCCGGTGAAGGTGGTGGTCACCTGGTGGTGGTGACCGGTGAGGCAGAGGATGGGTGGGGTGGGAATTTGTTTATGTGGCTGATAAATGGGGCAGAGGTGACTGTGCTATTTCTTTTCTTTTTTTTTTATGCCTTCGATGTAAGCATTTGGACAAATGTGTACATGGAAACAATGCAGAGGATGAAATGGAAAAGATAAAGGACTAAAATACAAAATTATTTGTGGTCTATTTGAAGCTATTATGTCACGGCAGGGCAAGTTAGATTGATCTTTATAGGAATCTCCATTCTTCATCTTGTTAGTTTGAACTCGAAGAAGTTTGATAATCGCATCCATCTTCTGTAGATCGTTGCCTTTCCATAGCGGTCTCCAGTGCCGCAAAGCAGAAATCAATTTGTACAACACATCAGTTGGATGTTTCATTAGTTTCTTTTCCATCACCAAATCCATAATAAGCCAAAGAGGCCAACAGATTGCTGTAAAGCCTCACCAAATCCATCTCCTATTCTGCCTCTCCCAAGTCTTGATCCATCCCAGGAAATCAATACATGAAACAGGCAACAAAGTCTAAACCTAGAGCCTCTCGAATGTTAGCCCACATATAAACTGCAACTGGACAACTTAACACAACATGGTCAGTATTTTCAATATTACCACAGAGAATACATTTCCCATCACCAGGTCCATTCCTTTTCAACAAATGCTCTCTAGATAGAATCTGATCTTGTAGCAATTGCCAAAGGAACACTCTAATCTTCAGGGAATCTCTGGATTTCGACATCTCCTGCATATTAGTATTAATACCTCCCACAAAACTCAAGTGCTTATACATAGATTTTGTCGAGTATTGACCATTCTTTTCCAAGCCCCATACTATATCCTCCTCCTCTGTGAGATTTATATCACTCAACCAAGACATAAGCAACTACCATTCCTGTAGTTCCGCTTCCCCAAAAGATCTCCTAAATTGGATATTCCAGTCATCCTCGTCATACAAATCACCTGGCAAAACACTAACATGGCATTTCGAGAAACAAGTCGAGGACGCCGGGGTTTGAACGAGCTGTCATGGCCACGCATGAGATCCATAGGCACGAGCTAGCGAGATGCCATGGCCACACGCGAGCTCGAGAGGCGCTGACAACGTCTGAAGGCAAGCATTGGTCATGCCCAGGGGCGGATCCAAAGTGGAAGCATCAGGGTCGCAAGACCCAACGACTTCTTACAAATCCTACTAAGACTATGCAGAAATAACATACAACACTTTGTAAATAAGTAATGACTCCGGTGTTTCAATAAAAGTGACTCAAAGTCATGGCAAACCATTCCAGGGAAAACATTATCGGTAAGAAATTTTTTATCAGAGGGTAGCGGTAAAGTCGGTTTTCATCGTTACCGGAAATTTCGGGCAAAATTTTTTAATTGAAAATTGAATTTTCAAGATGTACAAGCTAATCTACTTCATCTTAGTTACTAGCTAGCATAGGTATAGGTAGAGAGAAAATGAATGCTGCATCAACAAGTAATCTTTCTAGCTAGCAGCTACTCGTTGTGTTCAAGCTCAGAGACGAGCATCCACAAGACACGTTAATCGAAGAGATCGATCGAGATTTTGAGAAGGATAAGACGCAGCCTACGTGCAAAATGACGTCCAGCGCGTCGCTGAAGCTGCCTCCTCTTCCTCGCGGCATGCGCTTCCGTGGATATCATGGGGATATGTGCACGATCTTAGGATGATGTTACAATTGGCAATGTCGTTAACGGTTTGTCGAAACACGCGTTTTCATTGAAATTTGGAATGCTATCAGGTTGAGTACGGTCAGACCGGAGTTGGACGCGTGATCAGACTGGCCAGCGGTCAGACCGGCTTGTAAATGGCGGTCAGACCGGCCAGCGATTAGACCGGCCATTGACTTACGGTCTGACCGATTTTGTGCTGTTCATCGGCCTAAAGTGGCGATGAGTGTTGGGTTAGGTCAAGTTCATTGGTTTCATGGCATATGTGTTTCATGATGCATGTTTTGACTAACGTGAGTCAAGTTATGAAGAACTTGTTCCTGGAATCGATTTCTTTGTCTATTGTTGTGCAGGTTGCTTTGAAGTCAATGACAGTCAACGGCGAGGATGATCGGGACTAAGCTTGGAGAGCTGAGGTCCAGAACGATCGGGGATGCTGGGTGAGGTCAATGGAGTCAAGCATGGCGCAAAAGGGACAAAGGTGGTCGAACGAGCAGTTCGGTGCGACGGGTTGGATCAAGCGGCGAGGTCGGTCTGAAGTGCCATAGTGGTTTCGGTGGGGCCGGATGGGAGACTTGCCGACATGAAGAGAGCATTGGATCAACCTATCGTGGCGAAGCATGGGAGGTGCTTCACGAAGATGGGACTCGGTCTTTGCAAAAAGATCGAGAAGGGGTATTTTGGTAATTTTACCAAATACCGCATTGGTGACCTTTTGCCAACCCGCGGCTCAAGATGGTGCAAGGAGAAGCAGATTAGGTCAAGAGGAGATGAAGATGACGCTTTAAAATACGTGCGTGTGTGACCCGTTTGTGTGTGGGCCTTAACAGGAGCCCATTAGAATTCAATCTTCTAAAAGGTCTAAGCCTCCACTATAAATAGAGAAGGGTGGTGGCTGCACCCCCTTAACCCTTTCATTATTGAAAACCCTAGTTTTGCTTTTGTGCTTAGAGTGAAGATAGTTGGAGGTTAGGGTTCTAGAGAGTTGGATTTGATTTCATGCTCATGTATTGAGTCTTTGTCCTCCATTGATGGAGTGGCTATAAACCAATACCATATCAAATCAATCCAAGGAAAGATTGCTCAAAGATGTGTTTCTTTACTTTCCTTCTCTCTATTTGATGATTTTGAGTCTTTCTTTGATCTGCGAGTTTTTGCTTGGTTTCTTCTCTTGATCTAGATTGCTGTGACATGTGGGAATATATCTAGGATGATCTTGATCATCATTCACCCACGAGCAAGTCTCTAGATCATATTTCATTTTCGATTCAGTTTTGGAGCACCCTTCGTTCAAACTGAAAAAGATAGGAACTTTGGTATGGATCTCTGCGATCTTTGATTGGAATAGGTTCCTAATATCTTTAAGAAGGTGTGGTTCAAGGTTTGTGGAGTTTGGCCGTGTGAATCAAAAGTTAGATCGATTTGTGTTTTGAATACGGGTTGTTTTTCAGCATTACATGCGGTGCAATCAGATCGCTTTCTTCATCTGCGGCCGACCGCCTTTGGCCATCGGTCAGACCGCCCTTTGACCGTCGGTCAGACTGCACCCCGGTTAGACCGCCCATTAGACGCCAGTCTGACCGCCCTTAGGGTTTGAGTCTTCCTGTTTTGGTATTTTGCTTTACGGTCTAGATTGGATCTAATACAAGTCTTCTACTGTACTTGCTTATTGATCTTTATAGCTTTCATAGCTATTGGAGTGATATTGGTGTTGAATCCTATCAAAGTGAAAAAGTGAGTGTGTTCCTATTCACCCCCCTCTAGTCACTTTTTCGGTCCAACAAGTGGTTTCAGAGCCGGGTTAGTTCAATCTTGATCTTAACCGGTCACTGAATTTGGCGTTGGATAAGTACTCGACCAAGCCGCATATCTTCGATAGGCTCGACTATGCCTATTGGAAGAATCGTATGCGAGTCTTCCTTCAGAGCGAAGGACAAGCTATATAGGAGGTTGTTCGAGCTCTGCTCGTTTTGCCCGAGGTTGCTTCGCCGGCTTCAGCAGCCCTCTTGGCAAACAACTATAAGGCTAAGAATCTCCTATATGCTGGGCTTGGTAGACAGGAGTACGATAGGACCTGCAACCTTGAGACCGCACATAAGATTTGGCACACCCTCTAAACTTATCATGAGGGATCGTCCCAGATCAAGCAAGTGCGCCAGACGGTCTACAAGCGAGAGTATAACAAATTCGAGATGTGTCCTGGTGAGAGCATCAATGACGTTTTTACTCGCTTTAACAAGGTAATCAGATGAGAGCTGTTGACATTGAGTACTCTCAATCTGAGAATGCCACCCACCTCTTGGCTGCAATTAACACCAAGGAGTGGGAGATGAAGGCTACTGCCATTGAGGAGAACGTCGATCTCTCTAGTCTCACTTTGGAGCTGCTTTATAGCAAGCTCAAGACTCATGAGATCAAGAGAAGTAGTCTTCCTAAGAAGGATAACATGGCTTTAGTAGTTGATCCTTTGAAAAGAACTTCTGATGGTTCTTCTGAGTCTTCTTCTGGATTTTCTCTTGCGTGTATATCTGCAATTCAAGGAGAAGAGTTTGAGAGTCTTCCTGAGGCTGATTTAGCTCTTTTAGCTAAGAAAGTCACACGGGTATATAACAATGTTAGAAACAAGAAGAGAGGTAGCCCCGTGACGTGCTATGAGTGTAGAGAGCTATATCATATCCTGGCAAACTGTCCCAAGCAGAAAGGTAAGGACAATTGCAAGGATAAGAAGACTGCCTGGAAGAAGCCTCAGGGGAGCAAGCACAAGTACGATGCTGCCAAGCTCATGAAGGCTGCTCACCGGGTCCTTACCGCTTTTGGAGAGCAATCTATGAGCGATGTGGACTCCGAGAGCGAGGAGGACAAGGAGGAGGAGCTCCCTCAAGACAAGAAAGGGAATGCCAAGGACTTCATCGGCATGTGCTTCATGGCCGACTCCGTCGACGCTGATGACAACGATGAAGTACCTCCCTCCTATGATGTTCTTTCTGCTAGATGCGACACCATGTTTGAGCAACTCATGAGTCAGGATGAGGCCTTAGAGTTTATCATGGCTCGGAACAAGGACTTAGAGTCACAAGTAGAAAATTTGACTTTAGAACTTGTAAATGCTAAGAGTCTTGAATCTGATGAATGTTCATCTTGCCATGCTCTACACTCTAAATTTGCTAAACTGCAATCTGCTCATGATATTGCTTTGCACCAACTTGAGAATGCTAGGACTGAGTTAATTGATGTTAAATCTGCCCCCTGTGAAAAATGCTTAGAGTCTAGTAAGTTGGATGCCCCTGGTAATGTTAAATCTAGCTTTTGCTCTTTCTGCTTAGAACGTGAACATGAAGTTAAAGACATTCTAGAAGTAGTTAGAGCTAAATATGCCAAGCTTAAGGACACAATTGAGTCTACACCTTGTGCCTCATGTGCAGCCTATAAGCTTGAAGTTGCTTTTCCTAAGGAGAAACATGCTAGAGCCATTAAGGCCAAGACTTGTGATTCATGTATTAACTTTGGAAAAGAAAATGCTTACCTTAAGGACACACTAGAAAAATTCTCTAATGGTAAGAAACAGTTAAACATGATTCTGGACACGTCTAAAACTCCTTATAAGAAGTAAGGGTTAGGATACAACTCTGCTCAGGACAAATTCAAGCCTAATGTCATTCAGGTCTTGGAAAATGGCTTAGTTGAATTTATAACCCAACCTGCAAAAATAATTTTCAAATCTGCAGGTTTTGTCCAACCTTCTTTTGAGTCAAAAGGTGCTTCTCCCAGTGGTACCAAATACCATTGCACCTATTGCAAGAAGAGTGGATATTTGGTTGAGTTCTCACATGAGGTTGAAGAACGCTAAGAAAAATATTGCTAGAATTTCATCTAATTAACCTAGAGCTTTTATGAGACATGGTCATTTAGAAAGGAAGAAACCTGGACTAGGATTTGTTTCACATGCTCATCATCATAATGTTCCTAGACAGGATGCTTCTCATGTTTGTGTAACCATTGCTCATAACAGAACTTCAAATAAAATCAAGGATAGCACTTCTGCTTTGCATACTACTCGCAGACGTGTGTCTCAGTACTGGGTTCCCAAGTCGCTTTTAACTAACCCCAGTATTAAGACACATCGTTCTTTTGTGCCTTGATTTTCAGGATCGCCGCGGAAGGAAGAAGAACATGTGGCTCGTCGACTCCGGCTGTTCACGCCACATGACCGGAGACTCAAGATGGTTCACTTCCTTCACACAGTCGAAGGATGATGACTTCATCACCTTCGGAGATGATACATAAGGGCGGATCAAAGGAACTGGATCGATCAAGGTGAATGACAGATTCATCTTGAAGGATGTTGCCCTTGTGGACAAGTTAAGGTACAACTTGCTTTCTGTTTCACAGCTTCTTGATGATGGCTAGGAAACTCGTTTTAAGAAAAATACCTATCGTGTGCTTGATTCTGCCGGTGAGCTTGTTTTTGGGATTTCTAGAGTTGGTAAAATCTTTGGAGCTGATTTTTCTGAATCTCTTGCTGGATCTCTCAAATGTTTAATTGCATCTTCTTCTGATATTTAGCTTTGGCACCGATGTTTGGGGCACATTGGTTTTGATCATCTGACGTGAGTTAGCGGCCTTGATCTCATGAGATGTTTGCCTAAACTCAAAGTCGCCAAGGATCTTTGTATGCGCCTACAGAGGCATGGCAAGCAAGTTGCCGTCTCACACCCTTTATTGACTATTGTCATGGCTGACGGACCAGGACAATTGATTCACATAGATACTGTTGGTCCTGCTAGGGTTCGGTCAGTCGGTGGCAAATGGTATATCCTTGTCATAGTTGATGATTTTTCGAGATACTTTTGGGTGTTCTTTCTTACTTCGAAAGATGAGGCTTTTGATTATTATCATGATATTGTTCTTCGTTTGGCTTTTGAACTTCCTGGTGCCTTGAGAGCGATCCGTAGTGACAATGGCATAAAGTTCAAAAATGCTTCTTTTGCCTCTTTTTGTGCTGAGTGTGGCATTGAGCATTAGTTCTCTTCTCCACACGTCCCTCAATAAAATGGCGTTGTGGAAAGAAAGAACAGAATCTTAGTCGAGATGGCTAGGACGATGCTAGATAAGTATAGCACACCGAGGAGGTTTTGGGTCGAAGCTATTGCTACAGCTTGCCATATTTCAAACCGTGTCTTCTTGAGACCGTCTTTGGGCAAGACTTCTTATGAGCTTCGTTTTGGTAGAAAACTCTCTATCTCTCACTTTCGAGTCTTTGGATCCAAGTGTTTTATTCTCAAGACAGGAAACCTAGATAAATTTGAATCAAGAACTTGTGATGGTTTATTTCTAGGTTATCCTGCTCATTCGAGGGGTTTTCGGGTCTTTAATGTTGAAACTAACATTGTCTAGAAGACATGCAATGTCACTTTTGATGAGACTAGTCCTAGAGCTAGATCAGATGTTTCAGGTGACTTACAGGTGATAAAGAGCATTTTTATTGAAGAAGATGAGGATGAGTTCGATACTGCTTCTCCACCTGTTGCTGATGCTCCTGTCCAAGCTCCAGAATCTGCTACGACTGCTTCACCTCCAATTGAGGCTCCTGCTGCACCTTCATCATCAGCAGTACCTGCGGAGGTTGAGGAGATGCTATCTCCCCCAGGCGCTCCACTTCACATTCAGAAGCAACACCCTCCGGATCAGATGATTAGTAATCTTCATGAGCGAGTCACTCGCTTTAGGTATCATGATCCAAGTCTCTTCTCCCATTCTGCATTTGTAGCCTCTTTTGAACCCCGCAATATATTACATGCTTTATCTGATTCTAGCTGAGTTAATGCCATGCATGAGGAGTTAGAGAATTTTGAGAGAAACAAGGTCTGGAACCTAGTAGAGTCTCCTAGTGGTCATAATGTGATAGGAACCCGTTGGGTGTTCAAGAATAAGCAAAATAAGGATGGTTCTGTGATTAGAAACAAGGCTAGGTTGGTAGCTCAGGGTTTTAGCCAAATTGAGGGGTTATACTTTGATGAGACTTTTGCTCCTGTTGCTAGACTAGAAGCCATCGTATTCTGCTTGCATTTGCTATATCTAAGGGATTTAGGTTGCATCAAATGGATGTTAAGAGTGCCTTTCTGAATAGTTTTATAGAGGATGAAGTGTATGTTAGGCAACCCCCTGGCTTTGAGAATCCCAAGCACCTAGATCGTGTTTTTAAGCTATCCAAAGCCTTGTGTGGTCTTAAGCAAGCCCCTAGAGCCTGGTATGATAGACTTAAGATCTTCTTGCTTAAGAATGGTTTTGAAATGGAAAAGGTAGATAAGACTCTTTTTATTCTTAGGTATGGCAATGACTTCCTGCTTGTTCAGATTTACATGGATGATATTATCTTTGGTGGTTCTTCTCATGCTCTTGTTTCCAGTTTTTCTGAGATCATGTCTAGAGAATTTGAGATGAGTATAACGGGAGAGCTCAACTACTTTCTGGAGCTACAAATCAAGCAATGCAAGGAAGGGATCTTTATCCATCAGACGAAGTACACAAAGGATCTACTTAAGCGCTTCGAGATGGGTGACTGCAAGCCGATCGCCACTCCCATGGCGACTTCGACTGCTTTGGATCCAGATGAAGAAGGAGAAGCTGTGGATCAACGCGAGTACCGCAGCATGATCGGCTCCCTTCTGTACCTGACGACCTCAAGACCGGACATCCACTTCGCGGTCTGCCTCTGTGCGAGGTTTCAGGCGTCTCCAAGGACTTCACATCGCCAAGCCGTTAAGCGCATTTTCAGTTACCTTCACTCTACCCTCCAGTATGGTATTTGGTATTCCTGCTCTTCTTCCTTATCCATTCGGCGGTTTTCTGATTATGATTTTGCGGGCTGTCGGCTAGATAGGAAGAGTACCTCTGGCACATGTCATTTCTTAGGCACTTCTCTTGTCTCTTGATCTTCTAGGAAGCAGTCCTCTGTTGCTCAATCCACTGCTGAAGCTGAATATGTAGCTACTGCTAATTGGTGTAGTCAGATTTTGTGGATGGTGTCCACTCTTAAGGACTTTGGGTTAGCCTTTGCTAGTATTCCTTTTTTCTGTGATAACACTTCTGCCATTAACATTGCTAAAAATCCAGTGCAACATTCTAGGACTAAGCACATAGACATTCGCTATCACTTCCTAAGAGACCATGCAGAGGAGGGTGATATTGTGCTGCATTTTGTGGAGTCCGAGGCTCAATTAGCTGATATCCTCACCAAGCCTTTAGACCCAACAAGGTTTGCCACCTTGAGGAGTGAGTTAGGGATAATTTATCCCTATGGGTTGGTTTGAGGGGGAGTTGGATTTTTTCTGTTCTTTAATTGTTCATCTGATATTTTCTTGATCTTCTTTTGAACCTTTTTGATCTTTTAGGCTTTTTGAGCTTTTCTTGCATTTCATTGTATCATATTGCATTCATATGAAAAATCCAAAAAGATGCATTGTAATATAAGCTTTTATGCTTATCTTTTAAAATTGATGAAGCTTTGCTTATTACCCTTTGGAGCTTTAGTATTTCAATTCTTGCTCAATGTCATGTCTAGTTCTTTGACTTGCTAGAATTATCATGCTTTCACATGTGTAGCTAAGTCTTTGCTGAATGAGCTAGAACTCTAAAACAACTTGAACTAAAAACTGTAATTTGTGGATGTTTTAGCTAGTTGCGCAATTAGTGCTCTTTTTGTGATATTGGCCCTATCAAAATTGCTTTGTTAGCTCTTGAATCTAAAATTGATCATTACTTGAGCTTCTTGTGCTTCTGAGAATCTAAAACTGCTCCTGTGCAAAATGAAAAATGAGAAATCAATTTCAAGATTGTCTTTTGCTTAAATTGTGCCGAACTACTCTTACGAGACTGCATGTCATAGACATGAACTTGGAGATAGTTTGATGATCCAGACGATCTCATGGGGACTGCTTGTCAAAACTAACATGAACCTTAAGATTTGTCACCCTAGTAGAAGCTCAGGAAGAGTTTGTGGATGGCTTCTAGTCTAGGATCTTTTTCACTAAGATATACCTTTAATCAACTTCTAGTCGAAGCTTAGGAAGAGTTTGTTGATGGCTCCTAGTCTAGAATCTTCTTCCCTAAGTTAGATCATTAGTCAAATTCAATATTCATTGCAAATGAAAAACTGTTGAAAAATGGGCGTTTGAGAAGATTGAGTAAAATGATTCAATTCAGGACCTGTTTGTCTCTTAATGTGGTCATTATTAGCTTTTTGATCTCACATTGACATTTTGACATGGCCATTATCATTTTAGGATCCCTGTTGATGAACTTGCTAAATTTGAAGTTTTGCTTAAATTGTTACAATTTATTGCTTTACATTGAGCCTTCTAGCTTAGCTTTGGTATATATGTCTTAACATGATCTTGCTAGCGCCTTCAGGCTTGATATGTCTTGTGTAACTTTAGAAATGCTAGCTTGTTCATTTGGGTAATCTCTAAAGCTTCTTGTTCTCAAAAATTAAAAAATACAAAAAATAAAGCCACTCTATTGCATTTCATATATACTCTTTCTTATGCTTTTTCCTCATTCTGTATTTGTCATCTCTGGACGAGAGGAAGGTGTGATTCCTTGATGACTCCATTGTCAAAGGGGAAGAAGATGTATGAAAAATATGAAAAAGGGGGAGTTACGAAAAAGTGGGAGCTACTTAGAGAAAAATGGAATATTTGAGATTTTCTAAAAATTGAGGATCATAGTGAGGGGGAGTATCTTATTTGCATTATTGTGGTCCAATTGCCATTTCTGAACTTGAATTGCAATTCTTGCATCCCCACAATGATCAAAGGTCAATTCGAACAATTGTTCTCTCATATGGATCTTAAGTGAGATTTTGACTCTTTTTTGGAAAATGAAGCTTTCTTGCTTTATTTTACCTTATCTCACTTGCCTTTGCTATGCTAAAGCCAACTTGGTCATTTCCATTGCTTTATCTTGCATTTGGACCAAGTTGTACCCTTGTGCGAAAACGTCGAGTTTTCACTTTTCAAACATTAAAATTTGTATTTGTGAGAAATTGCCAATGTGTTCACCAAGGGGGAGATTTTGGATATCATGGGGATATGTGCACGATCTTAGGATGATGTTGCAATTGGCAATGTCGTTAACGGTTTGTCGAAACACGCGTTTTCGTCGAAGTTTGGAATGTTTGTCGAGTTGAGTCGCGGTCGATCCGGCGTTGGCCAATGATCGAGGCAAACTTATAATGGTGGTCGACCGGCCAATGTTAGACTAGCCATTGACTAACGGTCTGACCGATTTTGTGCTGTTCATCAACCTAAAGTGGCGATGAGTGTTGGGTTAGGTCAAGTTCATGGGTTTCATGGCATATGTGTTGCATGATGCATGTTTTGACTAACGTGGGTCAAGTTGTGAAGAACTTATTCCCGGAATCGATTTCTTTGTCTATTGTTGTGTAGGTTGCTTTGAAGTCAATGACGGTCAACGGCGAGGATGATCGGGACTAAGCTTGGAGAGCTGAGGTCCAGAACGATCGGGGATGTCGGGTGAGGTCAATGGAGTTAAGCATGGCGCAAAAGGGACAAAGGTGACCGAACGGGCAGTTCGGTGCGACGGGTTGGATCAACTAGCGCAGGGGTCGGTGCAAGTGCCATGGTGGTTTCGGTGGGAGCCGGATGGGAGAGACTTGCCGACATGAAGAGAGTCGCTGGATCAACCTACATGTGGCGAAGCATGGGAGGTGCTTCACGAAGATGGGACTCGGTCTTTGCAAAAAGATCGAGAAGGGGTATTTTGGTAATTTTACCAAATACCGCCTTGGTGACCTTTTGCCAACCCGCGGCGCAAGATGTCACAAGGAGAAGCGGATTAGGTCAAGAGGAGATGAAGATGACGCTTTAAGATACGTGCTTTTGTGACCCGTTTGTGTGTGGGTCTTAACGGGAGCCCATTAGAATTCAATCTTCTAGAAGGTCTAAGCCTCCACTATAAATAGAGAAGGGTGGTAGCTGCACCCCCTTAACCCTTTCATTATTGAAAACCCTAGTTTTGCTTTTTTGCTTAGGGAGAAGATAGTTGGAGGTTAGGGTTCTAGAGAGTTGGATTTGATTTCGTGCTCATGTATTGAGTCTTTGTCCTCTATTGATGGAGTGGCTGTAAACCAATACCATATCAAATCAATCCAAGGAAAGATTGCTCAAAGATGTGTTTCTTTGCTTTCCTTCTCTCTATTTGATGATTTTGAGTCTTTCTTTGATTCGTGAGTTTTTACTTGGTTTCTTCTCTTGATCTAGCTTGCTGTGACATGTGGAAATACATCTATGATCATTTTGATCATCAATCACCCACGATATTGGTGTTGGAGCACCCTTCGTTCAAACTGAAAAAGATAGGAACTTTGGTATGGATCTCTGCGATCTTTGATTGGAATAGGTTCCTAATATCTTTAAGAAGGTGTGGTTCAAGGTTTGTGGAGTTTGGCCGTGTGAATCAAAAGTTAGATCGATTTGTGTTTTGAACACAGTCGTTTCTTCAACGCTACGTGCTTGGCGATCGTGATCGCCTTCATCTGCATTGGGTCGACCGCCCATTACACGTCGGTCTGACTGCCCTTAGGGTTTGAGTCTTTCTGTTTTGGTGTTTTGCCTTGGGGTCTAGATTGGATTCAATACAAGTCTTCCGTTGTACTTGCTTATTGATCTTCATAGCTTTCATAGCTATTGGAGTGATATTGGTGTTGAATCCTATCAAAGTGAAAAAGTGAGCGTGCTCCTATTCACCCCCTCTAGTCGCCTTTTCGGTCCAACAGCTTCAACCCCACAAACCACGACCCCATCATCACCTACTACTTCAACCGCTGGATCGAGGTGACAGCGAGGTAGGGGGAGAGACACCGCGCTGCTGCGGCTGCTCAGCTCCGCCTCCCCCATTCGCCCCACGTCGATCGACGGATTCAAAGAGAGAGGATGTGCGGAGGCGCTCTTGGATAGGCTTGGCGTCGGCGAGTCAGCGCGGCAATCAGAGTTGGGCTTGGCCACTGGGTAGCTAAAGTAAGGCCCACCAACCCACCAAATTAACTAAGAACCATTGTCTAAACTAACTGAAAACTACTCCCTCCAATTCACAAAAACTAGTTGTTTTGGATATCGACACGGTCTCCAAAATGCAATTTTGACAACTAATTGTTATTATAATATATTTTTAAAACTAATAAAATTATAATGTTATCAAAGTATTTTTCGAGACGAATCTACCAATGTGATTTTCATGTATCTAACCTAAATATTTAAAAATATATCGATAATTGGGGTGTTTCCTACCAGGCAAGTAATGGTAAGAATATCTCTTTTTGGAAGGATATCTGGATTGGTAACTGTCCTCTTTATATAAGGTTCAACAGTTTGTATAATATTTGTAGTAACCCTGACATCAAGCTTGCAGATTGTCTAGTGAATGGTACCTGGAATATTTTGTTTGTCAGGACCTTCGGGGTGAAAGAAGAGGGTTTGTGGTGAGCTTTGAAAGAGCTTATTCATGGGGTGGTTCTTCATGAGGAGAGCTATCTGGTGCTTGGAAAAATCCAAACAGTTCTCTGTCAAATCTCTTTATAGACATCTTATGTTTGGGGGGTGTCATTGATAAGAGAATTCAAAACATCTGGCTTAGTAGGATTCCTCTGAAGGATAAGATTTTTTTGTGGCAGTTTTATTTGAATAGGCTTCCAACTACAGACCATCTGAGGATGAGACATTGGAATGGGGACATTAACTGCTGGCTCTGTGGAGTGCCAAAAGATATAAACCATGTTTTTTTTTTCAATGCTTAATGTCTAGATTTGTTTGGACTTGCTTCAGAGAGACTTTTCATTGGAAGAGATGCCCGGAGTCCCTTGATGATTTTCATCTAGGTTGGTTAGATAATCAGGGTGCTAACGATTATAATCTTGGATTATTCAGTTTTGCAGCATTTGCTTAGACAATTTGGAAATGCAGGAACAAAGAAGCTATTGAGAAGACTTTTTCTAATCAACCAATTGGAGTTGTTTTCAACATTGTGTCATGTTTGCAGCGCTGGCGCTTTCTTCTCTGAAAAAATGATCAGAAGAATCTAGAAGGGCTTTTGGATTTGTCGATGGACTAGCTGAGGAGTTTCAACTGCTCTTGAGTAATGGCGATCTGCTGAAGCTTTTAGTTTCTGATGTTACTTTGCTTTAGCTTTTGTCTTGAGGATGGCAGTTAAATTGTTTGTATCTGGTTGTGTGGCCTCCTCTTTTGTGGTTTTGCTTGTGCAGCTGGTATCCCCAGCTTGTAACTTCGGCTATGATACTTGTAGACTTCTATTTTCTTTCTATAAAAGTAGGGTAAATCCTTTTATATATATATATATATATCTCTCGATATCCAAAGTTTACAAAGTTTAATCGCACACATTCTAAAACGACTTGTTTTTGTGAATCGAAGAGAGTAAAACCTTATGGGTATGTTTGAAACACAGAAAGAAATTTTACAGAAAACAATCCATTAGCTGCACCAAATGGGGCAGAGTTATGAGAATCTTGGCCACCGTAGGTCGATAGAGTCAGTTTGACTTGAAGCAATTAATCGATTTGGTGCGGACAGCAGACAACACAGCGGGCCACGGTGACACCAAGTAGGCTCACGGGTGCGGCCAGGTTTGGCTTGTCAGTACCGAATGAAAAATCCCTCGTTTTGTTAGAAGATTACTTCGCATCTCCTAGCTCCGCCGCTTATATGACACTAATTACATGTCGAGAACATTTCCAGTGCTCAAAAACAAATTTCGTGCTACCAACTTTCCCATTTATGAAAAAGATCCAAATGGTCATAAAAAAATTATGAAAAAGATCCAAATGGTCATAAAAATCCGATATTTTTTCATAGATAGGGTGCAATTGAGAAAGAAAAAGGACAGACTATGCTGAAAAGAAAATCCAAAATAAAAAGGAAAAAGATATAGCTACTATTAACTAAAAATTGCCTTTTTTGTTTCTCAATGTGAGATCAAATTTAGATTTGAAATTTTGTGTCATGATGGATTACACTGTACCCTATTTATGCAACATTTTTGGGAATTCTTCGTGACCATTTGATTCCCTTTTTACGAGTAAGAGCACCGGTAGCACAAAATTTATTGGGAGCACTGGAAATGTCCTCGGTACGCATGATGTGGAGGTCTTATCCGTGTAATCACATGCAGCTATACGAGCATGTACAATGGTATGACGTTAGCTATCTGTAAGCCTTGACATATAGGACACAAGATGATGTGGAGGAGAGAGGGAGTGCATGAAAAATTAGGCCGTCTCTCATGCAGTAGTCGACTGTAACACGGCAAACAAGATATATTGTACATAGAGAAGATGTCTATAGAGACATGTAAAAAGACAACTCATTGTATGCGTTATCTTTAGTGCTGTCTACAGGTGACGTGGATGATTATTATAGACAGTAGCTGTCTGTACCATTGTACATGCCCTACTATCCATCTATGAAACATTGACGTAGCAATATTAAATTTATGAAAGCAAGCTGCCAACCGCTTAATAGTTTAAGCTTGGAACTGCCTCCGCATGCAAGTGGATTAATTTTCAATAGATAATGGAAGAGAATTCTCTCTCTACCTCTGTACGAAGAATGCACACAGCCCAGTTAATGGATTAATTGGAGAGCATAATTAATGCATGACTTAGTCATATACATATATGTCTATATATATGCATATATATATGCATATATATTGGTAAGGACGCCTTCCTTCGAGAGACTATGGGCCTGTTTGGTTGGTGCCCTGGAGAAGTTGCCTGGGTATTTTACCTGCCTGTGACTTGCCTGGTGTTTTGTGGTAAATTGCCTGGTCAGACACATGTAAAAGGCAGTGTAGTGTTTGGTTGGTGTCCTGGATCTGTGCCTGAGTAGATACAAGAGCCAAGCAGCGTTTGGTTCATAATATGCTTGAGGAATGTGCCAACTCATGTGATCCTGTATACGCTTACAGTTTCAGCGATAAACTTACAATATGGCAGAAAAACTATCAATTTAATCGCATTGACGTGCAGAAAAACACTTCATGCTCCATGGAGAACAGAATCTATCAATTTAGGGTGCGTTTGGTTCAAGGAATGAGATGGTTCATGTACCATCCGGTTCCAAAAATAGCTGAGACAGGTGTTTGGTTCAGTGAATCGTATCAAATCATCCCGCACCGATCGGTTCCATCGATGAGAATATTCCCTAAAGATCCTGTATCATCCCGTTCGCTGAAAAACTCCGAACCACAATCCCTTGTTGACAAAGAAAGTGCATGCACTATTGTTTTATGAAATCTTACCTGTAATTGTTTTCCTGGGTATATTACATCTGACTAACTACACCATAAGTTATTAATGGCTATTCATCTGGGGAGTATGATATAAATGAAATATAAGCTTTGGATGTGCAATTGCTGTGAAATCTGAATGTTGTCTGAAGGAAGTTATTTTGTCAGTAAGAAGTATAGTTAACCAACACTTTGGATGGATGTACAGTTTGTATTTCATCCCATACTGCACTGAAAAATTGATTTACTATTGTTAACTAGTTTCTGAACTTAAAACATAGATAGCTGTTTTCTGAAACCTTATTACTAGTTTCTGAACTTTGTTGAAACCTTATTACAGAAGTGTCAAGTTTCTGAACTAATTACATGTAATGACAATGCTAGATGGAGATAACAATCAAAATCATCTTGTCCCTGTGTTGGCCACATCTGTTAAGGTGATTTGAATACAGTGATCACAATCTGAGATTTTTTTTCAGTCTGCTTATTATTTGTCGCCAATACCACTGTCACTGGGTTGTATGCCATTGGAGTAGTTCTTCATTGGGAGCCATGGTGTTGTACTCTTCAGGGTCAAGAAAAGTGAGTTCTTATTGTATTAAGAAGAGGGAGCTAATGCCACATCCAATGCAGAGAAAGAGTGATGTGCAATTGCTGTGAACTATGATCTCCACCATTGTGAATTATCAGAATTATTTCAATTTATTCAAGTCTTTCAAGTTTAGTTGAAGTTGAAAATTAAAAATTTAACTAATTTCTGGAATTTTAAAAGCTTTCCCTATTTATTATAGACCCAAAATAAATTTCTTTGGAAAATCTATTACCAATTATAAGTTGAAAATATTTTATCCAAGTCCGGGATGTCTTTGAGAATTTCTGTGAATTTTCTCATAATTGTAGGATTTTATTTGCTATTTTATAATGCTTATTTGAATTACCAGATTATTTTAAATTACTAAATCAGTTTGAAATCCCCATACTGCTTTCGCCGAAATTTGGCTCACTGTTCCAATCCCTACTGCTCAAATTTCTTCACCGCGCGTGCAAATGTCAGCCGTTGGATGAAATGAATGGCCAGATCTTGAGTGGCCGTTCGGACCGTTCCAAAGTTTCCATCAGTGTGGACTGCTCGATCAGAATAAGCGGCCAGATCTTGAGTGGTCGTTCGGACCGTCCGAACGGCCACTCAAGATCTGACTGTCCAAACGAATCGGCGAAGCAAGCGAAACGCTAGCGAAGTGAGTCTGCTGGCAGCGTGTGGCGGCGATGAATTGGTAGAGCCAATTTTGGCCCAAGAACGTGCTCCGTTTTCTAATAGTTTTACTTATTTAAATATTTCCAGTATTTCAAAATAGCTTTACAAAATAGTAAATAAAATCCAAAAATTCTAGAAAAATTCACAGAAATTCCTAGACTTATTTTGGACTTAAATAAAATATTTTCAACTTATTTGTGGTAATAGTTTTTGCACATAAATTTATTTTTCCTTTAAAATAATTAGGGAAAAGCTATTTTTTTAACAACAAAATTCCAGAAAATTCCACAAATTAGATTAATTTGTATTTTTCAACTTAAATCCAAGAAAACTTCAAAGACTTCAACAAAATTTTATTATTGACTTTTAAAACTTTAGAAAAGCGACCAAAACTCTTTCAAACTTCAAAGATCATGTTTGTCACTATGGAAGTGTACTTTGTTTCTATAACAATTTGCAAACTTCACATTACTGAACATTTGTAGCACTGTCAGCTGTAGGATTCATGGATTCAATTCGGTGCTTGATCAGTTTTATGACGTAATTGAGATTGGTAAGGTATACTTGATATCTAAAGGACCAGTGAAACTTGCTCAGAAGTAAATCTGGATGTCGCAACATCTATAAAAATTTGTTTGGTTACTCTTATTGTAATTATATCCAGTAATGCATGTTTCGCTTGTTGTCAATGCCTCAATGTCGTCAATTATCGTCAAATGTCGTCAAGTGTCATTAAATATCGTTATTTATCATTAAATGTAGTTTAATATCGTTAAATGTCGTTAATTATCGTTACATATCGTTAAATGTCGTCAAATGTCATCAAATGTCATTAAATATCGTTAAATGTCGTCAAATATCGTTAAATATCGTCAAATGTCGTTAGATATTTAAAGTAGCTCTGAGTCTCATAAGCTGAAGTGTCCATGTTTAATAAAAATTCAAGTCAGGAAGAGCATAATACTTCACATATAGAAGAGCATAAACAGAATCCAATTCATATAAGGGAATTTCTCAATCCATCTGTCAGCATAATGTAAGCACCAACATGAACTTTTTGGGCTTTGAATTATTCATTGCAAACATATGCAAGAGCTAAAAAAAATAGAAACCCACTTCACATTCCATGCAAATCCAACTCATGCAAGGCAATGCCTCGCTCCATCTATCAACAAAATGTAAGCATCAAAATGCACGCTTTCACACTGAATTATCAACTACAAACACAAAGATCATTTAAGGCCTTTCATGACATGAACACAGGACAATATACAGCATATCAGGTTAACAGGATATCAGGATAACAGCATAGGTAACATGAACACTAGGATAATATGCAGCATACCAGGCTGCTAATGTTCTATCAGGATAGAAGGATACAACAAAGAAAAAACAAAGCTAGAACATTAGCAGCCTATGATACTCAGCATCATGATACTACTTAGGTAATTTGTATTTAGCAATTGTTTGAACAGGTAAGAGCGCAACAATTGCATAACCAAAAGGGTGCAACCAAAAAGAGCTCCATCAACCATATTCCAACCACCACGCACCGCAAGATCTCTAGAAGCCAGTATCACCACCAGGATCACCACCAGACAGATGCTTGTACACCCAACGCTCAAGGTATTCTTGACCCATGCTCACAAGAAAACTGCGATGGACTTGAAATTCTGGCTTGCAAAGGTATATCCCTACTGTCATTCTGTCTTCAGGTGTTAATGCAATGTTCTTGAGCATGTCCCATAGAGCCTCATTTGGGTCTTTTGGGGCTATAGTCTGAATTGGACTTGCAAGAGTCTCTCGGAGTCCCACCAACGTACTAGTGAGCAGCGCGTCGATATCATTCGACTTTTTACCCTTATCACTCTGTGACGGAGGTACTATCTTTGACTTGCAAGTCCTTTTGAAGCTCTTCTTGTTAGGCTTCGATGAAGAAACTTGGCTAGCAGATGCACTAAGGGCAGCCACCTCATGACAATCATCACTATCTGATTCCAATCTGTCTGAATCTTCCCCTTCTGGAACAGTTGTTTCAGCATAGGCCGACATATCATTCAACATGTCTAGTTTTTCAGTTTCATCTTTATCAGATTCAGCTGCAGTGCTAGCATCTTGCATAAAGGACCCATCGACTGAGGAAGCACTGAACAGTTCTTGTAACTTATCAAAGAACTGTATCGGTTTACTGAGAACTCCGCGATCATTTGCCTACATCAAGGAAAGAGACTGCTGTTAGTACATTATTGTATTAAATACATAAAAAGAAAGAACTTTACAGAACATTATTGTATATGAGACTAGTAATCGAAACTTTATCAAGTAGTGAACACTGGAAGCTACACACAAAAGGAAGATTTGACAACTATGCAGAATGCACAGCGATGCCATACAGCTAAACAAAATAAAAGATGCTACTTGATCTGCAAAATACTTTAGTAGCCCCCAACAAAGGATTTCCTCTTGTCTACTAAGCTATACCTTTGTGTGTTATCTATTTACAAGCATGATAAGTTAGTGATTTTTTACTCAATACAATATGAGGGCAGGTATATGAAACAAAAAAAAAATTCAAATAAGCCAATATATTGCCTTCTATAAGGATAATGTTGCCATATTCATTTCCTTAGAATAATTGCATGATACTGTACATTGATGGCAAGCAGAACAATGGTGTCCATAGTGTAGTAAAAGGCTACAAGCAATTGCTTATTAAGGATATGTTCATGATCATGTTTGACAGTTTCTGTCAAATGGTTTTAGTGAACATCTATGACAAACTAAGCTTAGAATGTCAAATAGGCCTTTGTTCAAGCTTCAACATATGCTTATTGGTAAAATAAGTTTAAGGTAAGTACATAAGATACATACCGATAGATAATCCAAACTAGATTGGGAGAGAATCAACATTTTGTTGGTATCATCCCAACCACTTCCACTCTCGTTGAGATGCCTAGCCACAAGTAACCAAGTCTCTCTATGACGCCTGAAGTGACGCCGAACTTGATCGACAAGATAAGTAGTGCCATACTTGGCATTTAGCGTTGACGCATGCGGTGTGGTGCATCTTCTTGAATGGAACTTTAGGAGGCAACTCCAACTTCTTACGAAGGTACTAGTCAAGGACAAACTCGGATATAGTCAGAGGCCAACTTATAGCTTTCGCCTTGCACTCGATGATCCAAATTTATCACTTTTCTTTCTCTTAGTCTTCTTATTGCTTTCCCCTGTGTCAGTCTGCTTGTTGCTTTCCCCTGTGTTAGTCTTCTTGTTGCTTTCCCCTGTGTCAGTCTTCTTGTTGCTTTCCCCTGTGTCCATGGTATGAACTACAAGAGGACATATGATACAAGTAATAATGATAGCGAGCAATGTAATATGTAATTAATAATGACAACGAGCAATATGAAATATTTCTGTACATCACAAACATACTGAATAATTGAAATATATGTCTTGTGAAAGGGTAGCACCAGTAAATAAAATATATGTCTTACAAGGAAAATAAACATGGTACAATAATACAAATCAACGTTCCATCCACATTAAATTAGCTAGATTATCTCTTTTTGCCACCCATTGCATGTTCTCCCTCGATTGGTCTATAGCTACTCTAGCTGACCTAGGTAGACTAGTGTACCAATGAGCTTCATCATATACGATGTTGTTAGGACCATTATCGAGGATCCAATTGTGTACCACACAGCATGCTATCACAATCTTCACTTGGGTTTTCAATGGAAAGAATGCCTTGTTTGCAAGAATTTTAAAACGATTCTTTAAGGTTCCAAATGCTCGCTCAACACTTGTACGGAGGGAGGAATGTCGTAGATTGAACAATTCTTGTGGTGTTTCTGGATGTCTCCCACCATCATACTCCTTCAAGTGGTATCGAACACCTCTATATGGTGGTAGTATACCGTGTCTTGTCATGCACTACCAAAGATCGCCTAAGTAATATTTGCCTTCGAGGATTACAATTCCATTGGATCTTTTAAGGGCACCTTGAACTACCGAGTCATGTGTCGATCCTCCCACCGCAAGCACATAGATAAACCTCAAGTCAAAGTCCACACCGCAAGCACATTACGTGTTGGATAGGACTTACGACCTCTAAACCGATTAGCTATATTCTCAGGGACAAATGCAGGGATGTGGGTTCCATCAAGTGCCCCAATGCAGTCCTATATTAGAAGGAATAGTTATTAGTCAGACTAGGGAATGATGCGAATATGAATGTTGAATGCATATAACACGCGGTACCTTGAAATAGGGGTAGAACCGGCCGGGGTTATTCATGATTTTGGGATGTGTCTTTGTCGATCTAAGCTTTATCATATCTTTGGCAAGATAACATAAGGCCTTCAAGACCTCATTGAAGTACCGGCCATCGCTTTTAGCTAGATCTCAGGACAAAGAACCCAATCACACGATTTCTCAAATTGTGGCCAACTGTGTGTAGGAACATGGCTAATTTTTCTTCAACCGAGACATGCATTGTGTCATGTAGTAGACCGGCATCACGTAATCGATGTGAAAGCTTCCAGAATACAGCTTTCCTCATTCGAAGTTGATTGATGCAATTTGTATCGGTTGAATTGTACAATTCATCTAGCCTTGTTTGCCTCAACAAATCCCTATCCACCAATGGCCCATACTTTCTTGGCGACCTATTAAGATAATGTCTACGCTGTCGCCACCGGATAATGGCCAGGATAACAACTAGGACACCTAATGTTCGAGCTCGCTGCTTGATAATGTAATGAGTAGGTTCTAGATCCATCTGAGTAGCAGATCATACAAATATATAAGAGTAAAAGGAAACAATAGGAATATGTGATTGATGTGTTCTCACCTTACTGCACCAGATTGTCACAAAGATGATTGATGTTGAGGAGGATGAGAAACCGAGCGCACCAACTAGCTTCAACTGCAGCGCTGTTGACAACCGAGGATGGGGTGGCCGGCGGGGGCTCGGGACAGCAGGAGGGGGAGGGCAGCGGGTGCTCGGGGAGGCGGCTCAAAGGAGGAGGAGGGCGAGGCCATGGAGGAGGCGATGCGGCATGAGGCGATGCCAGCGTGGCCTCGGGAGGAGGAGGCGGGTGCTCTGGGAAGGAGGGGGGCGGGCGGCTCCCAAGTGAGGAGGAGGCGAGGCCGACGGAGGCTCGGGCGGAGGAGGCGATGCTGGGTGTGGGCGATCTGGCGTGGCTGGGGAGGAGGAGGCGAGGCCGGCGGGAGGCTCCGGAGGAGGAGGAGGCCGGCCGGAGGAGGAGGGGGAGGCCGACGGGGGGCTCGGGAGGAGGACGATGGGGACGCCGGCCGGCGGGAGACGAGCAGATCTGGAGGGGATCGGGAGGGGAGCGGCGTTGGTTGAGAAGAAGAAGCCAGGCAAGGCACAGGGTCGCAGGGAGGAAACGCCAGGCGTTCATTTTGAGCGCCTGGCACCCAGGTATCCTCTCGCCTGGCACCCAGCTCTCAGGTAGTCAACCAAACAAGATCCAGGCAGGTTCCAGGAAGTGCCCCGGCCAGGCTAGGCCATACCAGGTATTCAACCAAACAGACCCTATAGACGGAGAGTTCATGGAGGGCATCCGTAGCTTACCGGCCGCCGGTTGGCATACCTGCAGGATCTCTCTCGTTTCTGGTTAGCTTGTGCTCTCGACATTTACATCGAGGAATTGCTAGGCTAGTCAGGAGTATTTCCTTTTCTTTTGAGATTGGACTTTCTCTATCTCTGAGCCGGGCTACGTATACATATGTACTAATTCTAGTTTGTGCCCGGGCCTGACTCAGGCAGAGTTGGTCAAATAAGCTCTTGCTAGGCCCTAATGGTGATGCACCTGCTACTCGAACTAAATGGCGGCAAAGCCCCTTGTTATTTTAGCTGAGCAAAACGGGCCCTGCTCGATCGAGCCTGATGGGCTAGCCCGGAGCAAGTCCAAATTTGTGCAAGAATCGCAATTAGGAAGAGAATCACAGGTGCCAACAATTTGTGCAAGAAGAAAGAAAGGAGTAAGTGTTCATCACCCGCAATTATTCTGCGTTGCCATGGAGAACCTGAAACAATCTGTGCTTGGTTTCTTTGAAACGCCTAAGAGTATATACAATAGGCTTATGTTAGTCGTCTATAACCATTGCTACATATGATTTTTACTAACGTGATGAAAGAGAATAAAGAGAGAGAAAGATGATGTCTACAATCACGTAATGATTATAAAGACAAAAAACAAGAAAAGTATTAAAAGATTGTGTGTTTCTATAAAGACAACTAAAAAGACAAAGAATTGTTTACTTTATCAGATGAAATTGTCTTTAGTCTTTGTCTACAAGTGATATGGATAGTTGTTATACCATTGTACATACCCTAATAATAGCCACATGGAAGATAATGTATACAACGACGACACCAATCAAAGCACCCACGTAGATGGCGGTGCCAATCTCCCTGGAACTGCCGGCGGCGTACACCCCTGGCCTCATGAGGAACCGGAGGAGGAGCTCGGCATGGGTCGCCGCTAACCAAGGAACGTCGTCCACCTCCCTGCACCGCTGATTTGGGTGAGGGACAGAGAACGAAGAGGAGCAGAGGAGGAAGAGGAGCTTGCCGAATTTTTTTGCCTGGTATGGATTTTTCAGCTGATTTTCGGCCAATTTTTTGAACCCGCATAAAGGACTAACTTATCAAACCATTGTCACAATTGACCTGTTTGGAACACAGGAGAGAAAATTCTCGCGTGCAAACGGGGCCTTATATTTAGCAGAATCACGCTATTTATAATGAAATTTCATAGTAGAAAACAAGAAGTCAAAATGACACAGGTCAAGTTACATCTGCTCATATGCGTAACCCATTTTGATAAAATCAAAACTCACGTAGCTTATCATGAAATTGCACGTAAACTCACGATGGGAGTACAAGATTCATCTCACAAGTACAAATCGATCTATATAACTAATTTTACACCGACAAATGTAGAACATGGATCCATACTCTGACAACTTACATAACAAGAACATTTGGCAGAACATTAATTGATCAACTACAGACGAACAGTTGCCAAGACCTACAGTTTTCTGCTGTAGAATGTTGATCAAAATGGCCAAATTAAGATAACGCGTGCTCTTCCAATGGATCTGAAAAAAAAAAATCTGCACTAGAGCTGTTAAACAAAGCTAGCTATAGAGCCGTACCTTTGAACGAGTAAACAAAGCTAGCTAAGTTGAAATCAAACACTATCGATCGATCGAAACTGATTTAGTCGGGAGCAACAAAAAAACGCTGCTCCTCTTTTTTTTTGCTTTTTTTTTATATTTATAGTCAGAACTTAACAGAGTTAGAATCCTCCATCTCACGCTCCGACTTGTAAACAAAACTACTAAAAAGTAAAAACAAGATTAATTCCATCAACCCAAGCCATGATCAACGCATATACGCCAAGTTGCAGATCACATCGAGGATTGCGAGAATGACGACAAGGCTCCTTGACAACTCGACGGCGGACCACACCCTTGCCCATGCTCCTGCAGCTCCGCCGGCCGGCGCGACGTGCAAGAACACCATCCTGTTGAGGCTCCACAGGAACGCGGCGAAGTAGAGAAGCATGCGCAGGATCTCAGACAGCCCCAGGCCGTCCGTCGCCGGGGCGACCGCGTGCCGCGAGTGGAGCTTCATCAGCACCGCGAACACGACCGCCGCGACGGCGGCCGAAAGCAGCCGTTGTTCCTTCCTCCGGCTCGCGTCGACGGCATCGTTGGCGGCACCGTGAGCCAGCACGAACGCGGCGGACACCGCATATTCGACAGCGTCGATGGAGAACGCGGTGCAGGCTAGCCAGCCCAGGAAGTCCACGGCCGCCATGAGCGCGCTCACGGCGAGCAGCAGAAGCAGGACGTGGCTGAGAGGCTCGGCGTGGCGGGTCAGCACCGGCGGCCTCACCGTCGTCACCAGCATCAGGTACACCGCGAGACAGATGGTGAAGAAGAGCAAGAACCCGAGAGGGCCGTCGGGTATGTCCGACGGCTTCGAGCTCACGGCGTAGGCGTAGCCGAAGATCGTGCCTATCAGCCCTCCTCCAGTGGCGATGTTGTTCACCGCCGAGCTGACGTCGAAGATATGGTCAAGGGTGTCAGCGGCGATAACCGGTGCAGCTGGCGGGCCCGAACACGCTCCGTGGATCAAGGCGGCGGCGAGGGGGAGAGGGACGGCGAGGAGGGCGTAGGCCGAGAGCTTGTTGAAGGAAACGAGGAGGAAGTACGGCACCAGCATCATGGAGACGCTCGACACGCAGGCCAAGAAGTAGTGCCACTCGACGGCGAAGTTGGTGGAGTTGATGAGCAGCACGGCGGAGAACAAGTCGGCGAAGAAGGCGAGGAGGCAGGCCGCCATGGACATCGCGAAGAAGGCGTTGGCGCGGTAGGAAGACGCGTGGGCTGAGAGCGTGACGAGCAGGACCGAGTCGAGTGAGATGGCCTTCTTCGCGAATTCACGGAGCCGCTTGCGCCGCTGCTCATCGCCGGCAGATCCACCGGTAGGTGCTTGTGCTTCACCTTCACCTTCCTGCTCCGTCGCCACCGCCTAAAAGGTTGCAGAAGAGCGATGCATCAGTGGCGCACATGCCTGATATCCCTTTACCGTCCAACATTTCTGATGCGATGTTGGAGCTCGGAGGCGCAAGGCGTATACATACAATATCGATCTTCACGCCTTGAGCCGGCCGCGCATCGTCGGCGGCGACACCGCACCCTCCACGGGCAGCTGCGTGCTTGGTCCCATCTGCACCAGGCCCCCGTCCATCTTGCACCACCGATCCCTACGTACATACAAGAAAGATCAGTGAGTTGTTGGCTTGTTGCTAGCTACAGTACTACACCTGCGCGCGCGCACGAAATAGCTAGCGCATACATGATTAATTCGTGGACATTATTAACCTCATTCGTCTCCTCATCGTCGGGACGACCTGGGTGGTTGGCAGCGCAAGCTCCGGCGACATCTTCCGCCTGTAAAGTGAGTCTCGTCAGAGCTCAGAGTCCGACAACGACATATATACCATACTTGGTGATCGAAGAAGAACAATTGAAGCATGAAGCTAGCATGATCGATCATAAGCAATTAATAGAGCATGAGAAAGAGCAAGTATGCCAACAGAATAATTTACCTTGTTCTTGGCAAACAAGAAAGCCATCGGTGACTGATCACCGACGACGGCAGGCTGCAGGGCGTGAGATCTAGCTAGCTAGATGTTGATCTTACTGCGGACAGAAGCTACGCGCAGTGATATAAGTTGGAGGTTGAGCTAGCGATCGATGGTTGCACAAGGCTCCGAGTCCGTATGTACATATAGCTCTCAAGGCTCAAGCAGACACGCAACATACGCGGGGTTCGTGCGGGCAGAGGAAATCGAGGAGCTTCCAACACCGTCAGCCGTGGGCCATGGTTGACCTGACTTGATCTTGCCAGAAATTCTTCTCATGATCATTATTCTTTCAGTCTTGCCACTGGAGGATCGGGACGGTTCAAGGCTTCTTCGGTCGTTCGACGCGAGCTGCGGCTGTGGTAGGCACGGGGACAGGGAGATGTCGGGTGGCCGGTGGCGCTCTCACTTCCACGTGCGCGCGCGCGCGCGATGTTGCTGTGGAGTCACCGGGGAGCTGAGCAACTTGTGCCGGTCGCATGCCCGCCGAGACCGTAACCGTGCCCGTGCCTCCCACGGAGTACACTCCATACGCACGTACAGTCTCCGACTGCGTAGTACTAAAGTAGTGTAGCCTAAAGATTTTCTTCTTTCGTTTTCACGTACGTTTCTCACCTTTCACGTGCTCAATTGACTACAAAGTGAACCCGATTGAGGTTACCTGTTATGTTTCTATTTCTTTGAGGATGTTGATACATCCAAAATTCCAAATATTCATAGTGAAAGAAAGAGAGAAATGTTTCAAGTGTAATACTAGTTAAAGTATGCTCAAATGATTGAAAAGTCAAATGAGTTTGCTAATCATCGTTGAAATTCAGTAGTTCTTTAACAGTTTGAACTTAATTTGCAATAGTATATCCTTTGATAAATTAATTACGCAATTAAATAAAAATAATTCTTGTCATGTATCCCTTACTATTTAGTAACTGCAACATATTGATCTATCGAGGGAGAAATCTTCCAATGTTTGTGCCAATAGTTACTCCTTATAGGAGTGATTCGTAAGCAACCATCGCTCACCAGAACAGAAGAAATCTTCGTCTGCGATACGGCGCCAAAACAGTCGTGCACACCTCCAACCCCGTTGTCACTTGTCACGGACGCATGCATGCCTTCCTTTTCTCCTCATGTCGGCAGGCAACGGAAAGACCTGATCGAGGCTCGATCGAGCTAGCAAGCGGTTGTAGCGTAGCGTACGTGGCTTCTCCTCGGGGCAAGCGAGACTTTGGAACGGTATTCCAGGCCGTCGCGCGGTAAAAACGACCGACCGATCGAGCGAGGCGCGCGACGTGACACGCAGACGTCGCCACTCACCAGTTGGGTGGGGATCGGGACGGTTCAAGGCTTGTTCGGTCGTTCGACGCGAGCTGCGGCTGTGGTGGGCACGGGGACAGGGAGATGTCGGGCGGCCGGTGGCGCTCTCACTTCCACGTGCGCGCGCGCGATGTTGCTGTGGAGTCACCGGGGAGCTGAGCAACTTGTGCCGGTCGCATGCCCGCCGAGACCGTAACCGTGCCCGTGCCTCCCACGGAGTACACTCCATACCCACGTACAGTCTCCAACTGCGTAGTACTAAAGTAGTGTAGCCTAAAGATTTTCTTCTTTCGTTTTCATGTACGTTTCTCACCTTTCACGTACTCAATTGACTACAAAGTGAACCCGATTGAGGTTACCTGTTATGTTTCTATTTCTTTGAGGATGTTGATACATCCAAAATTCCAAATATTCATTTTGATTACTTATAAAACGGCCGTTGTGCTCATCATGAATTGTCTCAACAGTTCTCGGAGGAGCTTCATAAAAAGTGCCAGCAGTCTCTGCTGCCTCTGGTTCTAGGGGGAGATTTTAATTTAATCAGAAAAGCTGAGGATAAGAGTTTTGCTGGCATCAACTACAGTTTGATGGACAAGTTTAATGATTTTATTGATGATAACAAGCTATTGGAGGTCAAGAGGAGTGGGGCCTAAATATACTTGGACTAATAAGCAAGCTAACCCTATTATGGTCAACTTGGATAGGATTCTGGTTTCTACTGCTTGGGAAGCTAATTATCCTCTTTGTTCTGCTTCTAGCCTGACTAGAATAGGATCTGATCATATTCCTATTATTTTACACTTTGTGGTGGATGGTACAGTTCCTAAAGGAAGATTTTATTTTGAAAAAAATGTGGCTTTGCGAGGATAACTTCAGAAATCTTGTTATGGTTAAATGGGAGGAGATCAGCAGGAGAAATCTTGAACAAAGTTACTCTATGGATAAATGGAATGGGAGTTTGGCATCTCTTAGATAGTTTCTAAGAGGATGGGGTGCAAATCTGAATGGAGATTGCCTTAGAAAGAAGAAGGTCATACTGGATGACCTGAATAGGTTGGATAGGAAATTGGAAAATCAGACTATTCAAGCTGAGAATTGGATCTGCAGATATAAGACAAAGAGAGATCTGGAAAAGATTTATGATATGGAGGAAAGGTTTTGGCAGCAGAGGGGAAATGTGAAATGGATACTCCAAGGGGATGCTAATACTAGGTTTTTTCATAGTTGTGCCAATGATAGGAGGAGAAAAGTACTTGATTTTTGGTCTGGATAATGGGGAGGAACATTTAACTTCTGAAGAAAGCATTAGAGATCATATTTACAAATATTATAAAGCTTTGTTTGGTCAGGAATTTAAACAGACTATTCAGTTGGCACCTGATTTCTGGAAGAATGACCTCATGGTAACTGAGGATGATAATGAATGCCTTGTCCAACCTTTTTCTAAGCATGAGGTTCTTAGTATTATCAAGGATTTGCCAGCTGAATCTGCACCCGGGCCAGATGGTTTTCCCACTTTGTTCTATAAATACTTATGGGAGACCCTGAAGAAGGTATATATGGAACTGGTAACAGATTTCTTTAAGGGGGACCTGGATTTAAAGAGAATAAACTTTGGGGTGATTACTTTGATTTCTAAAATCAAGGATGCAGCTTCTATTAAGCATTTTCGGCCTATTTGTCTTATTAATGTGAGCTTCAAAATTATAACTAAGATATTGGCTGTGAGACTTGGTAAGATCGCTGACAGGATTATTCATAGAAGTCAAACTGCTTTTATTAAAAAACAGAAATATTCTAGATCGTATGAGCTGGGCCTCAAGATTCTAGGAATCCGAAGACTTTGCCGAAGTCGGGAGAGCTTTGCCGAGTGTATTTTATCGGGCACTCGGCAAAGATTCGGTCTTTGCCGAAAGTGCCAAATAAAATACACTCGGCAAAAAAACACTCGACAAAGATGGCTTTGCCGAAAGTGCCTTTTTCGGCACTTTCGGAAAGATGTATTTTGCCGAGTGCTATTTTTCGACACACGGCAAAATCGCCTTTGCCGAAAGTGCCATTTTTGGCACTCGGCAAAATACGCCCTGCCGAAAGTGCCTTTGTTTTGGCACTCGGCAAAGAGGCATTTTGCCGTGTGCATTTTTTGGCCCTCGAAATCATTTTTTCAAAGCAATTTTGAGGCCCTAAATGAATTCAAATGAAAAACTTTTCAACTACAAAGTTGTATAACTTCTCAAGATCTACAAAGTTTATTTTGGTCATTTCTTCATTTGACAAAGTGACAATAACGTTGTTCATAAAATCTACATCTCTCTCATATTAGTTTCATGAAAGTAGAAGAGATATATAAGATTTGTGAACAATGTTACTACCACTATGTCGGATGAACAAATGACCAAAATAAACTTTGTAGATCTTGAGAAGTTATGAAATTTTGTAGTTGGCAAAATTTTGATTTGAAATCATCTTGTCATGCAAAAACGACGTTTGAATTTGAAAATTTGAAAATTTGAATTTTTCAAAAGACCTCGGATGGAAAAACTTCCTAAATGAAAATTGTAGATCTCCAAAAGTTATGAAACTATGTAGTTGACAACTTTTGATTTGAAATCATCTTATCATGCAAAACTACGTTTGAATCTCTCAAATTTGAAATTCGAATTTTTCAAACGACCTCGGATGGAAAAACTTCCTAAATGAAAATTGTAGATCTCGAAAAGTTATGAAACTTTGTAGTTGACCACTTTTTGATTTGAATTCGTTTAGGGCCTCAAACAAGCCATTTACTCTCGGTTTAGTATAATATATGAGGATAGATAACGGAATCTAGACACAAGTGACAAGTAGTGCGGTGGTAGAGCGGCAGACACGCCGAGGGAGAGGTCGTGAGTTCGAATCCGCTGGCGCGTTAGCTTTTTCAGATTTTCATTTTGCGAGTGTAAATCTTTGCGAGTGCTTTTCCCAAGACTCGGCGAAGGCTTTTGCCGAGTGCGATTAAAAGCACTCGGCAAAGACTTCTTTGCCGACTAATTTTTGCCGAGTGCCCTTTGTCGAAGTCGCGACTCGGCAAAGCCTTTGCCGAGTGTATTTCGGGCTTTGCCGAGTGCCGCAGGCACTCGGCAAAGAAAGGGTGTCCGGTAGTGTCGGGCCTCTCGGGCCATGGCCCGAGGCCCAACCAAAAACTTACAGCTAAAAGCAAAAAGTTTACTATGTAAATCTCATGTTTGGTGGCATCTATGCTGGGCCGGCGCTGGCTCCGCCCCTGTTCTAGATGGGGTGATTTCTCTTCATGAGATTCTACCTGACTTGAGAGTCTCCAAGAGGAAGGGGGTTATTCTTAAACTGGATTATGAGAAAGCTTATGATAAGATTCAATGGGGTTTTTTTGGAAAGTGTTATGAAAGGAAAAATGCTTTTCTAAGAAATGGGTTGATTGGGCGATGAGTTCCATTAGAGGAGGCAAAGTTTGCATCAACATTAATGGGACAGTTGGACCTTACTTTACTACCCATAGGGGTTTGAGACAGGGTGACCCTTTATCACCTCTATTATTCAATCTGGCAGTTAATGCCTTGGCTGAGATTGTAGTGAAAGCTCAAGAGAAGGGATTGATTAAAGGGGTAATTTCTCATTTGATACCAGGGGGTCACTTTGCTTCAATATGCAGACGACACTGTGCTGATGATTGATTGTGAAGAAGAATATATCCTAAATCTTAAATTTCTTCTGTATTTCTTTGAATGGATGTCAGGTCTCAAGTCTCAAAATCAATTATCACAAAAGTGAAGTATTTGTTTTGGGGGTGGATGATGCATAAGCTATTAAAGTCTCTAATAACTTCAACTGCATGCTGGGGGAGCTTCCTCTTACCTATCTGGGCATAAATATTGGAAATAGGAGTTCGGGTAGCAGAGCAGCAGGTAAAGTGATTGATAAGATGGAGAATAGATTAGACAATTGGAAGAATAACTTGCTTTCTTCTGGGGGTAGGCTAGTCTTGACTAATAGCTGTCTTAGCAGTCAACCGATTTACACCATGGGGTTCTATAATTTGAATGAGGAAATCCAGCATAAGATGGATTCTATTAGATCAAGGTTCTTCTGGAGAGGGGCAAGTGATCGTTTCAGATACCATATGGTCAAGTGGGAAGTAGTGTGCAGACCTAAGGAGTTTGGTGGTTTAGGTGTGATTAACACCAGGCTTTTGAATAAGTGTCTTCTTTGCAAATGGTTCTGGAAGCTGAATAAAGCTAGGGATGAAATCTGGTTCAGAATCTTAAAAGCTAAGTACTTTCTAGAAGGGGATTACAGAACCTCTGTTCCTGTCAGAAGCTCTCAATTTTGGAGATCTATCCATAAGGTTCAACATTTGTTCAATAGGGGGGTTTCCTTTCAGGTGGGAGATGGGAGAATTATCTCTTTCTGGCATGATGTTTGGGTAGATGATTGCTCTCTTAAGATTAGTTTCCCTCGTTTATATAATATCTGCTCTGATCCAGATATCAAAGTAGCTGATTACGTGGTGAGAGGAACCTGGTGTATTGATTTTGTTAGAAACTTTGGGAGCGAAGAAGGAAGACAGTGGGGGATTCTTAAGGGTCGATTAGAAGGGGTGGATTTGATTGGGGAGAAGGATAATATGGTGTGGTGTTTTGATAGTAAAGGTCAGTTTACTGTGAAATCTGTATATCAGAGTTTAACCTTTGGCGGGGTTGTTGACAATAGAATGAAAAAGCTCTGGTCCAGTTCGATTCCTCTCAAAGTTAAAATTTTCTTGTGGCAAACTTATCATAATAGAATTCTGATGGCTGATCAGCTTAGCGCTAAAAAGTGGAAAGGGGATGTGAATTGTGTCCTATGTAGGGTGAGGGATGACGCGAGACATGTGCTATTTCAGTGCGTTCTTGCTAGGTTTGCTTGGTCTTGTTGCATGGGAACGACTACGGGTCGGACGTACGATGAGAGAATTCTCATCGTGCGCCCTAGTCACCCTCCGAGTGTGAAGTACGTAAGCCTGGATTGTGCTACAAATAGGTGAAGCGGGCTGCTTTATAGAGGGGCCGTTGAAACTACTCAAAAAATACTTGTAAACTTCTTGTCGTGGAGATACATGCAGGACAAAGCACTTTTATCCAAAGAGAGATGATACAAATTAATCGAGCGACTGCCTAAAAAATAACTAAATAAAATATATTATTTGGGCCTTTTTTTATGGTGGAAAAGGTACACTCCGCTCATCTCCCGCAGCGCAAACTCGATCAATAAAATCAAAACAAAGCATATGGAAAAAAAACGCGTTGAAAAAATCTTGCAACATTATTGTGAACAGTATGCAACATTTTTTTCCTATGGGTGCAACATTTTTTCAACGAAATGCAATATTTTTTACGCCGCTGCATGCAACATCTCCGGACACGGTTGCAACATCCCCAGACAACGGTTGCAACATCGTACGACAATGGTTGCAACATCCTAGGACAATGGTTGCAACATCCCCGGACAACGGTTGCAACATCACAAATCAAAAAACAAAGCATCTGGAAAAATAAAACGTGTTGGAAAAAATTGCATCATCACCGTGAAAAGTATGCAACATTTTCATTCTAGAGATGCAACATTTTTTTCTACAGATGCAACATTCCAAAGAACAGTATGCAACATTGTTTTCAACGGACTGCAACATCAGTAGAAACAACAGTGGATAACTATTCGAAAACAACATCAGAACCAGCGACATGCGCTTCGGAGGCGCCAGCGACGTCGAGGTGGCCTTCACATCGATGTCGATGACCTCCCGCACGCGGCGCGCTCGTCCTCCTCGCCCCCGGAGGAGTCGTAGACGGTGGCACCATATATACACCTTGCAAGTCACACGTGAAGAGTTGACGACTCATGAAAATCCCTGCGTTTTGTAAACAGTTTTTCTGATATAGTGAGGATTGCCGTCGTGCGCCCGTGGTTTTTTCCCGAAAGGGTTTTCCACATAAAAATCGGTGTCTCCGTGTTTTTGATCTATATTGTTATTTGTTTGTCGATTTCTAACAGGAGCAGAGGAGGACAAAGAAGAGGCGCTGCTACGGATGTGAGCTTGCATTTATGGCTTGTTGCTGAAAAGAATGATTCGCGTCCAGGAAATATATGATGTGCATACGAGCTATTTGTTTGCTAAGAGAGTTGGATTGAGTGGCTGGAGATGTTTGTGGCGAGAGAAGTGTGGTGAGCGTGTGAACAGAGGGAGAAGCAGACGAGGAGAGAAGCAGAAGCTGCCCGTCCGTCGATTTGCATTTTCGTTGATTCTTCCTCTTCTTGTTTAGAATTTAGATGGATAGAGTACGTACAAGCAATTTTACTCCAAGACTCACGAGTCATCTCTCTCTCTCTCTCTCTCTCTCTCTCTCTCCAAGACTCACGAGTCATTTTCTCGAGTAGGTGAAGACAGTGGCAGATCTAGGAATTGATCACGCATCGGGCTAAATTCTAATAGACTAACATAAAAAACTAACACTAATTTATACCCACACCACAACATAAAACTGGCAATCAAATTTGAAAACCGTAACATGCTTGATCATTACTCTAGTCAAATTTCATGTTAATCTACCAGAAGTTGAACAACTGTATCACTGAAGGAGAAAGAAAGAGACAAAAGAAAGAGGACCATATACATAGCTGGAACAATTAAAACAGGTAATAGAAAAGAATAGTTTTGCCACTGCCAGTAAGCCCAGAGAGCACAATGGTGTTCGGTTTCGAGGATTTCAGGCAAGAAATTGTCAACAAAAAATCAAGCAGACAATAATTCTTCACTTATAGCATCAACGGAATTTTATACTATCACAAAAGCAGAAACCTTCATAAGCAGCACAATGGATTTCATTACACAGCAATACATTTTACATTTTGGGGTAATCACTACAAACACTAAGTCGTGTTAAGGTTACAGCTTTCAAAAATAAATTATCTCTGTTTAAAGAACACCGATCCTTTCTTCTTTTCATAACACCACACATATCATGACATCAACAAATACCTTGATGTTTAAGAACTCACAAATTCTAACATCTTAGAGTATTAACTTCTTGGAAGGTGCCATGGAGGCAACTTGTGACACACTGCAAACTGTATTCTGGATCAGGTAAGGTCTAAAAATTTCTACTCTCCGATTCCTCTCTGAGACAACTGTAAAGTAAGGATACTGACACAATTCCAAAGCTACTTATTGTTCACAACCTCTAAACATGGGCTACACATGGGCTAGAGCAACCATACTATAGATTAAATAGGTAACCGTGACTCGACATTACATCAACTCACAAACATAATCCTATCCTTCAAATCAGTTCCTGAAGATCCAAGACTTGGACTCAATTATGCTTTAATCAAATTTACACTTGGGAGCAACTCTGTGATCTTTTAATTGCAAACTTCCCGGGTACGTACGACCGCCCTGGGAAGGAGGATGATCTCCACCGAATCCGACAGGGTTCCGATGAGTCTTTACGTTAATACATCAAGAGGTTCAGTCAGGTTCGTAATTCTATACCCGAGGTCGCAGAGTCATCTGTTATTCAGGCTTTTAAAACAGGTCTGAGAAATCGGCGGTTTACAGAGGACATAGCAATGAACCCTCCAAGAACAACCGTTGAGCTTTTTGACATGGCCGACAAGTATGCCACCGCTAGTGAAGCAATCGAGTGATGCGAAGCCATTGATCGGAAAGATAAGATTCCTTAGCCCGGCTTGGACAAACCAAAGAAAAATAAGAAGTCACTCAAGAAGAAAAAGAACCGCAGACCCGACGACAAGGAGGTCCTAGCCATTCCTAACAAGTTCATGAAGGGTAAGAAGGACTACACTGGTCGAGGTAAGATGAAAGCTCCGACCGAGGGGTTTCAGAAAAAGAAGAAGTGGTGTCCACTTCACCAGCAGGCAGGGCATGATCTGCGCACCTGTCAAGTCTGGCAAAAGAAACTGGAGGATTATTATGCAGGTAAAGGACCATTTCCCGCAATACAAGAACCCAGAGAAACAAGCTCCAAAAAGGACAAGGATGGTGAGGAAGAGATGGAGTACCAGGATCCCTAACACACAATCAACATGGTTTTTGGAGGATCTTCTTCATACGAATTCAAACGTCATCTGAAAGCCATGGAGCGGGAGGTCAACCTCGTCGAATCTTTGCCCGTTATCAAGCAATCGAAGTGGTCGGACATGGCAGTTTCCTTTAGCAAAGACGATTGCCCCATCCCTTCGACTCGACCAGGTAGGTTCCCTATTGTTGTTGAACCAACTATTAATAATTGTAGGGTTAATCGAGTCTTAGTAGATGGAGGTAGTTCTTTGAATATATTATTTGTGGGAGCTTTAGAATAAATGCAGGTCCCCATGTCAAAGGTGAAACCGATGAAATATGCTTTTCATAGCATAGTTCCTGACTCCACCGCTAAACCGATAGGACAAGTTTCCCTACCGGTTATGTTCGGAAGGCTTGATAACTTTCGAACGGAAAAAATTCCGTTTGATGTGGTAAATTTTGAATCCGCATACAACAGAATTCTCGGTCGACCGGCATTAGCAAAGTTCTTGATAGCCACGCATTACGGTTATCAGAGTCTGAAAATGCCAGGGCCAAAGGGAGTCATCACTATTCGGGGAGACCGAAAAATGGCTTACGTATGTGATCGAAAATCCTTCGAACTGGTCGATGAACTTCCGACCAGAGAGGCTAATCCATCTACCGTACAGGCCAAACACTCGAGACCGAAGATGACACCCAAACCCTACGACCAGACAAAGGAAGTACTGCTAGACAAAGGCGCTTCTCTGGACAGCGTCAAGTCGCCACCTGGGTCAGGAAATACTGACTTGTTTACCCACAAGATTCTAGTCGGGGCAAGACTCGACCCCAAATAGGAAGAGTCGCTCGTCTCCTTCCTCCGAGCGAATCAGGACGTGTTTGCCTGGCAAGCGTCCGATATGCCTGAAGTCCCCCGGGAGGTGATCGAGCACAGGCTAGCTCTTCAGCCTGACAAAAAACTGATCTAGCAAAAGCTGCGGCGTTTTGCACCTGATCGAAAGGAAGCAATCTAGTCGGAGATTGACAAACTTCTCGATGCTGGATTTATTCGTGAAGTCAACCACCCTGAGTGGCTCACCAACCCTGTAATGGTTAGGAAAAATAATGGAAAATGGCGAATGTGTATCGACTTTACAGATCTTAATAAAGCTTGTCCAAAGGATGATTTTCCCTTTCTGCGCATTGATCAACTGGTAGATTCTACCTCCGGGTGCGAATTACTAAGTTTTCTAGATGCGTATTCAGGGTACCACCAGATTAGTATGTGTAAAGAGGATGAGGAGAAAACTTCCTTCATCACTCCATATGGCACTTCTATATTACGTTAAGATGCCATTTGGTCTCAAAAATCTTTGGTGCAACTTTTCAAAGGTTGATGCAAAAATCTTTAGTCCACAAATAGGTCGGAATCTAGAAGCTTACGTTGACAATCTGGTCGTAAAGACCACCAACGCCGCAATCACATCCTCGACTTACAAGAAACTTTCAACAACTTGAGAAGGCATAACCTCAAGTTGAATCCGGAAAAAGTGTGTGTTCGAGTTTCTGCTGGAAAACTGCTCGTTTCCTAGTCTCGGCTAGAGGTATTGAAGCAAACCCAGTAAAAATAGCAGCCAACGACCAAATGCGTCCTCCGACCACAAAGAAGGAAGTCCAAAAATTAACCGGCTGTATGGCAGCGCTAAGTCGTTTCATAGCAAGGTTAGGTGAAAAAGGATTACCTTTCTTTAAACTTCTTCGGAAACACGGGAGTTTTGAGTGGACTAAAGAGGCAAACGATGCCTTTGAAGAACTTAAAAAGCACCTTACAAGTGCCCCGGTCTTAGTCTCTCCAAGATCGGAGAAACATCAAATGTACGTGGCAACAACACCACAAACGATGAAGGTGAACTGGTCGTAGAAAGGGATAACATCCAACGACCAGTTTATTACGTAAGCGAAGTCTTACATGGACCAAAGGAAAGATACCCACAGGTACAAAAGTTGCTCTATGGTCTCTGTGAGCACCCGGATTTATTAGGCTCATAATACTTAGTCATCCAAATGACTCTAGTATTATCAACCAAATAAACCCGGTCTCGAGAGATGTATACTTCCCAGAATGCAGCATACATACCTCGAAACAAAAGAATGCATCAATTCCATTTAACACATAGACATAAGCAACAAACCAGAAGTTAATATTAATAAGGATAGGTTATTACAAAAGAGGGGCCTTCATGCCAAATAACAACAAGTACTACTAAGATAACAGCGGAAGCAAAAGTGCTATAAAGATGGCTATAACACAAAGCCAATCAGTGTGCCTTAACCCCTAGGCATCTGACCGGACCGCCAAGCTAGTCGTCGAAGAAGCTGCAACACATAGCACAAAAGTGAGGCTCTTGGAGCTCACCTCCTCCCTCTGCGACAAAAGCCACAAAAATGCCACAAACACTGGCAGATGAGTACATAAAGTACTCGCAAGACTTACGTGTAAGGGTAACAGGCCTATAACATATGCTACCATGCAAGCTTTATGTAAGTGGAGGTTGTATGTCTCATTTAGCATAAAGCAACATTTATTTGCAATAATGTAATACATTTAAAGGCAAGTTATCAAATCTGTTTTTAACGTTCAAATATCAAGTTTGACAACGATAATAACATTAAGTAGATGACAACAACATTCCTGGAAGTGACTAACCCAATAGTCACCACAACAATAGCATGAACTCCCCTTTCATGCCAACCATGTCAAGTTTTAATTAAAGGTTGTAGTCTAATTCTTACGGGAAATAACCAAGCGTGTCCATAACCTAGGGCGAGGCTATTGAATAGTTTTATCCTGCAGGTGTACCACTGCACCCACGCGCCAGAGCGCCTTTCCTTCGCACACTTCCGGCGTCTTTGCACGGCTAAGTCCTACGAGACATTTCCAAAGGATAATGCTAATTACGAGCCGCACAACCTACGGGGAGAAAGAGACATTAGACGACCTAGCCGGAAGCTAATGTTCCCCTCACACACTATACATATACGTTTTCATTTAAAACACACCAACCGAAAGCACTCATAATTAACACCTCCTAGAGTACTTAGTCAAGAGGGTTCCATATGCCCTCGCGTGGTTGGTACGCATAATTGCTTGGATCAATGGCGCAAGAATTCGGTCCTTGTTGACTCAGGCATACCACCATATCCAAAAACCACACCATCCATCCAATATGCCCAAGTCCAATCCACACATTTATTTTCAGATTTTGTATTTACAAATTAACAAAGCACAAGTGCTGGACATAAGGGAGTAATAGATAGATTTGTGTGATCAAGATCATCGACTAATTCGATGATCGCCCATTGCTACCGTTAACTAAGCATATCTAAGCATTTTAAGTCGCAATCTACTAAGTGATATGAGCTCATCCAACGAGCTCAAACCACAGCAAGTAACCTAGGCTTAAGGTAGTAAAGACATGGCATTCCTACAGATTGTGCAACTATAGGATTCACTAACCATAATTAAAACAAAGTAGCAATGCATACATAGAGTTTAAACAATATAATAGACTTGCAAATATAGGATGAATCATGGTCAAACTGCTTGCCTTGTTGTTGTTGCTCAAGTTGTGGCTGAGGGTCACTCTCGGGATTACCACAAATGTTGAAACCTAACGAAAGAGCGAAACCAAATCGATAAGGACAACTAATACGAAAAAGATTCAACAACCAACTTGCTTCGAAGGATCTGAAATTTTTATGGGAGCAAGAGGGCGATTAATAAGGAATTTAGCAACAAGAACCAACTGATTTGGACTCTTAATGCAAAAGATATGATCGAAACATTTCTGCTCAGCCTATTTAATTAGAAATTTGTTAGTATTCATCGCAAAAATTTCTAGAGTAGCAGTGAAGCTGGAAATTTCAAGGTAGCATAAACACCTCATAAGATGAACAACCAAATCGGATTCATCTCAATTGGAGCTATAATGCACCCTCTATTAATTTTTGAAACAAGAATTTGAACAAAATTATAATGCATGATTATTCTTTATGAAAACAGTAACATGCTCAAAACTATTTTTCTTAGTAAGTTCATTATTAGAGGAATCCAACAAAATTGGATTCACCCAAAAATAGTTTACAGATAATTAGTTATGCATTTTACAAGTTACAATGATTTCTAGAGAAACAATTAAAGCCTATGCAAGGTTAACGTTAATTCTGGACATTCTTGTAACTATAACATGATTAAAACCATTTTTAGATTAAAGTATAGTTAATAACAGAATTAACAAAATTGATTTCAACTAAAAAGGAGTTAACTGAATTTGTTATGCATTTTACAATTTAACAGAATTTTAATACAATTAATAAAGTCAACAGATTAAAACCTATTTTCATATTTTTTCTGGAGTCATTTTAATCTCCTAAACATTTTTAGATTAAAGTTGAGATTATAACAGAATTAATACGACTGGAATCATCTAAAAATGAATTAACATGAAAAAGATATGCATTTCTAAAGATTAATACCTTTTCCAGTATGAAAATAAAGCTTTCGGGAAATACCAATACATAAATGACGTGGCTGATTGTGAGCCGTAGATTTTACATCGGACGGCCCAAGCAATCAAGTCACAACGCGCCCGCGCCCGCACGAGAGCCATCAACGTGGGCCGTTGATGGAGAATCCAACGGCCAGCGTTGAATCACCGCGGCGGGATTTCAAAAACGCGCGCGGGAGATAGGGGTGGCTGTGGACCGTCGATCTGAGATAAACGGCTGAGAGAGATTGAGCCCTTCGCGACTACAACAGTGATCTCTGACATGTGGGACCCTTGCCGATCGTAGTCATGAAATCGGGGTTAGCGCGACGCGGCACAGCAGGCCGCCCCACATGGCGATGACCGAGAGCCGGGGTTTAAGTGCACAGTGATTGGGACCCCACGGTCGATGATAGCGAGGTCAAACGCTTTCTTAAACGCGGGCGTTGGCGGCGATCGCTTTAAAGCGGCTAAGACAGGTTTAACTGCTAAGCAAAGATTAGAAGTTAACAACCGTCATTATTGTGTATTAACACGACAACGGGGTGATTACGCGCCCGACAAAAGTTACCGAGGCGCTCACCGGCGGCTAGCCGGCGATGCACGCCATCTCAGCGCGTGCCAAGGGCACCTACGGGTGCACATTAGCACCGCGGTCACGCCAAAGATTACTCACACCTCCGGTGAGGTCCACAGCCGGCGACGGCGGCGGCGCGGCGCAGCCTACGCAAATGATGACAAAGAAAGGAGAGCTCCGCAGCGGGCAATCAAGCGGGTGCCAAGGCATCTACACGTTACCAGGGACTTACCCGAGTGACGCGCCGAGGTGGCGGGCAAAGGTTGCCGACGGCGTGCGCGACGGCGCCGAGAAGAAGAAGCGACAACGCGCTGGGCAAAATCCACACGACCGGTCATCCAAATGAAGTCCATGCACCCCATTTGGTGCTCCCAGAGCGAGCAATTAGAGGAGAGGGGCTCACCGGTCTTTGGAGACGACGAGAGGCGATTTCGCCGCCGGCTGGGAAATCCAAATTCAGTAGAGCCACAGGGTCAAGTGAAATTGAGTGAGGCTTAGCTCCAGTGAGAGGTGAGGAGCTAGAGGAACAAGCATCGAGAGGGAGGAGCATGGGGTTACCGCCACCGAGCTACCAAGGTCGCAACAATGGCGGCAGCGATGGATTGAGTGACTTGAGCTCCAACGAGGACCGAGGGTGCTGGCTAGAGCTAGGTGGTGTGCAAAAGAAGCCAAGGAAGCAGGCACGGGTGCTTAAGTAGCAACGGAGGGAGAGAGCAACGGCACTGCCTCCTCGGGTGCTCTGGGTCAAGGGGAGGCTCCGAGGGAGATGGGAGCAGGTAACTCAACGACTTCCGGGGGAGGAGGCACGACGAGCATTTAATGCTATGCAGGGGGAGCCGTTGAAGTCTGCCCCGAAGCGACGCGACGACGCTCTGCCCACTCCCTGCCATGGCGGCCTGTGCACGCGAGCGAGGGGGAAGTCGGGAGGAGGACGACGAAAGGGCCGCCGTCGGATTTTGATCCAAGGGCTGAGAAAGAAAAGGATCGGCGAAGGGGCACGCCGCTATGGGCCGCCCGATGTGAATCTAACGGTCCACGCGCGAGCGCCCACGCCCGAGCCACACGGTGCAGTTAGTTGACTGAACCAAGACGAGCGACCGAGCCCGAGGAACAGTGGATTCAAGTTTTTGAGTTTTGAATTCACAGCAGACTTTGAGGATTTATTTGAGGCATCAAACCAACTCTAAAAATTATGAAATTTTTACAGGAGCTCTATGACTAACAAATTAACCTCCCATAAAATTTTCAGAGATGTTTGTGCAAAGAATATTCCTCAATAAATTTCAGAATGATTTCAACTAGGGTTTGACTAGACTTAGGACTGGTTTGACTTGCCTCCAAAAATATTCAAATAATTTCTAAAAATTATGAGAAAATTCAGAGAGGTTACCAAGCTTCCCTAGAACCTTGGAAAAATATTTTACAGATGTGGGCACAAGATTTTTATCTTGGAGGTTTTTTTTTTTGGATTGGAGATTTTGAATTTGATTCCCACAATTCTTTTACAAGAATTATAAAAATCCCAATACATTCAATTGAGGAAAAAGTTTTAATTTCCCCTCATTTTCAGAATTGGGATGTTACAGTCTCCTTATGTCTTCAAGGAAGCTAAGGCACTACTTTCAGGCCCACAAAGTGGTCGTACCGACCGGATATCCCCTTGGTCAAGTCCTTGGAAACAGGGAATCATCAGGACGAATAGCAAAATGGGCGGTTGAACTAGGGGCGTTTGACCTCTATTTCATTTCACGAACAGCAATAAAGTCCCAAGCAATAGCAGAATTCATTGCCGAATGGACAAACCCTGAATCCACCCAAGGGCCCGAGTACGAACACCACGAGGAGTGGACAATGTACTTTGACGGTTCCTTAATGTTAAAAGGATCGGGGGCTGGAGTGATCCTGATATCCCTTACTGGCAAACACATCAAGTACGTCATCCAGTTAAATTTTCCTGCCACAAATAATGTGGCAGAATATGAAGGTTTACTGGCGGGACTCTGAGCAGCTCGTTCGCTCGGGATTCGCAGATTACTAGTGAAAGGCGATTCTCAACTAGTAGCGAATCAAGTAGGGAAAGAGTATCAATGCTCGAGTACCAAGATATTATCTTATCTGGCGGAAGTACGAAAACTCGAAAAGCACTTCTTCGGTTTTCAGATCCAACATATTCCTAGAAAGGAAAACTTTCTGGTAGACCAATTGGCACGGATGGCCTCCACGAGGTCAACCGTCCCGCCCGGAGTTTTTCTCGAGCAACTCGATTCACCCTCGGTAGTCGAGCCTTCCGAGAACATACATGATTCTTTACAGGTCGAACAAACCGATCAAAGGAACATGGATGCTCCACAGGTCGTATACTTCTCCATCCGAGTACGACTTCCAACGAGTACTGTTCAAGACTTGGTCGTGGACGTGATTGTAGGACTGGTCGTAACACTAGTCGTAGGACTGGTTGTAAGACTGGTCGTAGATCTCAGTAAACTGGTCGTAGAGCTTGAGACCTAGTCGTAGAGCTGGCAGATCTGGTCACAGAGCTTGCAGACCTGGTCGTAGAGCTGGCAGATCTGGTCGTAGAGCGGGTAGGCCTGGTCGTAGAGCTGGCAGGCCTGGTCATAGACCTCCCTCCAGGACCTTCTCAGGACCTCCCTCCAGGACTTCCACATGACCTCCTCAGGACCTCCCTCGACCTCCCCTCAAGACCTCATCGAGGACCTCTTTCAGGACCTCCCCTTCAGAACCTCCTCCAGGACCTCTCCTCAAGACCTCCCATCAGGACCTCCTCTGGGACCCCTTCGGATTCCTTCTACGACCAGGTGTGGTCGTAACTCCTTCGAGCATGTGTAGTCGAAACCTCTGTTTAGTGCTCGTGTTGAATAGTGGTTGACTTGAGCAGTTTTTCTTCTCAACTCCCGACTACCCCTCATGCTCTCTGCCGCGCTGCACCCACTCCCTCTGCGCCACCAACTCCCTGCCATTTCTACACCGCACCCACTCCCCTGCCCTCTGCAATTTTGGCACCTTTCCTCGCCCCGTCGTGTCGCCCGTGCGCCATCCTGCCACCGCACCCACGCCATGGCTGTCCTCGCTGCACCAGCGCGCCTAGACCAAGCCCCGTGCCCACGTCAGACGGCCCTTCAAAGTCGCCACTCCTCTGACGCCCTTCCCTGCAGCCACCTGCCTCTCCCCTTGTCGCCTCCGTGCTAGTGCGCCCACGCCAACACCGCCTCGGAAGCCACGCGCTCCTCTCGCCACCCCAATGTCTCCAAGCCCCTTAGCCACCTATAAAAGGGCCCATGTGCCCCTTCTTCTTCCCCGCGCTGCTCCATTGCTCCTGGGTAAGTCGACCAAGCCGACCTCCCTCTCGGTCTAGACCTCTCTCTCGGTTTGGACCTTCCTCTCAGTCTATACCTTCCGCCCAGTTTAGACCACCCTCTTGGCTTAGACCTTTTTTTTTGAGTTCTTTTGGTTGTTTTCTCTCGTATTTATTTGTTCTTGCTTGTTGTTGTTTCTTTTCCGGTACTTCGTCCGAGTAGAGTACGAAGACGCGGGAGATCTTCAGCTTGATCAAGCACAAGACCTCCAAGACCCTTCTGCCTTTAACCAAGGCAAGTCAATACTTTGATCATATTGAACCTACATTTTATACAAATTACATTCGTTTAAAATACCAAAGTTGCATGCTGTAATTCTTTAATCAAATGTATGTCAAAACTTAAGGTAGTTAAACACCCATTATCCTAGTCTAAGGTTGGTACTTGAGTACAACCGATATTATCAGTCGTACACAGGTCACCCCGGTCGCTTACTTGTCCCCCCTCCCCCTTTTTCTTCCGCTATAGTTTTCGTTGTTCTCTTGTATTGTAATCAATTTGGCCTGTTTGGCCCTTTTGTAAAACTCGACCTGACGTGGTCTATATCACTCTGCTGTTTGTAATCAATTGGAATGTTTAGTTCACGCCTTGTATGATTGATTCAGCAATGAACTGTGAGTGCTATCTACTAATCCAGGAAATATCACAGTGTTTTCACAGAGAATTTGAATTTAGAAAATCCGGGTCTGGCAGGCGTATATGCATATCCTCACGGATGGAGCCATGCAGGTCGACATCTCCTCCGAATCATATCAATGGAAAACAAATACTAAAAACTGCCTTACCCGTAATCATATTGCAGTATGCGTCTTCAAGATAACTCGACATTGTTAAGTGCATGACGGAATGATAGATTCGATCCTTCTGTTCATCAAAAGCAGGTCAGCATGATGGCACTAAGCACGTACGACCCCATGGCCTGCCGTCAGGTTACGTACGCCCTTCCGTTGCGATTCCAATTATTCCAGTCGTACTTTCGTTGCGTCGCTAGTCGCTTCCATTATAAAACACGAATCAGCGAGCGCAAGTCCGTCACCCCCGACCGGGCGGGGCAATTCCTGCCAAAATCACGGAACCCAATCCACCGACTTGTAGAGCGACGCCGATCGCAATCGACCATCCTCCATCCAGTGTAAGGCCGGCAGCAGGTGAATACTAATTGCAGCGGCTCGTCACTTAATTTCAACGTTTCTTCTTCCTAGTGGAGTGATAAGACCTGGTGAGCGTTTGTAGCCAGTAGGATCATTCGCTTCGGGCGACCGGTTTCAGCTTCTGGGACGTATCCTACTACGACACAGCGACGGAGTAGAGGCACGCACGCATGTTCGTGGGTTGGTGGAACAAGCGAAAAGCTACGACCCGTCTAGACAGACTGATGCCTACAACACGAACTGTAATTTATTGTGGTCAATTCCGCCGGGCTGGTGAGCTCTTCGCCCCAATTCCAGTTACGTGCCAAGCTTGTGGCGGCAGTCACCGCCGCGTTGGTTTCCCCGTTCGAACACGGCAAGGTGAAAGGGAAATCATGCAAGCCGCCAAGCGGCCGAGGAGGGAGGGGTTCGTGATTTTTCGGTGCTAGGATGACCGGGAGGGTGTGTCTAGTGGCGGGGGAGCACGGGCGAATCCGCGAATCCAATCCAGGCGCTTGGCGAGCGGACTAGCGGAGTGGAGAGGCACGGCGCGCTGCGTACGTGGAAGCGGACGATTTGGGTTTGCGCCGTGCGTTGCACCGGTGGAAGTCGTGACAGCAACGGGTCACGACTCACGACCGGGCGTGGTTGGTAAACGCGGGTAGGCGCGCGCGCGCGGCAGGTTGGGGCTAGCTGGGCGCCACGCACCAACGCGGCCGCTGCGGCGGTCGTACTCGGTGCGGCAAAGCTGCACCGGTAAATTGGTTCCTTCCGAGGAAACAGTGAGCGTCGTCTGCGTGCGTTTCTTCAATTGTAAGTAAACTTTTCCTATTTTTTTTTTTGAAGAAACTTAAACCTAATGCGAATCACATGATTCCCCCGTATCAACCAGTCCGAGCAAAAGGTCTCTAGGAGGCTTGGACATATCTAAGCGCGGACCTGAACCTGATCCTAACATGTCATCACTGTCATCCGTTCTACTCTGAAATATTCCTTTTTCTACTTCAGCCTCAGTTATCTACAATCACTCTCTTTCTGATTGGTTGTCCGGCATGCTGGGTTTAATTTTCCGTGCCTGTATGTCTGCATACTGTACGCTGACTTTACACTATGTCAAAATCAAGCTGCTGTTGCGCATAACCAAATTTAAGCCATAATTTCACGTTTGAATCCAGGTTTTGTTTACCTCATAAGCCACGCCTCATCAACCGTCGACGGGTACAGCAAGAGAGAAGAGGCGGACAGATAGCTTTTCTTTCTCCCCGATTCCTCGTCCTTTTTGTGGGCGCACGTTTGCTGGGCTGGGCTGGAGAATGTCAAGGCCTACGACAAAAAGTACAACAAAAGTTAGATCTGCAAATATAAGATTTTTTATAGCTATAACAATGGATATAGCCATTCTACTGTGACCAGTGAGCTGCCTAAGTTTGTAATGTATTGGTATGGATAAGCTTTTCTTTGTGGTGATATTAGTTTGGATAAATTTATTTAGCATATTAGTTCGGATTAGCTAGTAAAACTACATGATCACTTCAATTAGGGCTTCATCCTAGGACATAATTGAGGCCTCCATTACTGCAAGAGCGGAATCAGAATCTCGAAGAAAGAGAATAAAGCAAGAAAAAGCCATGCTCTCGAAGACGATAGAACATATCTAGTGCTAATGCTGATTTGGGTGCTAAACTTGATCGTTTGATCTGGATGGAACAACCAAAATTAATGTGGGCTCCCACCTCCAATACGTCTTCATTAAACACCTTGCATGCTCCCACCTCTAATACCGTTCCCAACGTTCAAGGTTGTTAAATCCAGATCCAACGGTCAAGATTGATATTAACACTTTAGCATCCAAATCAGTATTAGCAGTATATATGTCGCATGTGTGTGTATATATATATATATATATATATATATATATATATATATATATATATATATATATATATATATATATATATATATATATATATATATATATATATATATATATATATATATATATATATATATATGTGTCAGTTGTCTTGTTAATGCACATTGCTATTATTGTGTACTATGTGGTACTTCCTACTGTCAATCTGTCATCCATCGAAGAATCTGTTTGTAGGGAAGGAACTCCTATCAGAATGGAGTGACAAAGGTAAAGTGTTGCCAATCAACGCCCAGTGTTCAGAATTTCAGAGCAAAAATAGGACAACGCACTTGCAGAATACTGAAACATATGCAAAGTAGTTCGGTAAAGGATAACTTTTTCAAGGAAAGCGGCTCACTTTGAATAAGCTCACACCATGCCCATTCCTTTTTTTAGTGACCCGTTTCCTTTTTCTAAATAAATTGTGAAAACCTGCATGAACACAACCATAAAGAGAAAAGGTTTTTTACAGAAAACGGGAAGAAAAATTTGCATTGGGAGAATTTAGCTTATAAACCGTACAACTAATTCTTACTCTTGATGCAGGGCAAACTCCTTATTAAAAGATAAGCCATAAAATTGGGTGGATCTACAGTACCTCACCGGGGTGCACAGGACACCAGGCCAAAAAATCGTTTTCTTTAGATATAACCATGTATATATAGTATGGACACCTCTAGTTCAAGATAAGAGGACACGCTAAGCCACAGCCCAACATAGCCCAACATATGTATGGGGAGTGGGGACCCCGGGTCAATTTTGTTCTGGATCAGCCACTGGCCATAAATGGAATAAGGAGAGATGGAATGGACATACGGTAAATACTGAACAAGCAACTAGTCTTGTTTTTTTAAGAACAAGCAAGGGTTGCCTATTATATTAATAAAGAAGGGAGTGCGGGAACGGATCCGCGGAAATTACAGATTAAAACAGGGCCTTAATTACAAGAAATAAATTGCTCCTAACACTTCGCCCCTACAAGAGGCCAAGTTCTACCTTCATCCTTTAACCTTGCAAGTAGTTCAAACGGGGTGGTTGACCTATTTTGAAAGATTATGTCGTTGCATTCCTTCTAGATCTCGGATGACCACCGTGGTCATCGCCCTCCTTGAGATTCTTCCCGAACTAGTAGTCTTCGTCCACCAGTCCCCACTACTCCCATAGTTGGCCCAATGGGATGGCTTGAGTGGTACAAAGCCTAACCAATCCGCCATCAAGTTCCAGAGATGTCTAGAGTATCTACACTGGGCGAATAGGTGCAATGCTATTTTCGGTAATTGTCTGCAGAGGGGGCAGGTGTGCTGGTTTGGCCACCCCATCGGTTTTAGTCTATCTGAGGTCCAGGGCCGGTTTTGGATGACTATCCAAGCGAAGAACTTGTATTTTGGCGGCGTCGAGGTTTTCTAGATTACTTTTTGGTAATCAGTTGTCGTTGAACCGAGGAATTGCAACACATATACGGATTTTGCTGTGTAGTTACCCTCTGGGGTTAGCTTCCAGGTGATCTTCTCCGGGGTATTTGGGTCCATATTGATTTGTCTTATTCTTGCCCATAGATCTAGGAATTGCTGGATGCGTTGGGCCGTAATTCCACCCAATATATTGATGTCTTGGACCCATCTTCCTTCTGGATATTTAGAATACTAGCTGAATGTCCGTGTGTTGCTACGGATAAAAAACATGGGCCATGGGAGCCTGGATTCAGATCCTCTGACATTGCAAAGAAAATGATAGAGAGCAATAGTGCCGTGACATTCGGCAGATCTGAGCCGTCCGCTCTGGAAAGAACGGCTCGGTTCAATTGCTACAGTGATGCTACAGCATTTGTGAATAGTGTTTATGCTACAGTATTGCTGCATTGTGAAACACAAACTCAGCCTTTGCTTTCTGATCTGACAGCAGCTACACAATGTTATAGTACTGTAGCACCATGATATTACTACACAATATCAGATGATCTAGGAGCCTACGGGACAATGGTATGCACGGGCTAACTTTTCCTCTATTAAGGAGACATCACCGTATATCTCCGGCCTCTATATTACTAGGTAGCTAGAGAGACGACCCAGTTCTAGTTTCAGGTTCACATGCCGAGTTGCCGACATACAGAAAATAAAGAGAGGGCGCAGCCTGCGTACAAAACACCCTAATCAGCCACAAATTAATGCACTGGTGTGATATAAGCTAGGGAGACCTATATATGCTCAAGGGATATATCCTTATCGTTCAAATGAAGTAATGTCGGATTCGGATTTTTTTTTTGAAATAATACATTTTTTTAAAACAAATTACAAAACTAGGTTATCATCTCAAAAAATTGCAAAAATAGGTTCCTGTCGCCATTTTAAATGACGACAGAAATATATAAATTTTTAAATATAGCAAATAAACTCAAAAATTACAAATTTTTTGTGGAGTATCAGATAGAGTTTTCTTGCTTGTGTAATTTTTCATAATTTTATCCATTATTAATTTGTCTCTAAAATTCATTTAAGTATAATATTTGTAGAATTTGTAAATATATCAAATGAAGTCCAAAAATTATGAAATTTTTGTGAACACTTCTTACATAGTGTCATTGTTTTTGTAATTTTTCAAAATTTTATATGCTCTGAAGTTATCTCTAAAATTCTGAATTTAGGTTTTCGATACGATGTACTTAATTATGTACCCTTAATTGTTGAGATAATTTCATAGCATATAAAATTCTGAAAACATTACACAAACAAGTTCACTATGTAATAAGAGTTCACAAAAATTTCATAATTTTTGGACCTCATTTGGTATATTTATAAATTCTACAAATCGTATACCTAAATGAATTTTAGAGACAAATTCATAATGGATAAAATTATGAAAAAATTACACAAGCAAGAACACTCTATCTAGATACTCCACAAAAAATTTTGTAATTTTTTGAGTTTATTTGCTATATTTAAAATTTTATATATTCCTGTCGCCAATTGAAATGGCGACGTAAACCCCGATGTCTGAGGTTCTGCCGCCATTTCAAATGGCGTTGAAATGGCGACAGGAACCTATTTTTGTATTTTTTTGAGATGATAACCTAGTTTTGTAATTTTTTTAAAAAATATATTATTTTAAAAAAATTCTGTCGGATTCCTCGGAAAAATAAAGTAATATCGGCAAGCTGCTTTAAACATAAGCTAGCGTTGTGGAGACGCGAAGGTTAACACCATGCATGCGGCGTCGATGAGCGGTTGTCACCAGTAGCTAGCTGATAGCTAGCTCAGATCGTTTTCTGATCTTGAAGCCGCAAATTCCCCGTGTCAAAAAAACAAGAAGGAAAAAAAAATGCTAAAAGCAGCTGAACATGAACCCTTGGAGGCTTAAAAAAAACAAGTTTTTTTTGGCCAAAATGGTACTGTTTTGACTTGTATTAGTAAAAAGGGCCTCCTCACTCATGTCGCAGCATGGCTCTGAACTAATTCAGCAACGACTACAACTAAGTAAGCCCTGAAGACTAGGATCCTCTCAGTACATATTACTCATTTTAACATACATAACGATGCGATTAAGTGCTTTTTACGCACTCCTAGTAACGGTAGTATTATGTTATCGATCGGAAAGGGAACCAACAAAACAATTCTGGAGCTGTCCATTTGTTCAGAATTGTTGGGATTACATCAGTCCGTCTAGAACCTCCAACCTTTCGGTTCAAGAGTACATCCTTGATCTTAAGATCTGCATTAACCAGCCCTTTTACACGGAAATTATCATCCTGGTGGCTTGGGGCATCTGGATTACAAGAAATAAAAAAGGTTTTTCATCGAATAGATCCGACATTTCATGAGTGGAAAAGATAGTCAAAAAAGGAGTTTGCCATGGTAATCCACAGAGCAAAGAATAGTTATAAACCACTCATGGAACTTTGGTTTCAAAATCTCCCTTGATTTCTTTTTCATTTATTAGTAAATAGCCTTTGTAACTTAGTCAATACTGTCAAATCATCGATCAGTCGATCGGAAGCTAGCTTGTCACACCCATGCCAAACCAAGAGAGCTGTAAGTGGTAGGTATGTGCATGGGCATGAGAGCTTGGATTCAGATCCTACGTTGCAAAGAAAATGGTAGAAAGCAACAGCACCGTGATATTCGACAGATCTAAGTCATCCGTTTCGAAAAAAAAACGGCTCAGCTCAACTGCTACAGTGATATGCTATACCGTTTGTGAACAGTGCCTATGCTACAATGTTTTGCTGCGCTTGTGAAATGCGATATCAACCTTTGCTGTTTGATCCGATGGCAGCTATATAATATTATGATATTATAGTACCATGATATTACTGCACAATATCGGATGATGCGTTTCTTAGAAACCTACGGGACAATGGTGTGCACGGGCTAACTTTTTCTCTATTAAGGAGACAACACCATATATCTCCGGCCTCTATATTCCTAGGTAGCTAGAGAGACGACCCAGTTCTAGTGTCAGGCTCACATGCCGAGTTGCCGACATACAGAAAATAAAGACAGGGCGCAGCCTGCAAACAAAACACCCTAATCAACCACAAATTAATGCACTGGTGTGATATAAGGGAGACACATATATGCTCAAGGAATATATCCTTATCGATCAAATGAAGTAGAACTCTGAAGAATTTTTTTAAAAGCAACAGAAAGAAATCCACCACCCTCACTGTTCCTTGTGTGAGTTCAAAGTGCTAATGATGGCTGGAGTGAATATGTAGTAAGTTGGAGGGGTATATATATGTTCATATCTGAGTAATGATGCAATGCCTTTTGGAAAGGGTCAAAGGATCTATATCTTTTTTTTAGATAATGAAAGAGAAAACATTTCCTGACTTCTACATCAAAGATGCACACAGCCTATTTTATTAGAAAGTTGAAAGCACCAAAGTAGCGAAACTGGTAAAAATGGCATGAAGCCTTACAAGTAGTTGTTGACTGAAATTCAAACTCAATCATTACAAATTCTGTGACTAAACCGTCACCCATGAATACAAAAAATTTGCTTCACCACAACCTCTAGTCGGTCGCTTCCAGCCAATATGGACTCCTTCTGGGCCGGTTTCTGCAAATTTTCTCAAGCCCTCGGCCAGTGCCCAGACAAAAAGATAACCTGCAATGGATTATTGATAATCTTTTTTTATCAAAAACAACATCATTCCGACATAACCAGATAGTCCAACATAAGGCACTAGCTCCCACTAGGAGTTGTGACTTTAAAATTTTGGGAATACCATTTAACCAATTCCCAAACAGATTTGCTATACTCACAGGAGGAGATAAGTTAAATGCACATTGAACTGCCCACCATGCAAAACGTGCAAAGGGGCATTCGATAAAAAGATGGTGAATTGTTTCCTCGTGAGTATAAAAACAACACTTTTTTACTTCCCCTCTAATTTCGTTTGAATAGATTATCTTTAGTTAAAACTATCCCTTTTTTGAGATACTAAAGAAAAATCTTCACTTTTAATGGAATTTTGATTCTCCAAAAGAGGTTCGTAATAGAGATTTGAGAACTTGTAATTAGAGCCAAAAGATCCCTATCTAGCCGATCGGTTTGGAAAGAGAAGTCCTAATCTAGGATTATATACTTGAAGCATGCTAAAGAGTAAAAAAAAGCGATATTTGTTCTTTCCGGAGAGCAGAGGCCAGATATTGTTTCGATACAGTAACCCACGGCAAAATTTTTTTGTCCAACCACACACTTTGATCCATGAACGGTGGTAATATTTATATATAAAAAAACTTTCTATTTTCAGGGACAGCGCATAGCATAGACCCAAAATAAAAAACTAATACTCCCTCTAGATTTTATTACTTGACGTCAACTATATTCATTTATTCAGTTGAAACGTCAGGTATTATCGAACGGAGGGAGTAGCTTTTTTTCCGAATAACATGGTCCGAGTTACAACAAGCAGATAAACGGATATTTATAGCCAGATAAAACAAGGACTCGATCGAACTCTAAGGCTGCTCCCAATGCTCCACCTTGGTTAGTATCTTAAGCATGTCATGTAGGCAAATTGATGATATGGCACCATAGTTAATGAGGAGAGATAGTACTCTAGTATCTAATTTGGATACCAGTTTGGGCTCGAAATCCAACACATAAAATTTATTGTATACCCATGCATGTAATTAAATGAAACAACCTAAGATACTATACAATAAGAAACCTTACATTGAAAAGATAGCATCCTAACACTCCTTATGTACTAAGAAACTGTATTAAGATATTACTCATTGGGAGCAGTATAAAGAACCGAACAAAACTTTTCGAATTAATTATCTGGTCAGTGCGGCCGGCACGGACTCATTCAATTCCTAGGCATTGATAAGTAAGAAACGAGTTCATTTATTATACTTTGGTAAGAAAGTAATGTCGGATTGCTCGGAAAAATGAAGTAATGTCGGCAAGCTGCTTTACACATAAGCTAGCTAGCTAGCGTTGTGTAGACGCGAAGGTTAACACCATGCATGCAGCGTCGATGAGCGGTTGTCGCCAGTAGCTAGCTGATAGCTCAGATCGTTTTGGGTGTCTTTGGTTCCTGTATATTTTTAGTTTGGTTCATACGGATTATCTAGATTTAAGCGAGCCATATTGTGTAGATATAATATAGGTTGTTTGGTTGGCTATTTCTATTGGACTAGACTGTGCTGAGATGTTATTTGGTTTAGTGCGTAAAGACATTGACTGTAAGTGCAGATGCAAGAAACGGTGAAAACAAAATGTTAGCATGACTTTAATTTTATCTTAATATACTCTAATAGCCCTCATTTTACCTTAACCCACTTTAATCCACTCTAATACTACCTAATATGCACTGATCACGTCTTAATAATGTCATTAGCAGAGCCTGCATCTGGAAAAACAAAAAAATTAGACGTTTCTACCCAGCCTAGCCTGAAGGCATCTTTTGTATCTGCTCAACTAGGTTACTTTACGCATGCAGCCATCCAAACAAGTAAAACCGAAAAGATTCTGTACCTTAGGAGCCTAATCCAAACTTATACACCCAACCAAACACACTATTTCTGACTTGAGGCCGTAAATTCCCCGCGTCAAAAAAATCAAGAAGGGGTAAAAATGCTAAAAGCAGTTGAACCTGAACCCGTGGAGGCTTAAAAAAGGCGAGTTTTTTTTTTTGAAATAGTACTGTTTTGACTGGTATCAGTAAAAAGGGCCTCCTCGAACATATCGCAGCATGGCTCTGGACTAATTCAATATTCAGCAACGACTACAACTAAGTAAGCCCTGGAGACTAGGATCCTCTCAGTGCAGATTACTCATTTTAACATACATAACGATGCGATCTTGTGTTTTTTACGCACTCCTAGTAACGGTAGTATTATGTTATCGATCGAAAAGAGAACCAACAAAACAATTCTGGAGCTGTCCATTTGTTCAGAATTGTTGGGGTTACATCTGTCCGTCTAGAACCTCCAACCTTTTGGTTCAAGAGTCCTTCCTTGATCTTAAGATCTGCATTAACCAGCCCTTTTACATGGAAATTATCATCCTGGTGGCTTGGGGCATCTGGATTGCAAGGAATAAAAAGATTTTTCAGCGAATAGATCCGACATTTCATGAGTGGAAAAGATAGTAAGAAAGGAGTTTGCTATGGTTATCCATAAGCAAAGAATAGTTATAAACCACTCTGCCCATGTGCATAGGCCATAGGAGCGTACGGGACAATGGTGTGCACGCGCTTTCATAGGTACTTGTGTATGTTCAAAGTGCTAATGATGCTGCCGTGCATTTGTAGTAGACTAGTAGTAAGTTCATAGCTGAGTAACGATGCAATGTCTTTTGGAAAGGGTCAAAAGATCCCCAGCTAGTCGATCGGTTTGGAAAGAGAATTCCTGATCGAGGATCAAGCGGCTGTTTGATCCGTAACCCTAGCGAGCTATACTAAGTTTTTAGTATTTCTTAAAAATTTGACCAGTATTTGATTTGATACCAATATTTAATATTACTCTAAAAATTTTTAGTAATACTATTTTTTTTCTTCACAGATCCTGGGCTAAATCCAGGCGCCCAAAAGGCTGGCCAATTTTTCTTTGGCGTGGCAGCCACAATGGAGTAGTATAGGGACACTAATTGTATGGTTAGATTAATTTATCTGTTTCAAATGATTCTATTTCCTAAACCAAGTATTCGATTTGTAATCCGTTTAAACCGTTGTTTCCTTATCATTTTATCAACAAAACAAGACCCAAGTTGACATATTTTAGGGTAAAAGAAAATTGATGTCATATGAGACCCACGTGTTATACTCACAATTTTGGCATGACTGCAATCCAAACACATCAATTTAGGCATTGCTCGTAAATTGGTATGGTTACGATCCAAACACTATTTTTTGCCTAGGTTTTGCTATTGTCTGAGTTTTGATATTACCAAAATTTTAGTATAGCTACGTAGGGTCGTAAACCAAACATACCTTATATCCTTGAAGCATGCTAAAAGTAAAAAAAGCGATATTTGTTCTCTCCGAAGAGCAGAGGCCAGAGATTGTAAGAAAATTCGTCTAACCACACGTCTACTTAACCATGTAAAAATAGATGTGTTCTTGGGAAAACACGAGAAGATCACAAGAAGAACGGTGGTAATACTTTAAAAAATACTTTTTATTTTCGAAGACAGCGTGTAGCATAGATCCAAGAAAAAAACTAATAAAATTTTCCCGAATAACGTGGTCCGAGTTACTACAAGGAGATACATGGCTATTTATAGCCTGAACAGATTAAACAAGGACTCGAACTCTAAACAGAACCGAACAAAACTTTCCTAATTAATTATCTGGTCAGGGCGGCACGGACTCGATTCAATTCCGGTATGGAGGATACAGGCGGGACCCACGCACAGTCTGGTCGAGCACGAATCTCTCGATTAGAATCTTGTGTACATCTAGCTGGCCACAATCCTATCCTGGGCTTGGAGTGCAAAATTATTGCTTACAAGATGGTTCACTTGTCGTCGATCGGGACACGGTCCCCTATCGAGTTTATTCAGAAAAATAATACAAGAGTACTATCTAACTGAACCATATTTTATTGCTATGGACATAATAAATATATGAGAATACAATAGGAATATTACAGAATAGATTGATAGAATGATTGTAGTGTTATGATATTGTTGAATAAACATGTTATTACAAAATACGTAGACTACCCCTTTTGTAGCAATTGAATGGGTGACAGTTAATGCCGCCAAATGCACATTTTATCTTCACGCACGTTTCACTGTTGAGTCTTGAACTGTCACGTCTCTTAGTGAACAATCGTAAGTTGCCAGATGCATCAATAACCACTCTCACGTTAGTCACGTGTGAAACTGTTATGTCTAGTTTGCTGGTCAGGAGATGACCCAATACCGTATGGCTGGTTGTTAGAGGTGTTCACGGGTGGCCCGGCCCTAGCCCGAGTCATTTCGGGCTGGGCTTAGGACTCAGTTTCCGGCCCGAAAGCACGAGAAATAGGATAAAAAAATAAAAATACTATTTATTTAATTCTGAAAATAAATTAATTATTACTTTTTATTCCAAAAATGATTAAAATAATATTTTTAAATAAATAAAAACTAATTTTTGGGCCAGGCTTGGGACTCGGTTTGGACCGAAAGCTCGAGAAATAGGATTAAAAAATAAAAAATATTTATTTAATTCTGAAAATGAATTAAATATTACTTTTTATTCCCAAAAATAATTAAAATAATGTTTTTAAATAAAAAAAACTGATTTTCGGGGGCCCTTTCAAGCCCGGCGTTTGAACACCCCTAATGGTCGTCTAGTGTCCATGAATATCTGTCTCATGACTTAAACTGGTTTGCGACCAGTTTGGCTGTAGTAAAGGGGATTGGAATTTCTTTAAATACTGATCGTAGGTTCATAACTGTTACAAAATGACCATCTGATATGTCGACATCCTTTAACATAAACTCTGATTTTGACCGAAAAGATTGATCTAATAAAAAAATCCTGGTCAGATCGCTAGCCTAGATTCAACCACAAAGCCGTGAGAAGCTCCATTTATACACATAAACTAGCTAGCTAACGCGCAGGTTAACACCATGGATGCAGAATCGATGAGCGGTTGTCGCCAGTAGGTAAGCTAGCTCCGAACGTTTTGTGACCTTGAGGCCGCAAATTCCCCGTGTCAAAAAACCAAGAAGGAAAACATGCTAAAAACAGCCGAACCTGAACCCCTTAAAAAAGGCACATTGTCAAAGCGACCACGATGGGACTCAAACCCACAATCTCCCGCTCCGGAGGCGAGCGCCTTATCCATTAGGCCACGCGGTCAATCTACCTGTGCAGACATCTGAGTGTATGAATCACCTAACGCCTATGTAGGCAAGAAATGCAAGACTGATATCTGAGAATATGAATCGCCTAACGCCTATGTAGGCAAGAAATGCAAGACTGATCGATGAGGCAGCGTATTTGTGGCACACTTTGGTGAAAAAGAGTGCGGAGCACCCAAGATTATTTCTTACACTAAGTATAGTATGAAGTCAAATATTCGATCGTTTCTTACTTGTCAATGAGGAGGGTAAATGGAGTTTTAAGTTTATGAAGACTTTGAGTTTGTTGTTGGATTAATTTTTCGTTTGTGGACCCACATGAGTTAATATACATATCAGCTATTTATTTTTTGGTTGACTCAAATATATAAGTGATCAAATAAAGTATTTATTAAGCGCCCAAGTATCTGTTAAGGAAAATATGGACTTGAGTTTTGAATCTGTGTAGAGACCTATTTGGATTCTATCTCTAATTATGAGACGGGATATGATTCCATACCAAAGGCTATAAATAAGAGTTAGATCCTCCCAGTAGAGTAACTTATACCATACCATCTATCCCTATCTGTAGTTGAAGTTTGTGATTTACCTCTTATTGGGAAAGACCGAATCCTAGGTAGACAGAACAATTGTTTATCTAGTACTTCAGATCAATTTTTCATCAGCAATGACATCGTCATCAGGTACGCTTCCGCGTTTACAGATTATATGGGTATTGCAATTATTACATATACGATCCTATTAGTTCTGATCATTAGGTTTAGATCTGAATTAATGTTCTAACAATTGGTCGGGGAGCTGTTTTGCAACCCGTTTGGATCTTTCTCTCTCCCGCAGCGTCGGTTTAGTTCAGATCGGTTCTTACCCGGTCTTCGGTTTAGATCGATTTCCTTCTTATCGATCTGTTTTTTGCTTCCGCTCCTTTTGGCTTCGGCATTTAGATCGGTTCTGCTCCTGTGAGTAGTTCTTCGTTCCCGTCTCTTTCTCATCTGCTTCGGTTCGAGATTGGGATGTCTTCAGAGCTCCTGCGCGTCTGCCCCCGGCGGGCTCCTCTGCGTGCGCCGTGCGCCTCCAGGCTCCTCCGCGCGTCTTGTCAAGTTTCCGCCCGCGTGCCATGGCTGGTGAACATCTGCTGGAGTCCCGCGTGCGCCGAGTTTGCTCTTCCCCACCGCCGATTTTGACTTCCAGCTAGCGCCGTTTCCCCGAGCCGAGCGCCCTCCGGCTTCTAAACTTTTTTCGATCTAGTTGCTCGCCTTTTGCTTCCGCTACCTGCACTACTGGTTTCCACTGGCTTCCGCGAGCGCCCAGCGCCTTCAAGATTGCGCCGCCTCCGCTTGCTGTCCGAGCACTTCAGCGGCGAGCAAGACGTCGTCGGGACGAGGTGGGCCGTCCTCATCGCTGGCTCCAACGGTCACTACGACTACCGTCGGCAGGCAAGTTCCCGTTCTTGCAAACGTATGGATGCCAAATTGTTGCCTGGTTTCCTTCCTAGCATATATGTAGCTAGCCCTAAAGGGCACGAACACACCAGCTTGTCTCATCGAGCAGGGCAGGAGATGGAAAAGAAATCATGTCAATCATGCTTAACTTACTCCGTCCTTCATGCATAATTTGCTCACATATACTTTCCGTGTTCAGTTTAGCAGATGCTTTTTCAGATTATCAGTTCTGGATTGATTTGCTGTTTCTAGTATCAACTATAGAAAATGCGCGATCAACTTCAGATTAGTCCATATGATGTTCTCTGTAGTGCATATTGTTTATGTGCTCTGATTATGCATCTTCAGTTTTTTCCTTAGTTCTGGTGCTAATCAGTCAACTGCTATATATGTTTGCTGTGCAAATTGATGGTAATTTGTCAATTGCAATATTGTCTCATGTGCTAATTGTTTATAATCAGTGAAATGCAATTTGGTGCAAATTAGTTATGCTCTCAGATAATCATGTTTTTGATCTGTACTTCAGAGAATTGCATTAAGCCTTTGCATGATTGATTATTCAAGCAAATTCAGTTTATCTCAGATTTGGGGTTATTTTTGCTATTTTTTTTTGTTTAAAATGCAATATTGTCTAGCTTGCATTATGGTTAGTAATTATGTGGTGCATCTGAGAATTATGTTATACATTTTGGTATAAATTGTGGACTCTCAATAATGTGTCCTCTTCATGAATGATGGATTGATTCAAATTTGGCCAGCTAGTGTTCTGCATAGGTTAACTCAAATTCTATGTTGTGGTCTAGCCCAGAAAGCCCAGGATAGGGTTGAGCCCATGCATGTACAAACATTTGATTTG